>JAOXNH010000023.1:58024-83182 GCA_028566575.1 Bartramia longicauda | reverse complement strand
AGGCTGCAGCTTAGTAGTCATCAAAGGTGTTATTTTCTGTGAGTTTTCCACCTGAATTCTTTTGGGAAAAATGGAGTGTTTACAGAGTTTTCCAGTGTCACAGAGGAAGGTGGTGACAGAGAATCTAACTGAAGTCATATATTATTTCTCCCTGACTGCTCTGAGAGATTCATGTGAACATGATCAGTAGCCCTGGAGTGATGCCTTTGGTTTTGATTTCAAACTGTGCATCTTAGCGCTGCAAAATTAATTTACTTTTTTTTTAATTTCCTGGTCACAAGACAGTGTCTGAACTAATGCTTATACTCAAAAAGGTGTTCTTGCTTGCTGTGGCACTAAATTTATCAGGCACATATTCTGTTTCCACTGGTTCCCACATGTGTGCAAGGCAGCAGGTGCAGAGTAAGAGCAGTGACAAAATGGTTAAAACGATCTTTTAAAACCAGAAAAATTCTAAAAGACCTTACTGCTTAGTTTAAATTTAAGTAAGTATTTAAAGGTGAGCACTGTGGCTGGTAGGAGAAAAAATGGCAAAAAGAAACAATAAGATTAGTTATTGAAAAAACAACCAAATCATTAAAATACAAGGCTAACTGTATAAAAGAAATGATGTGTTAGGCCTTGGAGTTAAATGGTTCATTTCCTGATTCATTAAAACCTTCCTTCCTTAAGAATAACGGGCAATTGCAAAGTTCTGCCCTAGAGGGATGTTCAGGTAATAAAGGAGAAAGGATCCAGAGGCAAGTGAAGAAAAGAGTTACAAGAAAGTCTTCCAAAGCTACTTTGCTTGTTTACACACTCAAAAAGGAGGTTGATTGCGTTGCATTCACAGCTCTGCACACATAGGAAATACTGTATCAGACAATATCTAGGACTATGTAGAGTTTAGAAAGTAGTTAGGCTAAATTTAATAGCCAAATAGATATTTTATTGGTCCCTAGAAGGGATTAAAATAAAAGCATCACAATGGTGCATTCTGTCTTAAGGGTCTGAAGGGATGCCACCACACTGCTCTTTGCTGGTTCTGTATAACTGAGGTTAAATATCTACTTTAAAAACATTTATTGCTCCTATACAGCCCTTCTCATTGCGTAAGTTGATCTGGGAACATTTAGCCAAGTAGATTATTACTGCTCTTCTGCATGTGCCTACTGAGGAAGCTGAGGAGCAATAAGTGTAGGTCCATGCAGCTAACGCAGATACAAGAATACAGGGGGCTACAATGCACGTGGGTATAACAGTAGAGAAAATTATAGTTTACAACACTTAACCACCATTAAGGCATCTTATTATAGACAAAAATTAAGTCTTTCATCAGCAAAAGCAACACTGCTCACCAATAATTATTCCATGTTTTTGGGTTGGGGTAATCCATACTTTTTCCATGTAGTGTGTCTAGATTGTTAAAAAGGATTTAGGCAGCTGAAGTTGAAGTAAAACTAATGAGATATTATTGTTTAAAAGTAGATAAAATCTTGCCCCAGTTT
Source organism: Bartramia longicauda (assembly GCA_028566575.1). NCBI lineage: Eukaryota > Metazoa > Chordata > Aves > Charadriiformes > Scolopacidae > Bartramia > Bartramia longicauda. The sequence goes on along the minus strand of JAOXNH010000023.1, from coordinate 81,695 downwards.
CTTTCCTTGGGCATTAGAAGTCAACTTCTGGGCTTAAATAGCCGTCTTGGGCCACACAGATCAATAACGTCAACTTCTAGACTTTGGTTGCCCTGTTTTCTGTTCAGCTTAAACTTTCAACTTCTGCCAATGTTCGTAAGAGCCATCCTGGAAATGTTGAAAGCAGGGACGTTCATATACTTGCAAGGGCCTGACCTCCCTGCCTTACCAACATTCGCAGAAAGCATACTGCACCAGTCACCCAGCTCCAAGGAGAGAGATCACACTGATTTTCTCAAGGTTCCTGGTTTCTCCAGTGTGTCAGAAAACAAACCTTGAGGCCTCTTGTGTGAGCAATCATTGTGTGTATGGAATGCGAAACATTTCTAATTTGTGAAGGCAAGCTCAGTTGCATGTACTGTACAAACACACACACACACACACACCATGTGGAAATAATAAATGTGTTTATGATGGGAGATCTTTGTTTCCTTCATTATTTTAGGATTTTGTCTGGACTTAAAACAATTGTTAAGAGCATTAGCTTCAATCTTTCATTACTAACATACTCATAATACTGACTTCACCTAATAAGGCAGCTGTACTCCTCCTTAACATATGTTCAATTATTTTTAAAAATACCAGTTGTTCATACACAAATATGTGAGATTTAGGAAGCTGAACAGCCAAACTGAGATTAAGTAGTGCTCTTGAGTATCCTTCAGTTCTTTTAAATGTTGACTGTTGCATTCAAATTTTGTTTCAAACTAATTCATATACTTGAATTTATTAGTGGGGAAGTTGTCTGGTTTGTAAACTTCTTACTCATACACACATTCTTCCAGTTTTGAAATTTAGGTTCAGGTTTAGTATAGCTGCAAAGGTGTATTTGTAATGCCCTGCTGGTGGCTCAGCTCCTCGGTGCCCGGTGTGTGGGTGGTTGCACAAGATCCTGCAGCTGAACAGAAGGTGCACTGCCTGTGCCCTCAGCTGCATGAAAAATGGCTCTTTCTGATGCTGAGAAAAAGTACTTTCCTGCATGTTTTGCCTATTTGAACATAAGGACTGACTAATATATTTAACTAAAACTTATTTCCCCCCCAAAATCTCACTACATCTCTTTCAATTGGATTTTAAAATTTCTTTGTAAAACACCTGCCTCTAAAATGTAGTATTTCACATTTGGTTGACTGCCACGTTTAATTAGTTCTGAAATGAACTTTTTGTCTTCCATTTTCTTTCTTGCCTCAGATAAAAAAAGAATAAAAATCTGTATTTCTATTTCAGGTTAACTCAAAATTGTGAGTTGTTAGTGAATGAAAAGAATCAGTTACTTGCCCAGCAACAATAATTGCCTATTTTTTCAAGTGCTTCATAGCATTATGAGTGTGGAGGCCTTCACAAAGTGCCAGGGTTTCTGTGGTGAAAGACCTACTGATTTTTTCCAGCTAATGGAGATTTTTCACTAGCACAGGTGAGAACAATGTGGGCTTTTAGATATAAATTCGTTCTTGGTCTACACGCAATGTAGCAGCATCCTTCCGTTTCCTGCCCAAACTCACCTGGACACAAGGATATGGGAAGAGCAGAGACCTGATCCTGGTTTTCCTACAGGAATATATGCAAAATAGATGGGACATTGGAAACACAATCTGTTTAAAAAATACCGTGAGTGATGCATGGGATGTGTAAATTGGATGTATACCTTCTACAGCCCTAATATACAATACTCACATATAATCTCTACCTTTTGTACTTGGAAAGCTTTTGAGAGCCTTGAAGACAGAAGATGCTGACTGCTCTTAACTGAGCACTTCTTTCCATCTACACACTAAGAATCCGTTAAACAAACTCCATACAAGGACTGGGGAGAAGGATGAAGCCCGTTTTTAGGATGGGTTTATTTTTATCTTTTTTGGAAGAGTTTATCATCCTATTTTTTATATCTCTCACCAATGAAATCTCAGAATGACTGAAATAGCACAGTGTGTTGGAGTGAATTCTTCCCCAGGAGACCGATTTTGTTTTATTATTGCTGAAGAGAGCAGGAATTTATTAAGTCTAGAAAAGTGGAGGAATTGGAACTTTCCTGCCAAGGTAGACGAATTCCCAAGCTGCTCCGGTCTCACTCCTGAGAAGCTCTTTTACTGACTTTCCCGTGTAGGGGAGAGGCACTATTTTATTCCTATTATCAGCTGACAAATAAAACAACCAAATTCAGAATGGGGGGAGGAGAGGGAAAATTTACTTAAAAATATGTTTAAAGACATGAGCTTTCCTGTAGAGGAGTTTGTTTGGTGAGAAATGGATCTCTTGCTACAGGCTCCAATTTAAACTGGCTGACCTAGAAGGAAGAAAGTGCCTGGGAAAGAAGCAAAAGCAAATAAATAAAAAGTAGAAAGCAAATAAAAAATAGGACTTGTCTTTCCCACTTTTCAGAACTATGTGGGTATGATGGGACTTTTCTGTCCCACCTCTTAGGGAGCCAACAGCTTTGTGTTTGAGCATACCATGTAGCACAGGGTACAATGCGAATCTATTACACAGTGGAGCGTGTGTTCCTCCTCCATGGCTGATGCATACTAATGATAGAAAAATTAATTAAATCAGACAGTGATTCTGTTCTGATTATGAACTCAGTGCTTTAGAGAATGGAAATATCTAAGGTTTGGTGGCCCTCGATCAGATGATTGCTGTCTAGCTAGGTTTCTAGTTTCACTCACAACTGCAGCTCCGTCCTCCACTTCCACTTCTTGCTTTCCAGATTCCCGTTACCCTTGTGTTTGTCCTTCTCCTCTTTCTTTTCCTTCCTTGCCCACTGCCCACTCCATGTATGTCTGATCACTCCAGTTCTTACACTTTTCTCCCACATTTCCTGTTGAAACAACAGGCAGCTGTAGCAGTGGTGATGATGGTTATGAGGAAGGCAGAGCAAGATAAGCCAAGGCTGAGTGAAATATCCCCTCTTTGTAACATACAGGATTGGAGAATTTGTTTGGCTGTTAAAATAGGATGTCTTGACCTTGAAACAAACCAGGAGTTTCTTCTAGATTTGAAATACCTCAGAATAAAGAAATTTCTTCTTTCTTCGCTATCTGGATCTTCTGTTTTGTCAAAAACACTTAAGAGACTACTCAATCATATTGTAAGATCTCATGAATTTCAAAGTTCTGTGTCTGTCAGGGCAGTTGGACACTGGTGATGCTTTGCACCGCAGCCAACAGCAGGTGTTAGCATACCTGCATTGGCTTTAAATTGCCTTCCTTGGATGTGGTGACAGGGGAGCTGAGATTAGGGGAGAGATTCACTGGAAGCTGCAGAGCTTTTTGGCTAAATATCGCTAACCCGTGCATAGAGAGCCACACTGACATAGTCACCTCTGAACAAGCTGGATCAGGGATGTCTGTCTGATATGCAGTCATGCCTTTGAGTTGCAGTGATCTGCAGAGTTCATAGAGTCAACATCTGAATAGAACGGCTGATGAGCATCCTACCCACTGGGCCACCTCATTTCCGTCTGCGCAATGACGAAAGAACTACTGAGGCGGTAACAAGTATGTAGATGTGGAAAGAACAGCAATAGGGAGGGAATAGGAGTTCTGCACTTCTTCAGAGGCTACATTTTCAGCCACGAGGAGGCAGTTAATACACTGAAGGCTTGTAGAAATTAGGAACTCAATTCTTTTATCTGAAGTTAAGTCACACAGTTTTGCTTGTCTGGATGAGCAGGAGTGAGAGATCATGAACAGGGGATGGATGTAGTCACGACTGGCCTTGCTGTGATTTCAGGAAATGCAGCTAGGCCAGTAGTAACGTTAATCTCTAAGGCAGAGGGAACTGAGGGAAGAAGAGGAGTGCCCAGACTTGCTTTCCCTCTGGGTTCCTGTTACACCAGCCCTGCAGGGTATCACCTCTTCAGAAGACTGACCTCTAAGAGTACATTCAAGCACAGAGAAAATTTTCCCTCTAGTCCTCATCATGCGTGCAGGTTTTGAAGTGGGGAAAGCACTGCTGTAAGTTTTCACTGCCCTGCTCTTCATTAGGTAGCTTTGGTTCTCTGCCCAGTGGATATAACTGTTCCGTATAAAAGCCAATTACAGAAACAAAAGGAAGCTGATATCAATTATTACTTGAGGTTTCAGTGGCCCTTCACCTCCCTACAGCTGAGCAGTGGCTAATACATCAAAGCTGCTTGGAGGCTAGGCAACCTTCTACTAGAATAATACATGAAGCAATGTTCAGAAAGGTGGTTCAGAAGTATATACACATCCTACCTTGTGGTTGAGATGGGAAATAAAATGGCAACATCTGCTTTGCTCCAGATTTTTTTCCTATACTCTGCAGCCCCAAGCCAGAATTACTCTCTTTCCTTCCAAAAGTGATGTAAGATAAAAGACAGGAGATAATAAACCACATTCTCACTCTCCTATTAATACAAATACTTGAAAATGTCCGGAAGAGTGACTAGAAGTCAAATTAGCTTGAAGACAAAAAAGACTTGACAAATATTTGCAATAAGATTCAAACGCCCATGGAACACTGCTTTTCCAGGGAGAGACTGATGTCACCCAACAGAAACCGAAACCTCATCCCAGGAGGTTTCCTCCTTTATGAAGGGTGGTGCAGGGGGGAGGAAGGGTTTCCAGCCAGCGGTAAGGATGCACGTGCAAGGATCTGTGCTCCAGCAGATCACCAATCTTAGATGGGGTGTGATGGCAAAACAGTGATGAGTGCTTGTCATGGAAACTGTTGTTAACAAAGGCTTTTAACTTTTCAGCTCTTGCAAAATAATCCAAGCAATATTTTTGTTTATTGCTGGGAGAAGCCTTTGTATGAGGCTGCTCTAATTCTTAATTCATTTTTAGAAGGAGTGTGCTTTAAGATAGATATCACTAAAGTAGAGATGGGACCAAGCTGGAGTTTCGTATCTTCCCTACTCCCTGAATAAAGGGTGGTTTTGTTTTAGCATGCCTGCCCAGATTTGAACTTGTTTAGAACCCACAGTGGATTTATTCAAATAATAATAACAAAAAGAAAAACATCCAGGGGCCTCTTTTTGCTTGCTTTTTGGATGCTATCCAAAATGGCAGAGCTCTTGCAAGACCAGACTGCCTCCAAATGAAGTTACAAGCTTTCCACTGTTGGGGCTGAATATTGGCTCAGTTCTTCATGGGATGCTTGTGCTGACAGACCCAAACCTTAGTCTGGCTCCAGCCTCAGACCTGAACCTCTGAATTTTAACCTAATACTATTCCAGACAGAAAAGGGTATATTATGGTTTTGGCCCATTTTTAACATTTTAAAATCCTGCTTCATTTTCAGTGTAATGATGCCATAGGCTTTCATTTAGCAAAGACATTTAGAAACATGTCTTAACTGCATGAATTCAGAGGGACTTTCAAGTAGACCCTTATATTCAGGTTTTGGTATTTGTATTTTCTGATCTATCTGCTTGATGAAACACTTGTGAAAAATAGTGTATGAAGATGACAGACAGAAAATGATAGCTTGCATTTGTTCTTGGCTAGAGGTAATAAGGGAGCACACAGACCTTTGCTATGATTTCATAGTAAACGCCAGAAATTAATTTTGGTTTGTGTGTGGGTGTGCGTCTTTCTCTGCCCTTCCTTCTTGCCCCATTATTCCTCTTCCTTCCAGTTCTGCAAAAGGAAGTATCAAGATGAGCATTTCTGCAGTGGCTGTTCAGACTTGCCCTAAATGTGTGTGACGGTGCTTTCCTACCCACACAGCCATGGGGGCATTGGTCCCCGACATGTCCCAGAGCGCCCCCCATGCCTCTGTGCCCTAACCCCATCCTTCTCTCCCTCTTTGCCAGGTTGCTCACCCTCTGTCTGGGTCTCAGATCCCGCAGGCAGGGTGGAGAGGTTGGCCAGCCTGGCCTGCCCCAGCCCAGAAATTGCTCCCAGCTCTCAGCTGCAGGGATGGCGCTGCCTGCTGCGGCACAGGCATCAGCATAACAGATTCCCTGTCAACGTAAGCATCCTTTGCCCACAAGGTGAACGTATACATGTCTTCCTTAGCTGTACATTAACGCTCCTTCCTTATGTCTACCTTCCTTTTCCTTTCTGCATATAGGACCTAGCACAAAGGAGGCAAAATCCATGTTATTAAAGAATTAATATAATTATTATGCATGGAGAAAACTGCTTTCTGATGGCAGTTAACTAGGTAGTTTATTGCTCATAAGCAGAAGCTCCTTATAGACAAGATACCTCCTGGATAAATAATGCATTTTTATAAGTTGCATTTATTTGTATTCCATATTCCTAAAACTCCTGACAGAAACTCTGTAATTTCAGGAATTAGTCCAGACGTGTAATAAGACCTAGTCCTTATGTGGTTGATTTATGGGCGAAAATGCCATTGGCAGAAGAGATTTGGATATGTACACAAAGTTATTCACTTAGCATTGCTGTGCTCTTTCATTAATAGTTTGTGTGTGGTATTTTGTTATACGTAACGTTTCTTTTCCTGGATCTGGGAGTACATGACATCAGAATGATTTTGCTGGTAAAATCAGACATAGCTGTGGTATTAGGAATTATTCTAGACATAGTTAAGTCTTGTAGTTGTACTTGCTGCAATACACAGCTGGGACTGCTGCATGCCACAGAGGGCGAACAAGAACAGCTTTTCCTTAAAATGAGTGTGGAGAGACTCCCATAGGAAATGTTTTTGTTTTGTTTTTTGAAATCTGTGTGTGGCATAGGAAAGGAATGGGTGGAAGAATGATAACAAGAGAGAGCATGTCTGTGAGGGAGATAAGATTAAAAAGGGCTGGTAAGCAAAAGTGCTCAAAGTTGAGCCCGTGTTTGCAAAATTCTGCAGCCTTTAGAAAAGCTGATGCTCATGTAGTTGTATAACTGGTACTGAGGTCCTGGAAAATCCAGTCCTCAAAATTAGCAAGATAAGAAACTCAGGTTTAAAAATCCTTTAATAAGGATTCTTCTTTCTCTGTGTCAGAAGCTGTGAAAACAAACACAGTGTTGCTGGGCACAGGTTTTGGGAGTTTGTTTCCTTTTTATAAAGCAACAAATTCTGACTCTGCTTTTCTAGTGATTTATACATGAGCCCCATCTTGTGTGTTCCCTCCAAAACATCTCACTGGCTCTGACAGCAAAGGAGTTCAAATGCTCTGCCTGGAAAAACCCTCCTTTCCTTTAACAATCCAGAGAAAACCGTAATGAGTGACAGTGACTGGTTGAATGACCAACTGGCTTTTGAAGTACAATATATAAATACATATGTGTGTGTGTTTATGTTATATGCATGCACTAAATATATATATATGTATGCTTTGTGATTGAATAACATCCACCCTTTGGCTCTGCTTTCTATGATTAACCTCTATTAGCATTGCAATTATAAATACCTGGTAAATGTCTGCCTTTGATCTAACCCGCCTGTCACTCAATAGTCTTTTAACCTCCAGATTTCCTCTCTCTTTCTTGACATTTGTCATTGTCTTCCTTCTGAATGCCTTCCTTGCTGTTCTCAAAAGCTGCCCAAAAAGCACTAGGAGGGTAGACTGTAGTATCAAGTACCACGCTCGAGGCTCAGAGGCAGCTGCCATGTTCTAAAAGGTCTCTTTATTCTTTGCAGCCACAGCTTTGCAATTGCCCGAATAGCAAATATACACTTCTCCCCCGCTTTATCTTTCATGGAAAAAAATCCCCCAGAATAACAATAAGTTCTTCCCTCTTTCCAGCCTAGCCCAGTGTACATTAATACACCTTGTAATTGCTTGTCTCTATCGGTTTTAGTCCTTTGCCCTTTTTTGCTCCTTCTTTTTGTACTTCAGCTTCATCACTGATCCTATTCACTCTATTCCCAGTGCTGAAATCTAAGTCCCAAATGCCAGCAAGAAATACTCAGCCATTCATGACAAATTGAATGGCTCAATTTAAAGGGGAAGATAGCACCTCATCTACTGTTACTATTCACGACAATAGTCTCCATCACTCGTTCACTGGAGAAAGCAGCATGTCCCAGGTTCAAGTAGAGACTATGCTGATGATCCGTGGCTTGAAAGGACTAGAAGGAGCATTGCATATGACAGGGAGTCACCTTTCTGCCTTTGAAGGTTTTTATGTATTCACATCAATACAATGGTCAACACTACTAAGAGCCCAGGAATGCTGTTCAGTTCACCCCCGCCCTGGCAGGATCCCAACCTGCTTGCAGCAACATGCCAAAAAATCAGTCGAGAAGGCTAAAATAGGGCCAGATCCTCAGCTGGTAGAGATGTGCTGTCAGTGTAAACACTTTTGCCCTACGATCAATGAAGATTCAGGAGAAAAAGCAAACTTCAGCATTTTAGCAATTGCTCCACCAAAGACAGCCTCATTAGATGTAAGTACACGTTCTGCTGGCTTCCTGGTGGCTGCTGGTGTCTCTCCCTTTGGAGACTGGCCTACACAAAGAAGCCACGCACAGGATAAGACCCACCAATGATGCCTCATTGGTACATGGGGTGCCAATGTTTCCTAGGCTGATCAAAACTTCTTTGTCAGCAGTTACTGTTGTCAGAAAATGAGTTTTCAACTGAATACAGATGTTCCCAGGAAAAAGTCTGTGCTCTTTTCTTTTTTTTAGTTTTTCATGAGGTAACTGAAACTCTCAAAAAGTTTTATCTGAAAACTGAAAAAAATCCATATATTGATAGATTTTGTCCACAGGGATCTGATTTTGGATTTTCTCCACTGAAAATGTTCTTCTGGCAGAATTTAACTGAATATTTTCCAGTCAATGAAAACGATATTCCATTTTTTTCTTAACAAAAGTTAAAACATGACAATCTTTTTCCATGTGTCATTCGCACAGCTGCACAACCCAAACAGTTGTAATACAGGATTTGGTTTTGTTTTTCCCTGTTAATTTAACTACCTGAAGCATAGTGTACCATAAATCCCCATTTCCCTGCATTTTGTCAGCAGTGTGACTACGTGGAAAGAAAGTGGGCACAGAGTGGACATAAAATTATATTGGTTACAAATAGCAAGGCAGCACACTGATTTCCTGAACTGCAAACAGTTGTAAGAACTATTCAGATTTGATGTGGTTTTGTGGTGGTATTATTCCCATTGGAGAAGGTTATGTCTTGGTGGGGTAAATTCCAGCCTTTCTCCAGAACCATCTGTCCGCAGCTCTCCAGCTCAGCTATGTTCTGTTCTACTGAGGAATATTAGGAAGAATTGAAATCAGTTCCAGATCATATCCCTGTTTTCCAGGTGATAGTGTCTCTCCAGGTCTTCTGGTAGATCTTGAGTAGTCAGAAGAGGGGGTTTTTTTGGCTACCTGCTATTTTCCTTGTTTTTCCCAAAAGAGGAGCAGATTATTAGAAGCCACATCTGCCTGCTAACTACCTGACCGTGGTTCCCACTCGAATGCAGTCTGATTATTGCAAGGTGCAATGAAGCAGGGTGGAAATAAATGCTAATGCAGACCAGGGCTCACCAGCAGGCTGTCCCCACTAAAGTCCAGCTCCCGGAGCTGCAGAGCTTGGGCTGGCTGAGCCTGGAGAGTCTGACCAGGGAGGGTTGGAGACCTTCTGCTGCGGTGCATAGTGCTCGGAGATGCTGCAGCAGAAACTCATTTTATTAAATTTGTTTTGATTTTTTTTAATGCTCTTTACATCACTCTCCAGACTTCACAAGGCCCCAGCTTTCAGTTCTTGCCTTTCTGAATGAGAAAATTTGTTTTAAAAAGACTTTGAAGTATAGTCCATGATTTTATGTAGCTGTCTAACTCCATGCTGAATCATCAGGGAATCCTGGAGGAGATTGACAGTCAACGGACCAGTAGTAGGAGGAAAATCTGTTTTCCCTGGAGATTTCTTGTAGGTTTTGGCTGCTGCTGAGTTAAACACAGCATGGAAATAATATTTTCAAGGTACTTTACTATGTTCAGCCAAAATCAGGAAATGATACTTTGCAGGAGAAATGCATAAACATATATTAACTAAACTTTTTCAAAGATTCAGGAATTTGGCTTTTGGATTTTGAGCAGTTTGTGTTTTCTTTAGACCAATCTTATCCTCTACATCTCAGCACAGTTGTGTGTAACTCAGAATGTCATCAGAAATGTCAGCAAGAGATGTATGGGTCTACATACTACATAGATCTCACCACTGTAAACATTAATTTTTTATTAAAAATCAGGTCTGAGTGAGAAATCATAAAATTGTAGCATGCTCTTCAAGAATGCTGCTTTCTTGTTAATTTTTCTTTTTTTCAAGCTTTTGGGGTAGATAGACACTGGTCACATTTGACAGCATTCTTTTACCATTGTGAGGGCCAGAAATGTATTTATTTGTTGCAATCATAGCTAAAATTTTATAATAATCTTGTATCTCTTTAGTTGTAATAACTCCTGACATAAAATGCCATTGATTTATTATCAGCTCAAATGAGGTTTAACATCTTAATTTTTGCTTATTGCAAAACCACCACTTTTTCCTGAAAACTTACATTTTTCTATTCTTAGCTCAGAACTGAGATTAAATTAATTTAACTCCCTTGAAGATAGCTAACTTGCTATTCCCATCTAAAAAACGGAGACTGCAAGCCAAAAAGATTTATACTGAATTACAGAAGACGTTCCTCCACACTAAGCCTTGTTTCATGTTGCAGCTGTGTGAAAAATGGGAGGAGAGCGGCTGCCTTTTGAAGGAGGTGACCAGATTTCTTTTGATCTGTTTTTAAGAGTGCAGAACTTGGTCTGAAGGCCATCCTCAGGCATCACAAACATGACCAACGAAATACTGCTTCAAAGGGTGTAGAAGATAGAATTATAGCATTGCTTCATCTCTGTATACACTGAGTTATGCAGGCATGGTTTGCTAAAACTCACTTTATGCCACCTTTAAATTAAAAATAAATACAAAGAAAGGATTATTTGGCAAGCTAATTGAGGAATTTTCTTGTGGTCAATTCCTATGTTTTCTGTGCTTTTCTTTAGCTCTTTTTGAACTTTAGACAGGGTATTATAGTTTCTTGCATACGGAGCCTGGAATGACTCTCTTATAATCTGCAAGGTTGGTGTCAAGGCCTCCTCAAAACACCCAACACAGCTTTTGCACTGAACCAATTAATGTGTGGTGGACATGATGCCTGTCTTTGGGGATACCCAGCTTGATGGATAGAGTCCGACCGATGGAGATTCCAAAGCATCCCTGATAATCTGTTCTAATTTGGTCACATACAGGGCTGTTACTATCCAGCTAAACTGGCTATTCCAGCATTAAGTTGCATTATCTTTGTACCTAAATAAAGTTGTTGATATTGCAGTGCTGCTAAGCTACTAAGAGTTACCCCTTCACAGACAAGAAAGTCATTGTACCTGAAAGATTCCCCTAATTTGAATATTGAAGGCCAATCCAAAAATAAAAACATTAGGAAGAATTTCCATGAATTTCCATGATTTATAGTGCAACTCTTCTTGCAACCCCATAGTTGAAGTTACAGCATTCTTCACATGCCACAGTCAGCTTTATCTCATACCATCATGAGATCATTTTTCATATAAATATTTGCATATTGTCTTCTGAAGTGGACTGAACATGGATTGAAACAGCTGCACTGGCAATTTCAGTTTCAGAAAATTCTGGTATTTCTCACCTGCAAAGTCTTCCCCGTTACTGTTGCCATCCTGTTCATCGCAGCAGTTAGGACTAATAACTCCTAATCCGTAGCGTTCATTAGGCCTCCAGGAGCTGCAGCAAACTGATGGAACACACTATGCCTTTTGTGGGGCAAAAACTAGGGTCTCAGCCGGTGTCTACTGAATTAGAAACAATTAGAAATGCTTTAATTGAAGTCAATAGAGCTACCTAAACTTATCGCTTTTGAAAACCCAGCATAGACCGAGCAGCACTTACAGTTAACAGGGCTCTACTGCTGATTATGACTCATGTGCAGACTGGGAAAATAGCGAATTTTTAAACAATATCCCTTTTTGTGTTGCAAGCAGGTCAAATGCTGTCCCATTTTTACGATCCAACAGGGAGATGGAGTTCAGGAACACACAAAAGCCCTGGAAAAAGAGTTACTGTTGAGGTCACATTTTCATACCCACATTATTGAACTATACCTTTGAAAGACAAAAGAGCAGGCGATGTCCCAACATGTAGTTGTTGCTTAATGATTGTGTTGTCGGTCTGGAGAGGGCGGAGTGGTAGGTTGCTTAACAGTTTTACATTTTCCCATGGTATAATACTGATGATATGGTTAGCTGTAATTAAAGGGTTATATAAATAAGCCATTGGGAAACAAATTAATTTATTTCCTTGGTGGGGCTACTTATGTAATTTGGGGCTTACACGTTGATCTGCTTTCCCTTTGAAGCACTCAGCCCCCCCAAACCTGGTCCTCCTCTCCCAATTGTTTTAAAATAATTTCAAAACACGTCAAAGGAATGCAGATGTTAAATGTGCTGCAGCCTGAACTTCCTTGAAGCAGCACTGCCCTTAATGAGAAAAAGCTGGAGAGCAGAGTGAGACCTGGCTTGTAAAACAGTTTTATGGTTTGTTCATTACTTTATCAGAAGAGGCCTTCCAAGAGGCAGAGTGGAGTAGCACATCGCGCAGGGGAGCTGTGGGTGCCAGCAGCACCCACCCGCTGGCCCCAGCCCTTGCAGGTAGTGGAAGAATCGGTCACCTGGATCTCATTTGGAGCAATTTTATGGATTTTGGTGATGCTCAACCTTTTTGTGTTTACTAAGGAACTGGCACACTGTTGGGGATAGCAAATGGGAGGGTAGGCTGCTTCCTACCCCGATCAGAGAAATTTCCCTTTTCCGAGGAAATAATAAGATGTCATTAAAAGTCCAGCGTAAAAAACAAAGCATAATACTAAGTTTTCCTCTTATGCCTATGTTTCTTTTATGAGCTTGTAAGTAACATCATTAAGTTACTTGCTGTTCTTTCAGCAAATCTTTATTTAATCATGTAAATTTTTTTGCACCCTTCCCTGGAAATGTAAAGCCTTAAGCATTAGAAATTTTAAAACAAATTCCTACAGTTTAATTTTGCATACAAAGCTGTAGTACAGAAAGCAAACAGTTTCCATGAATGCTGTTTGTACTAACAGCTATACTAGTTTCCTGTAAGAGACACCATTTTGGCTTCACAAGAAAAAAAGAGAAAGAAAAAAAAAAGAGGAAAAAGTAGTACTTAAATGTCTTGACATAAAGATCATGGCTACACTTCAGACAACTCTTCCGAGCCCCAGCTGTGAGATTCAAACAAGCTTCACCAGCTGAAGTACACTGGTAATATTTCTGGTGTTGAATGAAAAGACATAAAGCATTAAATTAGTTCTAGAACACGCTTTCATACCTTTCCTCCTCTGACATACGCACCTTGTTATAAAAGATCTCAACCCTATCCTCTTGGACTTGCCATTGTGGAAGACCCTACTGGCAGAGGGAGAAAGGCAGTGCTGGTTTCTCTTCATTTTAGATTTTAAGATTTCTAGTCTCAGGATAATTCCAAGTCCCAGTTGGCTACAGTAATTTCCTTTTAAGCTTTTGCTTAATGTAATGCAGTAACTTCACAGCATGTGCCTTAGGAATGAACACCAACCAAAATTGCTGATCATGTTTATCTTACACTACAGGGAAGCCACTGATCAAAGCAATGTATATTTTAATCAAAACTCTTCCCAAAGTGGCAGCTTCCACTGCCAGCACACTGCCAGTGTGCCTCTGCTAACACTGCAGAAAGAATAAAGAAAAACAGTCCTCCCAATTAGCAGCAGTCTGGAGGCAAATTTGAAGCCATCCAGCAAAGCTTCACATCTCTGGATATCAAGGTGAAGTCTATGATAAAGTTGGGCTGGGGGCCAGAGTGCGTTTGTCTCTCTCTGGTGGATTTTGAAGGGAATGAAACTGGATGCCATTTTGCTGGCGGAGGTTTCAACGGGGCATTTCTTTTTTTCTTCTTCTAGAACGATACAATCCTTCATCAAAAACATCCAATGGTCATCAATCCAAATCGTAAGTGGCTGTTGAGAAACCGTTTCTCAAACTACAGTTTGGAATTTTAGGGGAAAAATAGCTGTTTCTTGTAGTGGAACGTGGCAGCTCTTGCACGGAGCAGACCCAGATCCAGTGACGTTTGTTCTGCCCGGTCTCTGAACTGAGCAGGAAACACTTCTGTCAGTTCTCCACACAGGCCCAGGGTTTTCTTTGTCAATTGTGCAACTGGAAGAAGTGATAAAAAGCAACTGGAATGTTCTAGATGTCTTTAGCCCACCTTTCTCATACCTGAAAATCAATTATATGCTGTAAAAGAGATTGTTTCCAAACAAATATGTCCATGAAAATAAATGTTTACCAGCTGGCTGGGTGTTTAATGAGTGAAAGTGGTTGTAGAGGAGCTTGAACTGGGATGCATAGGAAGAAAGTTGAGAAGTTTACTGAGACATTACAATTTTAAATAATTAAAAAAAAAAAGTGATTGTAATCTGGTCAAAAAACATAAAAAAGCAGATAAATGCATCTTTTGGAAAAGGTTAGCAATGAAGAACATCTCAGGAGCTATATCCTAGAGGCTGGTGTATCTTTTCAGATCATCAGTAGAACAGCTGTACTGTGACACACAGAAGTATTCGACTTTTAATCCTTTCTTATTTTCTTTCTCCAGATGTGAATCGAACCAGACAGAGTAAGACCTTTTATTTTTTTAATCAAAAGTGCTTTTCAATAACCACTAAGGCCCTGGGCCCTGCTATGTGTTTTCAGTCTGTTCACATATTTTCAGTATTGTGAAATAGCGTGTGTGTGTGTGTGACTACCATAAATAATTATGGCTTTGAATAATAATAAAATAATTAGGGCTTAGGACAGTTGCACTGTTGCCACGCGACAGGGAACAGCCACTGGTGTGAGCTTTCTGGGTTCTGTTTCAAACGCTCTTCTTGGCCATGGTCTGTAAGAAGTTGAACGTTCATGTTGGCTCCTCCCGCGTTAGTAAAAATGTGTCAGATTTCCCTTCTAAAATTAACAGCGTGGCCTGAGGAGTGGAGTGCCAGAATCCTTAGTCTTCTCTAAGGAATGACTTAACTCACCATTCCTAAACATTCGATGTTGGAGTGGTATCTTGGGGATTTCACCCACGCAGCCCGCGCCGGAGTATAAACAATAGCGTGTTGAAATGTAGAAGAATGCTTTGAAAGTAATTAAAGGACGTGGAAAAACTTGTCTCACTTTCTCTCTTTTCCTTAGTATGTTGAAAGATGACTTAAAACTTAGCAGTAGTGAAGACAGCGATGGAGAGCAGGTACGTTCATGAAAAACACACCAAACACTCACATTTGTTCCATGTTCTCACTGCAAACTGGGATTTATGACTAAGAAACAAAAATCAAATGGCATGTTTTTAGGCAAACCGCAGGTATTCCTAAATGTAAACTGGGGGGAAATTATCTCTTTTGTTGAAACTGTACGCTTTTATCTAGAAAATCTTGTTTTACTGATTTCAAATGGTCTTTCTGTGACCATAAAATGGCAATAGTGGACTTTAAAATGTACGCAATGGCCCACCTTGTACAGAGAGCACCCTTCATCTTCTGCCACTCCAGCTAAGGAGTACATGGTGTGAGCGTCTCTGTGTGTTAGTGTGGGACTGTGTCTGGGGTGACAGGGGGTGCTGTCCCTGTCACTGGGAGTGTAGCAGCACCTTTATTTTTATCAGAAAGTCTCCTTTTTCCTCTTTGTCAATATTAACTTTGTGCAGCTTCTGCCAGAACCAGCATTTAACTTGCTGAATCAGAAATACCTGTAGGGTCTGTGCTACCCAGCAGCTCCTCTCTTGGGCCTTTTCTTCCTGTGCCCAGTTCCAGAACTTTATTTTCTCCATGTGGAAAACTCTGAGAGCAGCGTATGTAGTCGGTTAACTCCTAGCTCCCTGGGCGTCTCAGAACAGCGTTGTTAAATGTTGAATCATCTGATTGGAAAAGATGGAAACGTGGTGTTATAGTGAGTGGTGGGAACGGGAACTCATCGAACTGTAGCCACAATAGGCAGGTCTGAGATCCTGGGTTTGTGGTGAAAACTTGGAGAAAACTCTGATTTATTTGCCTTTGTGTACAAGGAAAATACAGACAAATTTAAACTGCTGCAAGTACTGAATGAAGATGCTATTCAGATTAAATCATTTAAAAAATGTAAAGGCTCTAAATCGATGCTTTGCAATTTAATTATATATACAATCCTGAAGTAGCTTCTAGAAGCTTCATGCTCTTTTTCTTAATTGCAGGACTGCGATAAGACCGTGCCAAGGAGCACACCTGGAAGGTAGGCATTCCTGGAAGACTGCGGCATTGGGAGCCGAGCAGTGATATTCTGTCCAGTCAGCACTCCTGGCTTGGTCTCCTTTCTAAAATCCATGTTTGTCTTTTGTCTTGTGTTAAAGCAAAAGGTGATTAGAATTCAATCAGTGATTAAATCAGATACATCCTGCAAATTACAGTAACCACTTTGGGAAGGGGGAGAAAAAACCCAAAGGCTGCAGATTGTTCCCAGGATGAACTGTGTTCAGTTACGTTGAGTTTTCTAGTAAATGTTAATTAAAATAGTCCATTTTATTCTTTCTAATGAAAGGACTTCTAGGATATATTTGTGCCTTGGGTAGCGTTTGCTTATTTGCCCTCCTTTTTGCTTTCAGTAATTCTGAACCTTCGCAGCACAACAGTGAAGGAGCAGATAACTCACGGGATGACTCCAGCAGCCACAGCGGATCCGAAAGCAGCTCAGGGTCTGACTCGGAAAGTGAAAGCAGTTCCAGCGATAGCGAAGCCAATGAACCTTCTCAGAGTGCATCCCCCGAGGTAGGACTGGACAAGCTTGGCACTAATCCTGGGTTTTTAAACCAGAAAAAAAGTTAATAAATTCTTCAACTGTTCAAAAAGAAAAGACTGACAAAGGTGGGCTCACTTTCAAGATGGAATATTCTTCTGCTGAAGTATCTATATATAAATGCTGAAGTATCTATATATAAAAACTCTGTATATAAGGACACATTCAATGTTTGACCTTGAGATGATTTTTACCACCATCCCTTGGGGTTCAGAAGTTAGATATACTAACAGGAGCTTGAAAACCTGTGGGCTTTTAGTCTGGAAAGCTTTGGCAGCAAATACACCCTGCTCCAGACAAAGGGAAAGGGAGAGCTGGTATTTGTCAGCGTCTTTGTTGTTCATCAACCTGTATTTCATTTGTTGTTTATCTCAGGTTTTTTCAGGTACCTCTTGTTTTGTCCTGCAGTGTAGTACAGCTGTCCCGTGGAAAAGCTGGAAGAAATGTGAAATATTTTATCTTATGCTGTTTTTTTTAATTTATTTTTAGCCAGAGCCACCACCAACGAACAAGTGGCAGCTGGATAACTGGTTGAACAAAGTTAATTCCCACAAAGTGTCACCAGCTTCTTCCGTGGACAGCAATATCCCATCCTCCCAAGGCTACAAGAAAGAGGGACGGGAGCAGGGGGCAGGGAGCGGATACGCTGATCAGAGCGGATCCAAGGACTCCATTTCTTCTACGCCAGGGCGAGATTCCAAACCCACCCAAAAGGGCTCGGAGAGCAGTCGCGGGAGGCAGAAATCACCTGCCCAGAGCGACAGCTCGACACAGAGGAGGACTGTAGGTAAAAAGCAGCCCAAGAAAGCAGAGAAGACATCTGTTGAAGAGCCTAGAGGAGGTCTTAAAATCGAAAGTGAAACCCCAGTAGACATGGCAACAAATATACCTTCCAACAGGCATAAGGCAGCCACGAAAGGCTCCAGGAAACCCAATATAAAGAAAGAGCCCAAATCTTCCCCTCGGCCTACAACAGAGAAAAAGAAATACAAGGCTTCGAGCAAATCTGCCCAGAAATCCAGGGAATTCATAGAAACAGATACCTCATCCTCTGATTCAGATGAAAACGAGAGCCTGCCTCCTTCATCGCAAACACCCAAATACTCTGAGAGCAATAGGACTCCTGTTAAATCTTCCATGGAGGAGGATGACAGCTTTTTTCGGCAAAGAATGTTCTCTCCTATGGAAGAGAAAGAGCTTCTTTCACCACTCAGTGATCCCGATGAAAGGTACCCACTTATTGTGAAGATCGACCTGAGCCTCTTATCACGAATACCAGGGAAGCCTTACAAGGATGCCGACGCACCCAAAGCTGAAAAGAAGAACGTGCCAGAGAAGCACACGAGAGAGTCCCAGAAGCAGCCGTCTGACAAAAGTTCTACAAAAGGCAAGAGGAAACACAAGCAGGTGATAATTTTGTAGATTTTTCCTGGTATCTCAGCCCTTTGGTGGATGGCTGCTGGTGTCTGCCCAGCAGCCCAGATCATACCCCAGTGTAGTGGCTCTGAGCAGTTTCGGAGATGACTTTGGGTGGCTGTTTTGAGTAGAACACGTTGATCGTCCCAGTGCTGTTAGAGCAGAGGCCACTGGGATTTTCTTCTGCAGAGGGGAAGGGAGAAGGTAGTGCCTGTGAGAGTGAGAGTGCTGCAGATACAGCTCAGCTTGGGACCTCTGAGCATCCTGCCCTCTCGGGCCTCCAGCCCATCAGCACCAGCCCCCGTTGCACACGGCCGAATAAACAAGGGCAGTTTTCAGCTGGATCAGCTCATTGAGCCAGGGAATGATGCAGTTTCCTATTGCCAGGACAAGAGATGGGGCACAAATGGGCCTGGGGCACGGCAGCAGCAGAAACCATAATCCAGGGGTGCTGCTTTACTGGGAGCAGAGAGGTCTCTCCCTAATGATAGTTAATCTCCAAAAAAAGCATTTCACCTTTTCAACTGTAAATAAAAAGCAGGAGTGCCTGGGCAGGACAGGAATAAATAGGGGAGCTAAATCAAAACAATACTGAGGGAGGGTGAGGAATGGTAAGAAGTAGTTGGTGGTTCAGAAACCGGAGGGGACAGTCTGTGTAAAGAGCAAACCTGTGACTGTACCATGGACTCTGAGATCCAATGAATTTCCATACATTTCTGCTTTCCATGAAGGTCTGGTTCAGGGACTCAAAAATTGCTATTCTACTCTGGATTTCATTCAGAAAATTTCATTTTGACAGGGATTTGGCAGTGGTTGTAAGACTTTCTTGATGTGTGGAATCAAAGGGTTGTATGATATCATCCGGAGAGTCATTTGCCTCTCCAGAGGAGATAGATAATTTCACTGAAACCAGTTTCTTACTGAGCAACCTCAGGAAATGTGGTCACGTACTGAGATTAGTGTCCAGACTTGCTGTGTAACTGCAGACAGGGGGTTCTCCTGTGCTGCTGTTCTTAACTGAGATTCCTGTTTTCTCTGGGTAAGGAAATTAAGTGAGAAGGTGTGAGGGGTTTTTTTGGGTAAAATTAGCATAATTCCAACTAATTAGTTTTTGCAAGTGTTACTAAATAATCCCTAACATTGGTGGGCACGCACTCACAGGTTCCAGTGGCTCTGAGTACACTGACTTCTCTTTCTTTGACTGGTTACACCTTTCAGTCCACACTTGGAGTTACAGCATTAAAGATGTGTGCTCTTAACATCTAAAGCAGAAGGCGCTGGTAAGACCAATTAGATTTAGGCTTTATCCCAGCAAATAGTCTGGTGGTTAATTGGTTTGGATCCTCACATTACCCTGGTGCTTACTGGTATGTACTGGGGAAGACGGAAGATGTTTGAGGCAATGAAAGAAACTCTACACTTTTCCCCCAGATTTTAGGTTTGTGAGTGCTCTGTACACAGCTGTCACTGCTTGATTTCTAACTTTTTTTGCTCATGTGCTTCCCTGATCCTAAGGCTCGAGGCTGCAGCATCAGTGGGACACAAACGAAACCTTTTGGTTTATGTTACCAGATGACTTAGTCTGTGAGGCCATATTTTCCATTTTATTCACGGTATTGGTGCTTCCAGCGCGTGCTGCAGACAGCTGAGACATTTACCTTCAAGACCCTTTGACTTTGGGATTAAATGTGTATAAAAATCTCTGAGCTTACTTTAAAAGACTGCAAGACTTTGACCTTTTTCTGACATTCACGAGGCACCTCTGGTGGGCCCTGCAACATAAAATCTGTCTCATGGTCTTTTATTGAAGCCTTTGGCAGATTTTCCTGGTATTTCCTGGTGATAAGATGTTTGTGCTAAAATGAACAATTTAACTGCTACTTCTTTTATGCAGGTTGGTAATTTAAAAGCCAGACTTTGTTTTTTGTTATGGTCCATCAGGGTCTGGTCAAAGATTTGGTACCGACAAGATGACATAGGGTGTATTTTTGTGGTCTGTACGTATCTTACCCTGTGCTCTGCAAAACGCCTGCTGAAATTAAGTCTCTGAAACATTGCCACTCGGTGAAGCTGTAAATGTGGACGTTTGCCTGGATGTATTTCTTGTTTGCTTTATCCAGAATGAGGATGAAAACAGAGCCAGTGAAAGCAAGAAAACGAAACTGGAAGAAAAAGCTCCATCAGGACACAAGACTTCTAGCAGTAGGGAGTGAGTATCTCGGCGGTGTTTCCAACGTTGAAGGCTCAGGGTGATCAAGGAGAAGGGAGGTTCCTGTCTTCTCCCCTTTTCTCCCACCCCCTCAGTGTTCCTTCATGATCAATCATGGGGTAAAATTAAATTTCATTGGGGCTTACCTTCGGACAGTTTTTCTACTAGTAGTTGGTGGAAATTAATCTCCGTATCCAGAAATGGTGGCCAAGGATAGTTGTTTTACATGGAGAAGTCAGGTAACCCCTCGTGCAGGGCTGGTGTGTTATGATTCCACGATTATGGAACATATGGTGTATTATGGAATGTATGCATCCTGGGTTTCCTCTGATGTGCAGAGGGGATTTGGTTTGTTTTAGAAAGCAGCAGTGCATCTAGCTTTTTGATCGTGCAAAATCACTGCTTTTAAATTTAACCCAGTCTGGTAATTCTCCAGTTAGTGAGGTTTTTTGTGAAACTGAGGGTAAATTACTTACCTGGCATTGGCCGGGAAGCCGATGGCACTGAGATTTGGCTCCAGGGATTTAGCCCTGTGTTTGCTCCATAGCTGAGCTAAAGAAAAGTGTGAGTGACACAAAGCAAAGTAACACAGAATTAGCAAAGCAGGAACGTCGTTTAATATCTTTTATTTGTATGTTATTTCTGTAAATTTCCATGCTTTTTGTTACAGCTGTTATGCTGTTATTCGATTTATTTCTCGGTCAGTGTTAATCCACAGGAAAGAGTAAGGTTTTTTCCACTGCCTTTTAAAACTCTGCTGTTTCAGAACATGCAACTGAAAACTGGTATAATTATGTCATGGAAAATATTTCTGTGTAGTGAGTAATTGCGAAATTGCAACTGTGTGAGAAGCTGCAGCACATCAGATGTGAGAAATCTTGTTTGCCCATTCGGAATGAAAGAGTTTGTTAGGAAACAGGCGTGGACTGAACGGATGCATTTCTAGCTTGACTTTGCTTTTGTACCTGTTATTTCTCATCTTTGCTTGGCTGCCGGTGCAGTTCTCTGAGGGCCATTTAATTAAACATCTAAATGTATGATTTTATAAAAATAATGTGTAGAAATAATTAGTATGGGCAGCCAGGAATAGGCAACAGTAGCCCCAGCAGCCGAGGTACTGAAAGGCTGCGCGGAGGAAGCTTCCCAGTTTCCTGGGTTCCAGGGAACATTTATCTGGAGCATCTTTTTTCTGAGCTGTCGGGCTGAATATCAGCATCAGACAGGCTGGCGCTAACGCTGGCATTAATTTCTTACGTTGTGAGCGTTGAGGGTGTTTTTTTAGGAACTGTTGTAGGGATGTGGTTTTATGGTTAGAACTTGTCTGCTGTGTTTTCAGGTCAGAACAAATAAAATGGTGAAAACGAGTTCAATCTGGCTTCATAGAAACCCAGTCACCGATATGGTTGTTGTCTTTCTTCTCCTCCATATCTGCTTTGCTAACAGCAGAAATCTTGGTTGATTTTTAAAAATTAAGAAAAGGGGAGGTTATTTAAATTTTTTTTAGATATGGTGGGGTTTTGTTGGTTGGTTTGTTTGGTTTTGTTTTTTTAAGGAAAAAAAAAAACAACACCCAAAACCTGAGTTTGTTCATTTTGTCCAGGTCTTCAAAGCCAAGTGCTGTTAAGGAGAAGGATTTGCTGCCATCTCCTGCTGGCCCCGTCCTGCAGAAGGACTCCAAGCAGGAGCACGGGTCACGGAAGAGGACGATCAGTCAGTCATCGTCCCTGAAGTCCAGCAGCAACCTCAGCAAGGAGAGCGGCAGCAAAAGCAGCTCCTCTTCTAAACAGAAGAAGACGGAGGGGAAGGGCTCTGGCAGCGCTAAAGAACCCAAGGTAAGGGTTTATTCGGGAACCACCTCCAGCCTCTTCCTTTGCTCTGCCGTTTGACGTGCTCCGTGTGATCTGAACAACAATCTGCAGTTCAGGTTAAAAGGCAGTTAGTTTCAGATCAGCGTTGTTTCATGTCCTGGTGTCTAAGTGCCTTGGAAGTATAGAAATTACAAAATAATTTGGAAGAGATTGTGGAATACTAATGTTTATTCCTACCAAATTCTTATGTTAATTAGTGAAATGTCTTTAGTCATCTTCTGATTACAAATGCTGCTTATTTATATTTTAATTTGTTAATAGGAAATATCACTAGAAAGCACTTTACACAACAGTAAATGGAACAATGAGGTTACTCCTGTCTCATCGGAGCAGATGCAGATCTTGCCCTGATTTTTTGAGGAGAGCAGGAGCTCAGTCTGTGCTCAGCACTAGGACGCAAAGCTGTAATTTTGTTTTACAACGTTGTGTGACCCCAGAAAGATTATATTAACTCCAGCTTGGGAATGTACAGTGCTTTTTGTGGTTGGAGTGGAGAAACCACGGTTATAAAGATGGTGCAGAAAATGTTTTTAAGGAGATTTAGGTCAGGAAGATATTTAGATGGCAGAATTAAAAATTGTTATAGGCAGATGATACTCTTAGGTCACTAAATCGAAGCGTGTTTTTTCATCAGTAGATAAATGTGTGTTGCTGGACAGAAATCATCCTGTGAGGACACCTCAGTGTGTGTTGAATACCTGTCCTGAGCAATTTCTGTTGTGGGGTCAGTTGTGGAGCATATTCCAGTTGTGGAGCATATTCCATCTTTGCCTGTGCTGCAGGCGCGTGGGGCTCCGAGCACCCAGCAGCAAAGCCCCACCGCACCTCGCTGGCTGTGGAGACTCCCAGAGTTAGATTTGCAGTCCCTGAAAAGCTTTGAAACAAAGTCTGAAAACATTCAGGGAGGATGATTGATTTGGGAAGGAGTGAAGCAGCAAATAAGCATCGGCCGTGGCAGAAAGTACCGTAGTCAGCGGGGTGGGGTTGGTGAGTCTCTGCTCCGGGAGCATCCTGAGATCCGTACCTCAGGTACGCTTCCTCCGGCCTTTCCCAAGGAAGTGTCTTCTCTTCCCGTTTGTCACTGCCTGTTTTGTCACTGGGCCTGTGGTACAATGGGAGACAGCTCATTGCCCTGCAAATGTGGTGCCTTGGCGACTGCCAGATCCTCCCGATTAGCGACAATCTGATAAATGTAGTTATGAAATACACCATATAGATGGCCTTGGGTCACGATGAGTCAGGACAGCAGAAGGCACACATGAAGCTGGGGAGTTGTTTTATACTTAAAAACTGATTAACTTGCTATTCACAGCATGTTTCT
>JAOXNH010000023.1:38617-49764 GCA_028566575.1 Bartramia longicauda | reverse complement strand
ATGAATAAGCTTCTCTGGTACAAAGGATGTTAGGTTTCATTAAACTGGCTGGACAAACTGGTCTGTCATCACCAGTATACTAAATAGGAGTGCATCCCAGCTTGTTCCCAAAGCTACATTTTGTTTTTCCATGTTGGATTTCTCTGGAAAAGCAATTGAATGCAGAGTAATAATTCTCAAGCCAGCGCCTTCCTGGTGGCATCTTCTCTAAAGAACCAATAAATCTATTTGGCTCTCTCGCAGATGGTTCAGATTTGTGAGGGAAAGCTCTGGACCTACTCATTCACGAGCCTTGATATTGGGATCCCTCCACCTTAGGAAGCAAAGAAACTTTCTTCCTCAGCAAATTTTATAACTGAACCCAAGAAAGCTAAGCAGTGTCTTCTATGGGAGGGTAGAGACCCCTTTA
This sequence comes from Bartramia longicauda, assembly GCA_028566575.1. Taxonomy (NCBI): domain Eukaryota; kingdom Metazoa; phylum Chordata; class Aves; order Charadriiformes; family Scolopacidae; genus Bartramia; species Bartramia longicauda. The sequence goes on along the minus strand of JAOXNH010000023.1, from coordinate 49,355 downwards.
ACAGGGTTTATTAAGGCCTCCCCAGTTACTCAAGAGTAAGCAAATCACATCTCTCTCCAGACAACCATGGACATTTTCTGGTGGTAGATGTGCTCTGACACTGCTTACCAGCAAGAAAAAATGTGACAGGATCTGGCAAAGAACTGCTCTGATACACTTACCTTTGAGGAATGTCAAAGAGCAAGTAGGGAAACTTGTGCTCTGTCAGCAGAAAAAGACATTTCTTCGTAGTCAGAGGGTAGAAACCAGTTCTGTTCTCTTCTCATGTTTTGAGCAGAAACTTTGACAAAGGAGTGAATTTGCCCCAGAGCAGTTAAAACAAAACCAAAAACCCAAGAGGTCTACTCCACAGGCATTTTCCTGGCATTCTCTGACATGCAAATGACTGATAATATCACCATAACAGCTGTTATCTCAAATGTCTGCCTCTGGGCAAATTAAAAGTAAAGAAAAGCCAAAATACTTGAAGAGATGAATATAGAAGGCATTTGCCAGTCATTTACTGGCCCTGGATTGCCTGCTGTCAGGGGTAGAATGAAGCGTGTTTGCTTTATAAGAAAATTACAGAGCTGTCATCTTTGCAGCTCATATACGTAGAGCGACATCATTGCCAGGACTGAAGGCAAAAGGATTGTTTTTTTAACCAGAATCTGAAACATCCTTTCTCAAGGATATGCTTCAGCCTTGCTGCCATGGAGCAGCAGGAACAGGGCTGCCCTCAGATGGGGACCAAGCCGGGATCCAAGGGGGACCCCCATGCAAACAGTACATAAGCACAGCTATTGCAGACGTGGCAAGTGGATAAAGTAGGTCCAGGGTACACCCTAGGGGTCCACCCAGGAGCAGCAGGAGATGGGCCTGGCTCTAAGTTCAGGTAGGCTCCAGTCCTCATCTCTGGACTCTTGGCTGTGCTCCTTGATGGAAAAGCTCTCAGCTGGGAGATGCTGCTTGCATGGATTTCTCCCAACCAGCTCCCATGGTGGCATGCTGGTTTTATAGCGGGAGCCACGTAGCTAGGTGGCGTAGCCTACAGTGCCAAAATGTATGTACTTTAGCATCAGGTGCAGAACTGAGCTAATATACGTGTGCAGTTTAAATGTTGGATAACTTGGAGGGCAGGTGGAGAAACTTGGGTCTGTACAGATCTGTGCTCGTAAGGACTGATCATTTTTCTGATGATCTGGGGGAAGAGTCATTCATCTGACAGGGGCCACCAGGCTTCTCCCGTGATGTGGCAGCTTGTGGAGATGGGTTTTTCACTTGAATTAGGTAACATCAAGCCTGCATCTCTTTTCTGCAGCCACAGATCCTCGAAATGTCCAGTCTCTGAAATGTGTAAAAGATCATTCAAAGAAAGTTTTCTGGACCAGACTGAAGTCAAAGGCACTGAGTTCTCTTCTCAGAGCTGTCAGTGAGGGAATTAAAATGCAACTAGCAATAACAAAGCTACTAGAGGCAGGGTGAGAGAATAAGGGCTATTACTTTCAGTGTCCTAATAACATACTGACCTCCACAAGAGAAAACTTCCATGTGTGTTTGTAGGAGGTTCCGATTCTGGACCATACCATAACTCAGTAAAACTCTGCCTTTATAAAAAATAACTCCCTACTGGTTGTTATCCATTCAAATTGTGTCCACATGTAACAAGCCTGGCTTTTGCATATTTCTGACAACTCTGGAAGCAGAATTACCACAGAAATCTGCAGTATTTTAGTGGGAAGGGGGTACTACTAACCATAAAGCTGATATTGAAAATCCATCTGTGTTTTCCTATTTGAGTGCAGTAGGCTGAAGCAGGCCAAGAAAGCCACATGGGCCCCAGGAAGAGAAGTACCAAGGGAAGGAGAAGAGAAGGTCATCTTGGTTTTGTTGTAGAGGGAAAATGAAAGCTTTACAGGTGTTCAGGGAATAGGAGCTTCACCATTTCACTGGTGTCAGATAACTGTCTGGAACCGGGATGTTTATTTTAATATTCAAACTTTCAGCATTACAGAGTGCTAACTATGGGATAAAAGATGTCCAAGAAAGGCTATGAATTGTCAAGGTTTAAGATTAAATTCAAGAAGCAGCAGTATAGATAAGACAATGCAGAGGAAGTTAGCAAATCCTGCTTCTGCTCCTGCCTCTGCCCGTGGGTTTGAAAGTATCACTTTTCTTCTTTGTATATGTGTTTCTCAAGCAGATCTTCCCCACTGAGGGTGCAGTTCCATGAGCATTTTTGTAGTCTCACGGAATGAGTAAATTCAGATCAGGAGCACGCTTTGGAAGTGAACCTCCCATCACCCTGCTCACGGTGCCTGGCACACAGGCAGAGCAGGGCAGAGCCTTGTCCCACTGCCCCAGGCACAGGGATAGGGCACCTCTGTGGGGACAGGGAGGGCCCAAGGTGGAGCTGGAGAAGTTGAGTAATTGCCCGCAGAAAGTGGAACATAGCCTGGTGACATGCCACGCTTTTAAATGTCTTTTGTGTCACTGGAGCCTTTTCAAGGACTGAAAGGGACCAATTTGTTCTGAAACATTAATTAAGGGACCTGGCCTGGGAGCTGCCTGCTGAGCAGCACCTCATCTCAGTCCTTCCTGTGACCAGTCCCTTGGGACTAGTCAGGAAGGAGCACTTCAGTGAAAGGCGCTTCCAGGAATGATATTTTCCAAGACAAAGCCCTTTCTCTGCTCCAAGAGTTAAAATTTTTCATTGTAATTCCTGGAAAGTGATCTAGTCTGAAAAATCCTGGCAGTTCTTACAGGGGTAAGAAAACAATCATGGTGGAGGTTGTGTAAAACAAACAAAACACTTGGAAAAGCTTTAAATTCAGGAGTATGAAATTCTGGACACTACCAGCATTTTGTAAAAATGCCCTGACATGGTTTCTTGCAAAAGTGTTTGTGAAACTTTGGGTAAACTTAAGCTGTTTGAGTCTTTTGGTTGGAAGTAATACAAAACTCTGTGGTTCTTATTTTTCGTCTGCCAAAATTAAGGAAACAATTGTACTGCATTCCTTGTAAGTGTTAGGAATTGCACTTTACTAAGTAAAGCTCAAGTGAGATTTAAGTAGAACTGGAAAAAACTCTACTCACTGGTTTTTATGACTTTTGAAATGTATACAGATTCCGTATGCTTGTCTCTGCTGTATTCTTGTGGTGACTTCAGGTAAATATTGCAACTGATGTGTCTGCTACCTGAATGAATAGAGAATTTTAAAACGTATATTGCTGAATATTATGGGAAGTACAAACTATAGTTTTGCTCAAACTCTAGCCTTCCTGCTACACACTGGGACCCATGAATAATATTGGAAGTGCTAACTAATTGTGTCTCTCAAAATTACAAGCAAGATGCTGTTCCAGGTTAAGGTAATTTGGGAACAAAGCCATTGGCATAATTCATTGTACTATATATAAAACTGTAACGGGGAGAGCAAAAGAAAGCTTTCGTCTCATCATCTTCTGTTTTTCTTCAGTACGTAGTACCTGTACAGAGCTGTGAGGGCTTGCACAACTCGTAATATATTGATCAAAAATCTCTGCTGGCCTAAGGAAACATGGATCCACTGCATTCCACACATCTGTGCCAGTTCACACTACATTTTCTCTGAAATGAAACAAGCAGCACAAGAAAATAGAAGTTGCCCTGAAAAGTTTCTTCTCTTCAGAAATAACAGTATTCACTAATCAGCAGCAGCTAATTCCCTTTTTGCCTGCCCCCAAACCCTTCTCCTTACTGTCTCTGGGAGACTATAAATTGATCTTTGTAACATGTCCAGAAGATTAAAAATAATCCAGGCTCTCACAGAACACAGAAACACATTGCTTGTTCCAGAATTGAGGGGTCCTCGGGGAGGTGCTGCTTTAAAGTTAAACCAAGATAACTTTAGCATGAGTGTCACACTGTCCAGGAGATGACTCCTTGGGAATCAGTTTCCTAAAGTTTCATAAATATCGTCAAAGAGAGTTTTTTAAAAAGAATGGACGTAGACTAAGCAATAAAGACCTTTCTTTGCATTGAAATTTTCCTGGTAACTCACTGGGTGGAATTAATATAGGCCACATCACCTGTAGAAGCAGAAATTTTGTTCAGTATCAGTTTTGTATGCCACAGTATAACTTTTCCGCAGGCTCCGAAGAGGACCTGTAAATATCATGTATCGTTTCACGTGCCAGATATCAATGCCGACTGGATTTTCAGCTCTGATGTTTATTTTTGTCTTTTCAGATAGGACAGGTCAATGTACATCAAGTGGTTTACAGATTCATACAGCATAAAAGAGTCGACCTGCCGAGTCTCACAGCATCTGCCAGCTTCCTCAGGTGAGCTTCACGGCACTGCCTTGCTCGCCAGCAAATTGGCACTTACTGAGCACAAAGGAGCTGCTGTTGGCACCTGAGACGTTCATACTGCCCTTGGGGGTACCATGACTCAGGATCACACTGTTCTGTGCGTGAAAGTTTGTGCCAAGTCCTTGAAGTTGGTTGTCTTCTGGAGAAAGAAGGGGTGACATGATTGCAAAGACCTTGTTGAGTCAATCAGAGCTTCTTCGCACCTCTGTCGAATTAGCTTTTTGAGGTCTGAATAGTTTGCTGCTGTCTTTGAAACCAGTTTCTGTCCACACCTAAGAGCAGGAGATAGTGATCACCAGTCTTTTACTAAAATATGCAAGAATTTGAACAGCTACTTCTGGGTTAAAGAAAAAGATTTGATTTTGTTAGGAAAGTACACTCTACCTCTCCTCTAAAAACTGTTTCCAAAAATGTACACTAATCCAGCTAGCACAATCATCCATTTGCACAGCAAGCCCTTAGACACTATTTTCCTTCTTCCAGATGACTTTCGTAGCCCACCTGGGAAATAAATTACTGGGCAGTGCTAGAGTTAGTAAATCTACATACACTCATAAAAGTTCAAACCAAAGTGTGATCATCAAGTACTTACAGGTCAGTAATCACACCCTTAATTTTCAGAAATAATTTAGAAGAAATGGTATTATCTGGAGAAAAAGGTCCTTCCTTTTCCTTTCCAAATTTCCCTGTATAAGCTAGTAATAAGTATAAAAATTAGGACCTGGCTGAATGCTTGCTGAAGCCAATGGAAAGTCTTTACTTAATCCCAGGGCGCTTTGATGGGAGCCCTTCAAACCTTTCAAGAACAGCACCTATGTCATAAGCACTTTATAAGGTCCCAGTTATATTGCCCCATTTTGTGGGACATAGCTACAGCCTTGAAATTAAAAATATACTTAAATACTTTGCAAAGTAAGGATGCACTTCAGAGCCAAGTATAGGCATAAGATCTGTGTCAAACAGGGCCTTAATATTTAGCAGACCACGCTGTTTGCTGTTCACAGATCTCTTGCCATTTAAGCTACAGGTATTGGTTTGATTTTTGGAAAAAGGGTCTTCCAGCACATTCTTCATAAAATGATATCTTAGAACACTAGCTAGAAGTAGTATGACAGACTCTTTCAAAAATAGGCTTTTGTAGAAAGTGATATATAGTTCTCCCAGTTTACTCTCGGGTCATGCTGAGGCTGCACTGGTTCCAAGAGGTGTGACAACGAAGAAAAGCATAAAGTCACGACAACAAAGGAAGGCATAAAGCCGCAGTCTGCTCCTGATAGCTGTTCTTTACACCATTTTTTTTTTCTTTGCAGTTGAAAAGTCTCAGCGTGTTTCAGTGGTTCTGTGCTCCCACTGCACATCATCTGCAGCAGCCAGAGTCAGCCCCAAACAGCCTCTCTCATACGTTGCCTTTCAAACAGGGATTTTCTCACAGCGAGATCAACCGCCTTTCCAGCAAATCACAGGTGTTCTCCACATGGCGTGAGCAGGTGAGAGCACTACTTTGCCAAACTGTGATGAAGTTTGGTAGCTGAAACGCAAAATCCAAGTTTGGCCTGAGATCTGAATCTGGCACTCTGCTTTATCCTCTGCTCCAAGCCAAATCAAACTGCAGCACGTCATGAAAACCAAACACCACTGTGCTCTGGATCGCTTAAGATCTGGATCCAGCTATAAACTCTGGTGAGGAAGCTCCTCTCACTGCATGTTACAGTGGTGCTGATGTGCAACATATTCCCACACTAGCTAGAGGTGGGGGCACTCTGAGAGAAATTCAAACACCTGAAAGTCTGCACCTGAAAGTCTATAGAGAAGAAGCTAAAATGCAGAGAAAGCATTGGGGATGCAATGAAATTGATGCTCCATGTAGCTTAAAAAAAACCCAACAAACAAACCCAGGAAAGAAACACACAAGCAAGATTTATGGGTGGTTCAAGTTCTGACGCAAAGCACCCCTTCTGTCTTTTTGGCTCCTAAATCGCTTATTATTAGTTTAAGAGCTGCCAAGCAGACAGAGTAATTCATTCAGCCCACCTGTGCTTTTTTTGAGGGGAAAAAAACTGAAAGGATGTGTTCCATATTCTTCAGGAAGTGCTCCTCACTGTGGAGGCAGCTCTGCTGAAGCCTCATGAGCTCTCACAGGACATCTGTGGCATGCCAGCCCGCTCAGGTGACCCTGCTGCCTAGGCGATCCCGCTCTTGCCTTCTCTCTTGTGCTTTTTTTTTGTTGTTTTATTAGGGAATGAGTTGAGTTGAATTTTTCTTCTAGTGTGTTTGGCACTTCTGGTAGATCCTTTGACATAGAAATAGGCTCATCTTTCAAATGCCTGTGGCACTCTCTGTGAAAGGTGATTTTTAAAAAGCCATTTTATTTTGCTTCCTGGCAGTGATATCAAAGGAACAATCAGTGCCTGATTTAGAGCCAACAATTTATTTCCATTATAATAAACAGAAAACAATGGCATGCTGCCTTATTAGTTATTCACTTTCCAAGTCAACAAACTTGGAGGGTTGGGATGAGATCTAACCAGAGATATGCTTTGATGTTTTCAGTTTGGAGAATTGGTCTCCTAGCCAAAATGCTGAGCGATGCCAGTGCTGGGGGAAGAAGGAAGGGAAGGAAGGGCAGAGGGAAGGGAGAGATTCACTAAAAGCGCAGGGCAGGGGGTAGCTACTGGAAGAGCTGGGTGTTTTGTGGCATGGTGGTGGCTGGTTCTAAGAAGACATTGGAGTGGTGATTGATTACCTGGGGGTCTCACATCAGATGTAACACATGTGCAAAGAGCAGCAGCTGGATTGATTTTAGTGTTGTAACTTTGATTTATACCCATTGAGGATCTAGTTCAATGCACACTCAAGATCTGCTACTGTACTTCAGAGGAACCACTTTGGTGGTGTGTTGCAGTGTGCGTTGCAGAAGCTGATGGATCCAAACCAAACCAGATGTGCACAGCAGCTTTTCTCCAAGGAGCAAGCTGTTGGTCTTCTAGCACTGTCACATAAATACTGCTTTGTAAGGAATGCTGCTGAGCAAAATGAGTTTTGGTATTTGTCACTATACTTTGTTGTTTTAGCACTGATTCCACATGTGTATAACATTGCAGGAGGGGAAACTCCTCAGCAGAAACAAGAGAGTTAAAGTGCTTTGAAGTATGTTATTCCATATGCCTAATGGGACAGAGGAGCTATGGAAAACTATCTCACAAGAAGGTCTTGCAGGTGGGTATAAAATTAAAGGTAAATATCTGCTATTTTTCTATATAGGAAATTGTGATAAACTTCTTTCTTGGCATCATGATTTCACCAGCATTTCCACAACAAAGTATCGCTATTATTTAATAGAGCAGAAAGCCTGAATGTGGTGCAAAGCAGTTGATCATTCCTTGTTTATAAATCTCATCTGTCATGGACACGCCACACCAACCTTTTTGTATTCTTTTTTTGATAAATATACAAACACATTAAAAACATTTTTTCTCACAGAAGTGATGCTTTAAACTGCTGAAGTAGTTTGTTACAGTAAGCAAATTGATAGAGACAAAGTAAGTGAAGTAGATTGTTTGCCTGTGCATTGTAGGGAGATCTATACCTGCTGCCTACCTATAGATTTTTATTTTAAGGGAATTTCTATAGGGATTTTTTTAAAACCTGAGGAAATTGCAAAGTTTTCCAAAGCCAAAAGAAAACTTGCCATTTTTAGGAGGAGCAGGGCAAGCTGCAACCTGTTTTAGAATAGGTATCGCACAGTGATCATAAGCCATTACCTTTGAGGTAACCAAATACAGCACAGAAAAAACAAAAGTACCGGTTGGGAAGAAATGTTCATCTGAGCAAAGATGTTTAGTAATGTTCTTCATAAAATGAAGAATAGTTTTATGTGTTATTGTCAAACTTCTTTAAATAGCCAAACCCATAGTCATGGAGGAGAGAATCTGAAGCAGGCGATATTGCACATAAGATCGCTTAGTACTTCCTTGGGCCACAAGAATCTGCACGATGATGACAATTTTCAGAGAGCAGTCATATATTGGATCCAAGCCTCAGAGAGTTTCTTGAACTGGTGGGTTTTTTAAAAAAATATCTACTTGTAATGACCGGCAGTGACAGTCTGTTGCTCGCACAGCTCAATTTTCAGTGCAGAATGGCACTTTCAAATCCTGCTTGAGCAGTTTCCTCTCCTTTGAACCCTCTTTCTTATTACCAGATGCTCAGTCACAGTCTGGCCCTCATTCTTCCAGTCCACCCATAAATGGAAGCAAATTTCCACCAAAAGCTTCCTTGGGGGCATAAGGAAATTAGGGAAAGAATAGACCTGGAGTCCTCTCATGTAGCTAAAAGGCCTCCAGTCAGATACTGCAGCCAACTTCTCTTTCCTGTGCTCTGTTGCAACTTGATCAACCTTTTCCCTAGCCTAGAAATTCTGGCTTCTTGCTTTATTCCAGCCAGTTTCCCTTCAGTGGAGGCATGATAACTAGCCTTGATCCTCCTAACCACAGTAACCAGGCATCCCACAAAAAGGACTGCACTTCTTGCCCTTCTGCATTGCCATGATTGCCTTCTGGACAGTAACAGATGATGCTGAAATTCTTTCAACAAAGATATGAGCTTATCCTCCCTCCTTCAAATGTTGGTTCCCTCTCTCCCATGCTCTTAGTTTTACCTTATCATCTCCGTCTTTCTGCTGGCCCCCATTCATTTCTCAAGCCAAAAGTCTGTATGTTTGTAGCCACAAAGTCCCAGAGTGCAACATGTTCCAGCATGTAGTGATTTCAGGTTGGTGGTGGCTGAGGCCAGTCTGGATGCTGCCTCCCCTCTTATGAAATGAGACTGGGCATCATACAGTAAACAGTTACGGTGAGGAAGCTGCAGCTGGAGCCATCACATGGCATAAAAGGAGAAAATACCTAGCCAAATTAATTCCAAGAAAGAATAAGGTTGGTGTTTCACAGGGCAATAGGAAGCATCTGTGACATATTTGTCTTTTTATTTGTCCTTGCCTTGAGTTTAGTAAATATTCTTATTAATGTATGGAAAGGTCTTCACTGAGTGCCTTGTTTCTAAAATCTTGCAAAACAGATGAAGGCAGGCGAGGGGGGACGGCATGAAGGGCCAGGCAGCAAAGCTTTTGGGTGAGGTCCTCAGTCACACAGAGGATCTGCTGAGGAAACAGGGGCTGAGAACAGGTATTGTGAATCTTTAACTCCTGTACATCCTTTTGATACTGAGTCAAATCCTACTGCTATGAAACACCTCTGAAGGCAGCATAACTATACATGGGCAGATGAGAGAGACATTGCCTGTTCTTTTTTCAGTCACGTCAGATTTCCCTGAAATCTGTTTTATCTAACTGCCAGACAAAGCTCCTCAAATCTGCAGCCAGCATTATTTGGTCAGGGCATGAGGGCGAAAAACCCAGCATTCAACAGAGATTCCTTGGAGTATCTTTAAGATCTTGGATCACATAAAACAGTCCCCTCTCATAAAAAAAAAAAAGAAAGCACACAAACTTACCATTGTTGAGTGTGTCTTTAATAGAATCAGAAACAAATTTGTGACCTTGTGGCCCAGAGGTGGGAACACCGTCTATAAACTTGCCCAGACATAGAAATGCATTCTGCCTGTCAGTAGGAGTTTGCCATTGAACATGTATATAAAAAAAAGCTGGTGTTACATTAGGCCAACATTTTTTAAATGCCACAGCTCACTTTATATGCCGTAAACCTTGTTAATGTTGCTAACAAGAAAGTTAAAAACTCAAAGCTATAAAAATAGGAATGCCACTGCTAGCTAAATAAATATACGTAAGAACCAAATATTCAGATACAAGTTCTGGAATGCCTTGTGTGTCCAGGGAGGGAGAAAGAAAAAAAAACAACACAACATTAACCTGAGTTGTTGCTGATGTTATAAGAGCTCCCTATAGTCAGCAGAATTGTCTCCCCTTGAGCGTTTGACTTAGTTTCAAATGGGTTTTGAGAATTCGACACTAAAGCCTGGATAAAGTAGCCGGTCATTTCAGAAGTCTGGCACAGGCGGGCAGGGCAGCAAGGACCATGCCAGCAAGGATAATGCAGGCCAGGGCCCGGATGGGACAGGGAGGGAGGGAGGTTTCATTCTACCTGACTCAACTACAGATTGTTGACATGGCAGCAGTGGGAAAAATGTTTCCTTCAAAACAGGCCACCTACATGTTCTGGCCCCTACTGTTGGCTCTGGATCCAAGTTAATAGACCCAGTTTGTGCCTGTTATACATAATCTGGGATGTGTCACGGATCTTTTCGACAGCCTTGGTTCTATAGTGGTTCAGGGGCTGGATCTTCCAGGGATTGACGTTGTCTACCTGGACTTTGGTAAGGCCTTTGACACCATCCCCCACAGCGTTCTCCTGGAGAAGCTGGCGAATCA
>JAOXNH010000023.1:9152-34160 GCA_028566575.1 Bartramia longicauda | reverse complement strand
GAGGGGTTCAAGGCCAGGTTGGATGGGGCTTTGATCAACCTGGTCTGGTGGGAGGTGTCCCTGCCCAGGGCAGGGGGTGGAGTAAGATGATCTTTAAGGTCCTTTCTAACACAAACCATTCTGTGATTCTATGATTTTGTCTACAAAACCATCCGAGGACCTTAACAGCAAAAGTATGAGGCTTTCCATTACCACCATTCCCATTTACAAGCTCCTGAGGCTGACAAAATCCCAGCAGCGGTCACAATTCAGCCAAGGTGCAGAAGGTGCGGTGCCTGGTGTTCCATCACCACCTTCTGTGTCTGCTGCTTCACCTCCACCCCTCAGATGTTGGTATTTACCCTGGATCATCACAACCGCTTCACGTCAGTAAATAACCTGTACGCTGCCTAAATGCATAACATACAAATGCTCAAATACATAATTAATGCGGGTTTACCCTCCAGAGCTGTTGCTGGTCTCCTGGGTAAGTAATAGGTCTTTTATTGTTTAGACTTAAAGATCTCTTGAGCCTCTTTTAAGGACGTGCTTTGAGCAGCTAAGAGAAGAAAAAAAAAATTGCCCACAGGAAATCTATAGGTGACTCCACTGGCAGGAAACCAAACCTTCACAGGTCTTCATTGAAGACAAGTGAACGACAAAACGCTCTGCTTCTCCTCTTGCAGAAGACAAGAATTTGAGTTAGGGATGGAGGCATGGGTCTGACCTTACCTTGGGGAGGACCCTGTCCCACTGCTGCCCTCCCAGGAGATAACGGGACCTTGCGGAAGGGCTCACAACCAGCCCCGCAAGCAAGGAGAGGACTCTTGAGGTCCAGAGACCCGTGAGCATGAAAGGAAGCTTAATTTGTACCAACAGCTTAAAGGTAAAAGGGCATTTCTGTTTCTTTGCTAATTCTAAGGAGCATCCAAGCCTCTCGCCATCCCGATGTGGAAGGATTACAGCATAAAATTCCTCTGTGGCATCTGGGCAAACCATTTCTGAACAGCTCTGTGAAGCCACGGGGACCTTCTCCAGCCAGGCTGGGCAACCACGTTCAACATGAGAACACAAAGGGAATTGAACTGAGTGTGATCACGAGTGGTGCCTTAACACCATCCTAAAAACCACAGACAGGTTTGCAAACGCTGGTGCACAGGGCAGATTCCAGCTCTCACCACAGGCTTGTACAATAATTACCATCAGTATTAATGAATTTATGAGGGAACATCAAGAGGGAATATACCCCAATGTATTTAATTTAAAACCACAATATGAACTGCAATGCTGGGTACAAGCACCTGACACAAATGGAATTCAGGCCCTTCCTACTTCATAACAATTTTGAGGAGCTCAATAACTGTTTTCAAATACAGGTAGCGTTGGCTTTTGCGTTTCCTTTTATAAATGATCGGATTAAATTTGCACTGTTACTTCATTTGGGCTCCCCTCCTTTTGTGTTTAAAACCCAACGTTATTATAGACTTACTTTATGGGGAAAGTAACTAAGAACAATACAAGCGTCCTAATGAAAAAGATGTGCAGCATTTTACACTGCATAATAAATGTGTGTCCATATCAATGTAAAACATACAAATGGCAATAATTTAACACTGAATATTTTTCTGCCTTTAATTAAAATAAACTAATAAAGATTTCAGAGATGCGTTTGCTTTAATAGAATGCAGAGTTATAATTGGTGACCTATTTTAAGCAATTTAATTTCCCATGACCTGTTTTCCAAATTAACATAGTAATAGAAGAATGTTTATTGTGTTTGGGAATATAAGTTTCTCCTTCAAAGATGTCATATGCCTTTGTGATTTGATTTAAAGGTGTATTCTTTTATTAAAATGTTCATATAAAGAGCTTGTAAATTATGTAAATGTTTCTTTTTATGGCATTTAATGAGCCTAGAATTTTAAATCAAAGCACAACCATTCTGTGCTTTGATTTAAACCACTTGCATTTTTCTCTTCACCTCAAACATGGACTGTGTTCAGCATTCGCATTTGAATGTATACCAGTGTAAGTCCTGGGAAAGATGTTTTCTTTTGCAATCAGGTAAACTCTATTAATGCTGCTAAATTTCTAACATAAGAGACTAGATAAGACACGATGATAGCAAACTGTTGAATTGTTATTGTAAGCCCTCTTGGAGGGGAACCAAGGCAGATGTGAGACCTGAAATTTCTAATGGGACGTGCTTCTGTAGACTGCCTTTTCACCTAGTTTCCCTCTTTCCTTTGCCTCAGGAGTTTTCTAGTTAGTTAAGGCAGGTCCCAGTGATTCTGCATGTATGGGGCTTTCTGTAGATCATTGCCTATTCAGATTGCAGTACTGAGGCTGAAGCTTGATGAAAAACTTTATCATAATAGAGTAATGGCTGCTGTTAAATATCAAAGGAAAAAAGAAAACCTAGCGAAGGAGGAAAACGCAGGAAACAAAGAATTTGGCTTTTGTTGATTTGTATCTCAGGAACACTACAATCATCCTGTAATTGTTCAGGTAAATAACATACCACTTCCAGAAACAGGGTGGTTTGCAAGCAAATTCAGTAAGTGGGATTTTCTTGTGCATTGCAAGACAGCCTGTGAAACTTCTTTGGTTATAAAGCCAAGGTACACAATTTCATTTGGAAATTCTGACCAGTGGCATGCTGTGTATTCTCCAGGTGTTGCAGTCTTGGGTAACAGTTCCATTAATTGCTAATTTATAGGGCTCATGAGTCTGGAGGTAGCAGGGGAAAGGGCAGAGTCTGTGATTGTCTCTAGATCGGTAGCCTTTTCTTGGCATTTTTGCATGTAACAGCCTGGATTCTTCTCAGTCTTTAGAACTCTGCAATTCCTGGGTCCCTTTTTCTTCAATACAAATAAAATGAGGGTGATACCTACATCCTCTCTGGAGAGTTTTAGAAACATTTGTCAAAATTTACAGGTGTGGGCACCTTCAGCGTGGTTTATCCCCAGCAGTGAATGAATTATTATTCTGGAATCTCCAGATACTGAATCTCTTACCTTGATTCCTTCCTCTGTTCGAATACTTACACCTTACCTTACTTGGTAGTAAACTCTTTCTCTGGTTTTAATTTAGGAACCTATGTGGATTAATCAGCCCCATAAACAGAGGCATTCCCTTTCAATGCCTCCTTTACTCTGAATTCTGAGAAATACAAAGAACTTAATTTCAACATGAGAAGTAGGCTTGGGACTAAGTTGAAGATCTGTTGGCAAAGGGACAGTGAGGGAGGATAGATTTCTTCAAAGTCATCCATCAGCAGGGTCCAGTGCAGAGTTTAGCACTTAGGAAAGAAGTAATTTCCATGTGGAATAAGTCTGAAGTCATCTATGAGTAGAAAAATACTGGAAAAAAACTTTTAAAGTTTGAAGTCATCTACTGACATGGCTTTCTTTTGGGGTTTTTTGTTGTTTGTTGTTGGTTTTGTTGGTTTGGTTTGGGGGTTTTTTGGTTTTGTGTTTTTTTTGATTTATTCTTTCAATCTTTATTTTGAGCTCATGGAGCAGTATCTTCAAGGCACGCTGAGCAGCAGATGCAAAACGCTTCTTAATGCTTAACTGCTCTTCTGATGCTGTGGTTGTGAGGCTACGGAAATTCAAAGATATATTCGCAGCAATATATATTTGTATGTGAATGTGTAAAGACATTGTATTTAGCAGAAGGGTTGTTTTGGGCAGAAAGAGAGGAGAGCATGGTCTTTTTGTGCCTCTGGCAAGCTTCCATAGCTGGCTCACCCTGACTGGATAAGATTTGTTATTCGTAGAGCAGTGGCTGCCTGGAGAAATGCTGTAGCAGGGAGCTTAGCCTGTGCGTCTAGCAGCAGCCTTTATTAATTGCAGCAGTGGGTGGAAAATGCATTAGCCTTATTTATTACTGTTGGGGGGTTGGCTGTATCCATTCTCCCAGGATTGCTACATGCTTCTAAGACTGTATCTGCATGGAATTTGCTCTTCATTCTCCTCTTTTTCCTTTCCTTATTTTGGGGGTACCAGTGGCAATGCTGAGTGTCTCATTTCCTGCATTCTTTTCTAGTAAAGATGTTGAATGGCAGAACCCTAATACCAGCCAGAGGCCCTTCAGGATGCAGCAAAGTGGAGGAGGTAGTTTTTTCAGTAGTCATTCAGCTACTTTTTTGTTTGTTGTTCTTTTCCTTTTTTCAAGGAAAAAAAAAAAAGAAAATGAGAATTTCTAGTAGAAGGAGAACAACAACGTTCTTCGTCACAGTATTCTCAAACTCTCCACCTTTCTTCATCTCACCTTCCATTGAGAAGTCTGGAAAGATCTCTGTGTTTCAGTACTGCCTGAGGCATTCTGCAGAGGTGTCTGCTCACAGTAGATAGAGGAAACCACATAACCTGCCAGTGCTGCCTTCATGGAGTGCCTGTATCTGCCCTCAGCAGAAGCGTTGGCCATCAGTGCAGGCTAGCTTTTCCCAGCGGCTGCCAATGCGACTATACAGGTTGTATTAAGATGGGGAGGGAGGGCTGGCAGAAGGAATAACTTAAAGAATTATTTATTCAGGCAGCCCCAGCTGGCTGTCTCACGAAGTCTGCCACTCCAGCACAGGTCATCTGGATGGATGGGAACCAGCCTTGAAAAAGCAAAGCTCAGCACTAACTTCCCGAGGGAAAAGCTGTTTGTGCTTTGTACCTGCAAGGCATTTATATAGCATAATTCTGTGCACAGTACATCCTCCTGCTCTCTGGTGCCACGAGTAACAGAAATACTGACATAGTCATAGCATGGCTGAGATCATTCCTGCTGGTTTTGAAGGTAAAAAAGTTTTCTTCTCTGTGGGAGCCTACAGATACAGGGTGTTGATAGGTATATCTGAGGTCATATTATCTTTGAGGACAGGGGCACATGTGTTTATTCATTGTATCTGAAAACCTATGGTAAAAGCACCAGAACCCACAAAATGTGCTAAGCTGAAGAAACTCTGCTTCTGGTTTTGGGAACTCTTCCGACTGTATCACAAACTTGCAACAACCAGCACTTTTCCTGCAAGCATAGATGCGCATCATGCATTTGAGGGACAAATCCAAACTTTTGTCCCAAAACAAATTAAGAAGGTTTCTAGCTTCTCTTATTTGGGAGAGAAACCTGAAAATGAGAAGTTTTAAGTTTCAGGAGAGAACTCCAAAACTATTGATTTTGAACTCTTACAACTTCCAAATCCATTTCACGAGCGATCCAATAAATGGAGTGGTGAATGGCAGTAAAAAATTCAGATCAAATACATGCAAAATGTGGTTAATTTGAAAACAAAACCTTGCACTTAAAATGTTGGACTCGGATATGAACTGATACGATAACAGTGATAAAGAAACCCTGAGTTCATTTCTGCCAACATGTGGAAGGGTTTGAAAAGCATTAGCCTGTAGTTGGAGCCCCCAAGTCATATTTAACCTTTCTACTTCCAGTGCTGCCATATTCCATTTTTTAACATGAGAAACAGCGTAATTTAACTCTTATCTTCAGAGGCTTAAACAGGAATTTGGTCTGAGAAGACCGTGCAGGTTCCCTTGCTAGTGTTACTTGCTCTGTTTTACGAGTGCATGTGATGACCTGTGTGTCTTCATAGGGGCTGTTCACAGCACGATTACAGAGATAAATGAAACATGGTTAAAGCTGTTAAATTCCAGTGTCCCCTTATTGCACATTAAGTCGTGAACTCTACTGAACAAAATAAATTTGGAAAGAAAAGTGATCTAAAGTACATCTCTTCTAATAAGGGCGTATCATAATTTCAGAATTATTTCCCAGTGTGAGATTTTTATGGTATTGCATCTGTTTATGAACATTGTACTGAAATTGTGAATCATTCTATAAATGCTAACCAAATCAAGATAGCTCAGTTTTAAATATCTCTGTCTCTTGGTTTCAGATCACCGAAAACTTAATTTCATAGAATCCAGAATTAAAGGTTTAAAAAAAAAAAATACAGAAAAACCCAACAAACAACCCCCCCAAAATCCTAACAATAAAAAAGCAAGACCTTCCTCTAAATGTATTTTTTTTTATCATCTGTCCTGCAGCTCTGGAAGAGGAAATTCTGCAAACCAAGTTTAACTCAGGAAAGGGAGGAACTAGCAAACTTGCTGTGCTGAAAGAAGACACAAAAGGTAAAATACAGCTTTATCCAGAAGCCTCTGTGTTCAGTCTTGCAACTTCTTTGGAAGCTGCAGCTCTTGTCCGTGTCAGAGCAGTGTAACTGGACACAGAACACTTTTACCAAAGAAAAGAAATTACTAAGAGCTGATACAGATAAGCGTTTAAAAATTGCTAATATGAAATGCTCTCTTTGTATCAAAGCATCAATGGGTGGAGTGTTTCCTTTGCATTTTCACAGATAAAATATTTGTTTCTTATGGTGACTCACTCAGATTACTGCCTCAAGAACTGAGCAAAGGTGAAAGGATTTGTGCTATCTCTTCTAATTCATCTACTGAGCACTTTTATTTCCAGACAACTTGCATATTGAGTAGCATTTACTATGCTTTATTAATAGATTTTGCTTGTTGGTCTTTTTTTGGTGTTTTTTTTTTTATTCAGCTCAGCTCCTGGTATGTTAAAAGTTTTAAGTGACACCTAATGCCCTGTTAAGTTGTTAAGTCCTACAACAGCATCTGGAAACGATATCTCTCTCTTTAGGNNNGGATTCTTGGAAGAGAATTCACTTTAACTGTAATTCCCCCTTTACCTTCCTTTCCAGTCTTATCTTCCCTCCTTCAAGAACTGACAGGGGAAAATAAAGACAAGTTATGAGACAATTGATATAAAAACCTATGTACATGTAAATCTAAGTTACTTCATATAAAAGGAAGGAAAAACAAAATCAGAACAGTACTGGGAGCTATGTAATGGGAAATCTGGAAGATTTTTGTTCCGTCTTGCATTTGAAGCACAGAAAAAGAAATTTGCAGGTGATGGGAATCTTGATACTGGCAATAAAAAAACAGGGATGCACAGCCCTGTTCTAGGGGTGAGAAGAGCCAGACTAAAAACTGGTGAATAATTTTGTTTCACTGAAAGGAGTTAATTTGATTAACATACAGACAAAGGTTATTACAGCTAGCATGGGTCAATCTGTAGAGAAAAGCTTCAAAAGGAGCTAAAGGTATACAAAAGGTATGCATGAATCTTTGCATCAAAATAACACTTCTGTGTTTATACTTCAGAGTTAATCATTAAAGTTTGCCAGCGTGTTTTGTGTGGGTTGAGAATAACAATTTCTGTGAGACTTGTGGTCTAGCTGGGAAAAATAATGCTTCTCGTGTGAGTTTTGTCATTTTAAAATTTATGTAACTGAAACTGCATGGAGAAATTATTGGTTGTAGATAGCTATATTTGGTAATTTGGGCTGCTTAAGAAAAGGCTTAATAATTCACATTCTTTCTGTAATATATTATTGACTGTACATTAAACCCACGCAAAGGTAGAACAGCTGACATGGCTGGAAGCCATTTGGATGCCACCTCTGAAATTGAGGTAAGGATTTATATCTAATCCCCTGCATTTGAAACAGAAAACATACGGCTTCAAATCAGGAGTCAGGGCAGCAGCTCTCTGGTCATGATGGAGGAAGCTGGGGCATAATAACACTTCAGTATTTTATGATGGCGTTACAGGGAACAGTGCCAGGTTGTTTTTTTACTTCTCACTTTATCTAAATTGTTCTTCAGTATTATGACCTGCATTGTCTTACTACAGGGGTAGTAAAATCCCAAGCATGCAGACCCTAGTATTAGCATAGCAAAGCTCCACGTAAAAACTCACAGTAAATCAGCCTCGCTGCAGCCAAACCACATGTAAAAGCAAGCTGTGAAACAGACTCAACATCGCCAAACCACATGTAAAAGCATGCTGAAAACCACCCTCCACATAGCCAAATTATATATAAATCTGTGATGGAGAACAGTCAAGGTTTACGTGTTTATTGGAGTAACTCAAGGCTGCAGAGAATCTCCTTGCACAAGTCACCTTCTCACCCACCTAATGTCTGAGCAACTCCATCCAACAGTGCGCCGGACAGACCCACTCCCAGGTATTAGGTTCTCAGGTAGGAGAACTGGCTTCAGTAGAAATAAATACAGCACAGTGGATTTGGGATCAGTCTGCTCCATATTTGGAAGTAGCGAATGAGCAAAAGAATCAAGCTCAGAAAGAGCAAAGGACTAATTTTTTTTTTCTTGTCTGATTCAGACAGAAGATATTGCTGGGTTATTCCCACTAATACATCCTATTAACCTCTGACCACATGGAGAGAATAAGTCAGTCAAGGGCCAGAAAAAAACATCTGGCTCCTGTGACTAATCTCTCCAGCTAGAAATAAGCGAGATGCAATTAGGAATCCCATTTTCAGTTGTCCTGACTTCAGACAGTCATCTTACCAGTTTTATTAGATGAGAGAGAATACTGTAAGAATTGAGCTGCCAGTTCACTGACATTTCGTACCTTGAAATGCACCAAGCTTTTAAATGGCTTTGTGTGAACACATTTCATGTATTATCATCACTGCAGGTCGTTATTCATGAAATATTTTGGGGGTTTGCAACCTTTTTCTCACAGTAGGACGCAAAGCACTTTACAAATGAGTTCTGTATCATCATCTCGATTACATAGCTGTAGAAACTGTAACAGGGAGGCATGAAATGACTTGCCCAATGTGGTACGGGAGGTCAATGGCAGACCTCGGTGTGGAACCTGCATCTTTTGAGGCCACATTTCTAGCTACTTAATATTATTCCTGGTTATCTGCTGTGGTGGGAAGTCCCAGTAATGGCTGCTGTTCTGGGGCTAGCCTAACAGAAATCTGGCTAATAAACGCTGTTTGTGACAGCAGGTTTCTTACATCAGTATGAAATATCCAGTTCTCTGGGAGCCAAGGAAGGCTTGTGTTGGAAAAGGCTGCTCACAGAAGCTGGTAGAAACGCATTTAAGGGTGTGCTGAACCAACAAGAGTTAGTTTTGCTTTTCTCTTGTGCTGTTTTGTTTGAACATGTTGTTGTTTAATATGCCAGTAGGGAGTTTGGGAACTGACTTCTGTGAGATAATCCAGGATTCCTGGCCCTTGACACACAGTATGGTTGTTGAAATCAGGGGGTCACGGCTTCCCTCCATGTAAAGCAGAAAGGCTTGACTGGCTTAGGTGGAGAAATTTCAGTGTATGTGTAAGTTGAGGATTTGCCTATGGGAGCAAACTTGGATTCAGTGTAAGAGACTATTAATCTATTAAAGACATTTTTGATTTTAAAAACAATTTGATCAATAGACTTTTCTTTTTCCATTTCCAGTCCCCTGGCTGAGCAGTCTGTCAGAATATCAATACTGTAACTTATTTACATGCTTTGCTAAGTTCTCCAAATGCGGTATCTGACAACTGATTTTTCCCTTACTCATTCCAGGCTTGTCTTTGCAGTCGTGCCTGATTGAACATTGCCAGTAAATACAGAAGTGTGGAGCCAGACTGGTACAGAGTAGTACCAGGATAAGGTAAGATGCATGGCTGCTTGCCCACTGTGTGCTCCTGGCTGATACTTGCCACGTTTTAGTCCCAAATGTTAGCTATTGTCAGGTGAGAAGAGGAACCAAGAGCAAGTCTTTAAGCATGTTTTGGTGTGATCTACATCTTTTCTACTCCTGTGGAGAAAGGCCACAGGTTCAGGCCTGTGAGATGCTGACAACTACCTGTGCCCTTATTTTCCTAGCTTATGCTTTTCAGCTCATTAAGTCCCTTCTTCAGTGCTTAATGCACTGACCAAAACAGCAGCAATCGCACCATCAGGTGGTGTTACCTGGGCATCTCCCCCAGGGTAATGTCATCCAAAACAGAGAGGAGGAGGACATGAGTATGATGAAGTCAGCTCTCTACATGGCAACTCTCCAGCTCTGGCAGAAGTTGGTACACTTGGTAGAGGTCTGAGCATCTCGTTATATGGGAGAGATTATGGAAGTGATATTTAAAAGCAGAACAGAATTTTTTGCAGTATGTTAACAAGCTCAGTATTGTCTCTAAGAAGTACCAGCCAGTGTATTTACCATTAACATGTGACATTTTCTCAGAACAACACTGGTAGTAACAGTAAAAATACTCAAAGTAATACAGGAAATAAAACAGCCCCACACCTCAGAAGTCATCTTATAAAGCCCAGTGGCATTATAATCATTTAGCACAGCAACGACTCTGAAGAAACAGAGAGCAGAGCGGCAAGTGAGAGAGGGGAACTATTGCTATACAGTATGGAGATCCTGGGTAAAATCCTGAATGCCAGTTTTGCTATTGATTTGAATTGTTTTTTAACTGTTTTAAGAACAAGAGTAAACAAGTAGAACGGAAAAGTACATGAAAGTGTTTAAATGTCACAGACAGCAAAAGCAAATCTTCTACTATACATTTATATTCTGTTCATTGCTTCTATGCTATTCTGCTGCTCCCTGTTATATCTCATTATCTGATGTACTTTAACAAAATATGTGAACTTAAGAACAAAAAGCCAAACAAAGCCCACATTTGCTTGTGCCAAATCTTATCTCTTTAATGTAGGTTAATAGTGAACACAGCCACAGTGTGGTTTAAAATATTCTTTCTGTCTCTGAAAATTATACTTTATAATCCGCTTTTAACTACCTCCACCACCACGAAATCAACATGTATAAGTATATTCTTCTGCTTTATGAGGCTAGAGGCTCTGCAGTTCACGAGATAGAATCGTATCTCCTGAAACGCTTGTCACTTCAATACTCCATCAAATTACTGTGGATAGAATTAGTTTTTCCCACTTGCAGTTCAGTGGGAAAATCTTTCCTGGATCTCGGCGAATGCCCCAAGCCAGGGACTGATTTGGCAAGGTCAGGCTGAAAACATCTCTCCACACTTACTTAAAGCAAGGCACGGCTCAAACCCTGCTTTGTCCAGCTGTCAAAAGCCTGAAGTGGGAAGTTAGTTCAGCTACAGAGACATAGAGATTGATCAACTAGAAATACATCCATCCGAACTTAAGAGCTGAGGTGTCTCGGGATCCTTCTCTCCAGGCTTTTCAGCAACCATCCCTGCCAGGAAATACAACAAACACCCATTCTTTTATTAGCCCCTTTGGTATCTAATAAGACTTGGTTTGACAGCTCCAGCTTCTGGATTCCTGCTGCGGCAGCCTGCTTCTGCTTGCCTGCTGTTAAGATAGGAGACTGTGGAGGCAGGACCTGTATTTACAGAGACACTGTATTTAAGTATCTCAGAAGAGAAAGGCGTTCAGAAATGTTTCTTCAGCGGAAGCTGGGGAAGAAAATTTAATTGAACTACTCTACCCCTCTCATGAGTCCAGGGGAGAAAACCCATGAGGATTGCTTAGGACTTCAGAGACAGATAATTTAGGAGTTCAGAGCCACTGTGTCTGTGAAAGAGCAAGGCCACTTTTGTCATGTCCTGCACACCTTGAACAGACTCAGGAATTAAGCCTGTACCTCCCCTAAATCCTCCATGGTGGGAATGAAATCTGAAGGACAAGGAACACAGCCTGATCTTCTGTTCTTGGACAAGAGTTGTAGAGCCAGCACTGAGGAAATAGTGTTTCCTGATGTGTGAGCTGAAAAGATGAGGTGGGGATGAAAGAAATAGGACATTCCATGAAAACCTGTATGCAGAGAATTTTCTGACTAGCTGCAAGAGGCTATCAAAATGGGAGCAAATTTCCATTTCCATCTAGTCTTTCTTAAAGCCTGCAAGTGCTAGTATAATTCAGATCTCTATTTATTTGTTTGAGAGACTCACCGAACTTGTCCTGCTTCTTTTTTTTTTTTTATTGTGCCTAATTCAAGCCTCAAAAATATAAAACCCACAAGGTAAGGGGTTTCCTTCCTGGTTTAAAAATATCCTAACCTCACCAATGACCTTGATACAGAGAATTTCCTTCACCTTAAGCCCTCCAATTTCTCAGCCAGTCTTCAATCCTTAGGATGTGCCCTTTGCCTTTATCCTTATTTCTTGGACAATCAGACCTTTTTCTTGCCTGCTTTTTGGGCAGATAACCTCAAAATATTAGCACTTGGGAAAACTGGATCGATATGCTTCTAGAAGGGAAGATGCTGAAATAAAAAAGTGCTTTTGAATGTACTGCCTCTACTTATCCTTGCTGCTTTTTTTAATATCTCTTCCATTGTTTCATACAGAATTATCACATTTCCAGAAATATTTAATGACCCCATTCTTATTCTTGAATAATTTTATCTCCAAGTCTGTAACTTTTATTCTGAGTACTTCTGGAAACAATTGAACTCAAGACTATCAGCTCCTTGGAGACTGCTTTATTTTGTGTGCCTCATCAACATGTATTCTGGAAAGGTCACTACCGGACCCACAAGAAATAGGGGGAAGCTTGAAAGTGTTACTTCGTAGTGGTGTTCTTTGTAGTATTCCCCAGTGGTAGGCTTGCAGTGATGTACAAAAAAAAAAAAAAGGTAATTGAGAAATTTACATCAATCAAAGCAGTTAATCAGAACAAAATGCTGATTTCTTTCTCCTATTCAGTTCCTTTTTGGATGGAGTATAGTTGCTGATATGTATGCTGGATCTTCTAATCCTTTAATGGGGGCACAGGCTTTTGAAGACTCCCTCTCAGAGGCGCTGTTACCAAATATATGCTTCTAATTTAACTTCTCATGCTGTATTACAGTAGCCTGAAGCAATTTTAGGTGTTGGGTTTGTGAGAAAAGCCCAATGTTGATGTTTATCAGATGACCTTTTAAGGGGTAATGTGGGGGTTATCCATTGGCATGATTAAGACCACATGTAGGTCACTTTTCCCAGGCATTTCTTACTGCTTTTCAAAATCCCATCTATTTTTACCCAAATTCAACCAGGTATCTTTCATCTCTGGTATGTTTATGGGCATTACAAAATGAAACTGAAGCAAAGTGTTTGCTCCCTTGGAGTAATTTCTATTTGAAAAGTCAAGAAAGCTTGCATGCATACATATATAGTGGCAACACAAGGCTATTACAGATACACTTCTACTTTCTTTTATTTTTGAATATTTCAGGTGTTTACAGCAGATTTCCCCTTTTCCCTTCCCCTCCATTGTCCCCTCTTACAAAGGTTTCTTGAAAAGCTATGGAGAAATGACTTTTCTCTGCGAGATTCAGCTTTTCGTGCTGAATCCGGACTGACACCCAAACCCAAGGCTAGGTGCAGTTTAGCAGTCCTTATGCTCAATCTCAGCTCCTTTCTCAGAGGCCTGAGCATTCAAGCAATGGCCTTGCAGTCACATCCTGATACAGAACTGCTGCAAACTGGGGTTTTTGAAGAATCCATTATCTCTGTTACAGAAGAGAAGGACAGAAGACAAACCTGCCTCAACACTGTGCTTGCGAGTATCCTTTTTGCTGCCTTTGAAGTTCAGTATTTCCCTGGTGGTTTGTCATCTTGGTAGAGTCCTTGCTGAAGACCAGCTGCCAGTGCTTCATGCAAGTCTTTGAAAACATATTATTAAAAAATTATTAAAAAAAAATACTGTTTTCTTTTTTTTTTCCAGACATAAGATCTTTGTGTTACTGGATCTCTGCACCATCAGCTGGGATTGAACAATGAGATGGCATGCTAAGCTCTACTGCAAAGCAGAGTTCAATACAGGCAGAGATATAAAGGCCAATGTGGTGCTTAGATGTTGTCCAAAGAAGAAGATGATGAGTCAGATGTTCACAATAACTATGAACCCTTTTAGATGAGGAAATAGGACAAGTACCTTATGAAATCTTTAGATGTAAAAAACAGACTTTAAAGGACTTTTTCACTGGATCAAGACCTACTCACTTGTGTTCACGTAAGTAGCTATTCAATATTTTGAGGTAAGGTTACAGCATGGATTGTTTAAAATAAATGTGCATCAATGCAGTTAATATTGAGTATCTGGTGATATTTTAAGGTTTTTATGCCTCAGATTTGTAGTTCATTAATTTGAAGCCCTAATTACTCCCCTGTCACTGGCCAACCTAGTGCAGAGACTTGCTTAGGAGATACAGGGGAGAGGAAACTCAAACCCAAAGGTTATGTATGTGCTGCCTTTGAAAGAAGTTAAGGGAGAAGTAGTTATGTATGATACCACAAAAGGTGGTACTAATGCAGCAAAAAAATCATTCCTGCTGACCTATTTTGGGGTGTGTTGGTTTTTTTTCTCTAGGTATCAGATATTTTTTAAAGCTTGGTTTATGTGAAGGTACACTGTAATCAGACTCAAATTACTGTACTTAATATAAAGTTACTCAGTGAAATGCTGGACCTGTGACATAAGATATCAGAATAAGGAGTGCTTGTGGCTCACTTCCGCTTGAAATGCTATGAACTAGTGATGTCTTTACATCAGAAAATGAAGCACTCATTTCCCTAGAGTTAGGATGTCTGTGTCAGTGCCCTAAGAGTACTAACAGGTTGTAATGTTCCCGCTTGGCCTCCCCATGGGCTCCCCCCACAGCCCAGGACCCCATTTCAGCCCATCCTGGGACCATCAGTCCCTCACCTCATAAACACGTGCCATTTCTTTACCATCTACCATCAAGTATCATGTTCAGGTTCCCGAGGGCTCAGTTGCAATCAAGGTACTGTGCATCAGACATGCTGTGGTAGCTGATCCTACAAGCCCTGCACTGTGGCAAATGCAAAAAAAACCATCTTCTTTACCTCTCTTCCCTTGTGGGGTAAGGAAAGTGGCATTGCTGGCATGTCCTGCAGGCTGAGAAATGTGCACATGAGCAGCCACCACCGCACAGCCAACATGCGCTTACATGTTAAGCCACAGGAATGTGATTATGAGGCAGAGCTTTTCATCGGCTTATACTACAAAGGCAAAATGCTGCCCCCACTGAAGTCAGTGGCAAAACTCTTGTTGGCTTTGACACAGCCAACATTTCACCCTTCTGATCACCGGCCTCTGAGCCTGCAAGCCTGGCTGCAGAAGAGGCAGTTCATGACTTGCCTATTCCAGAGGATTGGGGAGCTTTAAGATTTTTGGAGGAGTCTGTGGTGGTAGCACAGTAACTGTGGAGGCCAGCAGTCAGGCTTTGCGTTTCCCGTTGCAGTCACAATAGCTACTTATCTTAGAAAGCAATATGCAGGTAGGGGCTTTACTGAGAGCATTTATGGATCTCCTTGTAGTCCAAATGTATGAATTATGTTCAAACAGCATGGGAATGGCTTGTCTATAAATTCTAGTAATAACAGCCACGTTGTACTCCTCTCCCTGCTTTCGTTCCCTAGTAGCTTGCAAAAGCAATCAGCATCAAATTTAAGGTTGGATTTAGCATGGGGTTTGGGAGTTCTTAATGTGAAAGAAGGCTTTGAAAAACTCAGTTTTAGCAAACAGCAGCTAATAATAATGATAACAATAATAGAGATAAGCCAATTTATATCTCCCACCCAAAATATTTATATAATGAGTAATTAATTGTATTTTATCTTCTTATGATGGTGGGTTGCTAACCTTTGCATTGCAGCAGACCTGGGGGAGCTCTTGTGCCACCTGATGCCAAGAATATGTGTTATTTCATATTCTGTTATTTGCTTTGGGTTTAAGGTGGCGAGAGCAAATTCCCCTGCAGTCAGCCCTAAGTGGTTTTGCAGTAAGTTTTTTAGAGCTTGAACATCTTTTTCTTTTTTTTTTTTTTTTTTTTGAGGGGGGTGTGGGAAATCCCTTTGTCTGCTTTTTGTAATTCAGACATTTACCATATATCTGGAGAGATGCATTTAAAAAAAAAAAAAGCAAGCCCAAACATTAGAGCATACAAAAATTAATTCTGTTGTCATTTTATCTGCCTAATTGGGCCTAAAAATAGCCTGTGGGAAGGAGGACCAGCAGCCTTGAGTGTCTGAGGCAATTTGTGTCAATTATTTCCCAATGTACCAGTCACAAGTGAAAGCCCGTGCCTGAGTGCCTCCATTAGCCAGGTGTCAGAGCTCTCTGTTTTCATTTCAGGTTTTTTTTTTTTCTCCTGGGAACAGGGGGTGTGTGCACCAAAAAGCACTGAGGAAGAACTGAGGTCTTGGCTGATCCAGGAGGGTGCCCAGAGCAGCTCTGCAAGTGAGGCTGGTGCCTTCACTCCTCTGTCATCACCAGTCCCTGAGAGCAATCACCACCCACCAACAGTTCCTCGAGATAAGACCAAGCCAGCTGGGAGAAGAAAGCCTTTGATATTTCCCTGCCTTGCTGAGTAAGTATGCCGTAACAATAATACTTTGAACTTTAGCAGCACCTTTTCATACCAGGGTCCGAGTGTTCCACAAACATTCATTCCCCAAGCCTAAAACCACCAATTTGAGGAAATTTTATTATTTTATTGTACTGCTTTTATGGGCCAGATCTTCCAAAGAGCTCAGCACCCATTTTGCCTACACTAGAGAAATTTTCTTTGCATGAAAGAACTGCAGTATCTGGGTTGCCTCTTGAGATACCCATGGCCAATATCAGTAAAGTCTGTGCAACTCCTGCCCCAAAATGCTTACATCCTGGACTTCTGCAGGTGTGCACATATAAAGCTCAAACACTTGTAAACTGCTTGTCTCCTGCTTATAACCTACAGGGACCCTCATGAGCCTCCTGATGGGAATTTTTCTGACAAAGCAAAATTTCATCAAAACCGCCCTAGTCTTAGGCATTTTTTCTGTAGCCATTTTTTTAGCTAATGTAAAACATGACAAAAAAAAGGAGATATTTATTTTGTTCATCAGAACTATCTTCTGTGATGCTATTACATTTGCAGACAGAGCAAGAACATACTTGTTGCGATTATATGCAAGCATATAAATGAAAAGAGAGATGCTGCATCCCAGATAGGCATTGTATTTTGCTTTGGTAAAGCATGCAATGGGATTAAACTTTGATTTTCATCTCCTGTCTGCTTTCTCAGTGAGAAAATACAGCCAAGGCCAATTCTGGAGTTGATCTATCTCTATGGAAAGTTGATTTTAAAGTGGTGCCAAATGTCAGTGAAGAATCACAGTTAAGGTTTCCACACTAATAATAACACTGTCTCATAGGGAGGGTGAGCTAAGAGTGCTCTCTGCAGCCCAGATGACAATATACATGCCTTCCAGTTACTGGTCCATTCAAGGAGCATACACATTTTCTTTTCAGTAAGGACACCATCTGTATAGCATTCATAGTCTTCAGCTCTACCCCTTACCCTGTGTCTGGCCAGAGCATCCAAAGGGTAAAAAGCCTTTAAACTTTCCATGGGTTATAGCATTTGGGTCCTGCTCCAATTCAGCTCTCATTTCTCCTGATGCTACTGAAAATCAATGAATCCCCTTGGCCTGTTTAATTATTGGGCGCTGTAACTATGTTGGTTGCTCCTGGGAAATACCGTTATTAGCTGTTCCTCTTCCTGAAGTATGCCAAAGTCTTTGGTCATTCAGATCCCAAGAATTCAAGGCATATAATTCATATGCTTGTTGCAGTGACTCTGATCTCTTAAAATTGAAAAATAAACTTCAAACAGGCAGTTGCTTATCCAAGCCAAACTTCTAATCTTTTGAGATTTACCCATCACAAATCATAAATGCAGAATGAAAAAAGGGGGGAAATGCAGAGTGATAGAGCCAAGCTAAAATCTGTCAAATATGTCATCTCTTCAAGTCAGGCTGGACTAACATGGAAAATGGGAGACAGCCTGATGATTGCTTGAACTTCCTCTAACATGTACTCTTGGGAAAAGAGAAAAAGGCACCAAAAACTGAAATAAAAAAAAAGAAAGAAGAAACAGTATTAAACCATTTGTACAGTCTTTGAACTGCTGGAAAGATGTGCCCTCCAAACGACTTCCTTAGCTTTTCCTATAATTCAACAGAGAAATTCATTTCTCACAGTTCACATCTCGGAGCAGACCAACATGGATGACTGAGCATATAAGAATAACACTGATGGGAAGGTATGTATGGAAGGTGCTAATCTTTTGTCATTTGTATAGGTATGTAATCATTTGGCAGATAATCTCCAGTTTTGAAAAGATAGTCATTCTTTTTAAAACAAAGGCCAAACTTACTGTTGCCATGAAGCTCTGACCAGTTTATAGTTTAGCTTTAGTGCTCAAAAAATCATCATAATTAAAGGTGAGAGATAATCAACTTGTATAAATCAGCATAGCTTCAACTTCCTTGCAACTCAGACTGCAATTGAGCATCAAGTACTCCAGCATACATCTGTCCTCTAACTGAGCTTCTCTGCCACTGGATGGCAGTTGTCCTCCCTCTGGAGGGATGCAGTCACTGCATCAATAAGGCAACTGAAGGTGAAATGGTAGAAATCAATCTGCTTCTCATTAGTGAGAATAGAGGTATGCCGGGGAGAGGGATCAATGGAAGGGTGAGAAGATGTGTTAAGAATTGGTTAAAAGAGGGATTGAAGAAGGAAATTAATGCTTTTCAGATAGTTTAGAATAAACTTTGGAGAACTTATGGATAACAGTGTCTCACGTGAACAGTGTTACATACATTTTGAGTATACACACTTCTAGATAAAAGGAGTTCAGGGAAGATGTCTCATTTCAGCCTCTGAAGTGAGGCAGGTGCTTTTATGTTTTCAGAGATCTTGTAGAGTTTTGAAATAAGAACCACACATTTTTCCTATAATGAGCATCGGAGTATATAGGTGTACTGAAGCTGAGCCACTGAACGTGCAAACATTCTATAAGTATATGTGTGTGAGTTTATACTTGCCTACACACAGATAGCACATGTACAATTGCATAAGAGCCACTTATAAATACTTATTTCCCTTTTTACTTCTAGGTAGCATGTTCCTGTATTTGTATCCCAAATAACTTGCAAGGAACAAAAAGCAATTTGTCTATAAGCAGAACTAGAGGTGGGGAAATTTTTCACTTCAGACAGAATGACAAGTGTATTACTGAGGTAGCTGTGGAACAGCTAGTGTGGACACAAGGAACGGTATGGCTCTGCTGCTGGGAAGCTGCTTTTCTCACGCCGAGCACCTTGCATTTTTCACAACACAAATATGGCATTGCTGCTTCTGGGACATGGGCCAGCTCATTTAAATGCGGTGCTCGAGAGATGGAGGAAAGGCAATTTGCCACGACACCTTTTCCATCTTGCTGCCTAGCTCACTGCTGCAGTTACAGATGGCCAACATTTGTGTCTTAAACATTTAGCTTGAAAAACATCGGCTTTTGTATAAAAAGTATTTAGTGCTGCAAAATATTTCCCTTACATTTAAATTTTCATCTTGTTTCAATTTTTAGAAAACATTTTGAAATTTCAGATGTTGTTTTTTCTTCTTTTCGTCACCTTCCTTCTGTCTCTTACTCTGTTTCTGAACACAGTAGAAGTTTGCCAAGTTTGGAGGATTCGGGTGAAGGTTCTCTTTTTTTTCCCCACTTTGTAATTATTTTAAAGCTTTACCTGTACTGTTAGTGAAGCGCATTTGGAGCTTGACTGGCACAGGTTCTCAGCATCCTACCACACCTCCCCATGAGTTAAGTATAACGAAATTAAAAGGTTTCTCCTTTACATACTCTGTGAGTTTTCTGAAGCTTGCAAAATTATAAAATGGATGTTTTGGACATTGAGATTTTTCTTGCAGTCAGTGGCAGATGGAAACTATTATTGGGAAAGAAACAGAAGTGAAAAATTTTACAAATATTTTGGGTAAAAGAATGCACTTTGTCCCAATTTGAACTCTGAAATACAAACAACTTCAAAATAAATTGAGTCTTTAGAATACTCCTCTAATTATCTCCGCGCCTTGTACATGCAAGTTGAGAGCAGGGTCTTGACAGGCTTTGGCTGAAAAGCAGGGTTTCAAGTTCACAAGAAACCAAAAAAATCTTGTCTATTCACAGTTGGGCTACATCCTGAGTGAGACAGAAATGAGTAGCTTTCAAATTCCTGGTGAACTGGAATTTCTGAGAATATTTTCTTATAAATACACCAGAACATGTTGCTTTGAAAATAAAGCCTGTTTCCTCAGAGCTCCAGATTCCTAGGCCTGCAGCAGGCCTCAAGGAATCGAGATGTGTGTGTTTTGCTGAGAAATATATTTGAGAGGTACCACCTCATTTTTTTTTACAGGATTTGTTGCCAGGCTCGGTGGCAGGGTATAGAATTCAAAATGAGCTCCTTCAGCACACTGAATCTGCATTTTACAACTTAACTTTGCTTTCTTCAAAAAATGGAGCGGCTGGACTTTGCTCCTGTCTGTTTAGAGTAGTTGAGATATTTGTCTGAGGATTGTATTAGAAATTTTGAGTAGTTTCAAGGCTCACACAGAGACCTACGTGTCTTGTGCTTTTACTTTTTTGTGTACAGGTTTGCTGTTTCATAGCGACACAAACAAGTTTAGGTCCTGCAGAGGTACTACGCAAAAAGGGAGGGAATTCTCTCCTGTGAGGATGGTGAAGCGCTGGAACAGGTTGCCCAGGGAGGTTGTGGCTGCCCCATCCCTGGAAGTGTTTAAGGCCAGGCTGGATGGGGCTTTGAGCAGCCTGCTCTAGTGGAGGTGTCCCTGCCCACGGCAGGGGAGTTGGAACTCAATGATCTTTAAGGTCCCTTCCAACTCTAACCATTCTATGATAAGCATTTATTCCCATCGGGTAGTGTGTAGAGAAGTGTATCTGCTGCTCAGGAACACAAGATCAGGCTCACTATGACACTCATGGATGAAGCTCTTTAAGAGCAATTCTAGAAAGCTGCTCTTGCATTTTTTTAGACATCTGAATGATGGTTATATCCTACGTGTACAAGATGGCTGATGGCTGCTTTTGCCAGGTTTTCATAATTTGTGGCTATTATGAGCAAATGACATATTTTTGGCCACCCGGGTAGAGATAGGAAAGGCTGCCAGCAGTCTGCCTCTTCCCATGGCTACATGCGGCAAGCCTGGAGCGCCTGGGCTTTGTGCTGGGTTGGGCTCCGAGCGCAGGGTGGTCACCCCGCCGGGACCGGCGGCAGCGGCCTCGCCGCAGGGCAGCGCGGGAGGAAACGCAGAACAATCGGCAGGGAAATCCAACCCAAAATAACGAGCT
This sequence comes from Bartramia longicauda, assembly GCA_028566575.1. Classification (NCBI taxonomy): domain Eukaryota; kingdom Metazoa; phylum Chordata; class Aves; order Charadriiformes; family Scolopacidae; genus Bartramia; species Bartramia longicauda. Next base: position 13,139 of record JAOXNH010000023.1, on the reverse strand, counting down.
GGCCTCCACGAAGGAAAGGTCACTGCTTGAAAGCCACTATTTGAGAGCGGGGGGTGGTGGTGAAAAAAGAGTGAGCGAAGGAGACTCAATGCCTCTGCGGTTCCAAAGAATTCCTTTTTGTGAGCAAAACAATGCAGGAGAACAATGTAAATACTTGCAGTGCTTTCCAGGCAGTAGATTAATTTTTAATTTTTTTTTTCTTATAGAAAGTAAATTGGAGCTGCTTCCATAAACAACAAGCATTGGCTACAGAAGAAAGTGTGAGCTTTGCAGAGACTTAAAAATAACCAAAAGTAAGGAGCGTACTGGCAAAGTGTTCTGTTTTCCCGGAGTAGTAGGGAAAATGCGATGCAGCTTCAACATTTGAGGAAGAGAAAGGCTAAGAAAGCAGATTGGGAGACATAATGTGGTAAACTTCAAATCTGCCAGATTTTGTTTGAGAAGCCAGTGTTTGATAGGTTACCTCACGATGGGAAGAGCGAAATGGATTGCAGAGTTTGCCAACTCCTTCCCCAAACATTTAAAAGCTTTCAAAATATTGTTCTGCAGTAGACCAGTTTATTCCAACACATTGTACTGCCGTGTACTATGTCCCAATTCAGTTGGTGCTTAAAGCTGCCCATAACTGCATATTCATGAATTCCAAGTAAAAATCATGGTTTGCTGTGTTCATGCAGTACCTGGCACAGGGTGCACAGCACATAAAAAAACACCTGAAACCCCAATGCATTAACCTCAACAGCTTTAACTTTTTAAAGGCATGTACTTTGCTTTATCTAGCACTAAAAAAAAACCAAAACCAAAGTTATGTAGGTGGTGTTACCTGATTCCTGACCTCTCTAATTACACTAGTGCCGGCGTTATGGCAGCTGCTGTTCTGCTCCTGGAGAGGGCTCTTCTACTGGTAAAGCTTATTTGATTTTTCTGAATGAAAGTAAGCTGCCTGGTATGCCCCAATATATAGCAGTAAAACGCTGGCTCCAGTAAAGAGGATCTGATGCTTTAAAGCAGCACTTTTTTATTATAGCGTAGGCAAGTCTTCAATGAGGTAATAGTCACCAAAATGTTGATATTAAAGGCCTTTTGGCTGTATCACATGTTGAGAGAAAAAGAGACACTGAGATTTTTGTGCTGGCTGTGTTGGTAAATGCAAGTTTAATTACTCTATATAGCTTTCATTCAGATGAAGTGGCTGTATGTTTCTTTATTTCCTTCTCCCATTAGAAGCATAACACGGCTGCGAAACAGTTGAAGTTTATAGGTATTTCAGTATTAGTGTCCACCTTTCCTGTCCCTTGCGGTTGCGCATCAGTCTGTACTTTTTAATTTTCCTTTGACTTTTGCAGTTGAACTAAAGTTCAAAATGACTTAAAATTACTTTTGGGATATATGCTGTGTCTTGTAAAGCTTCCTGGCAAACTGCTAGCCTGCACCAGTGGAAGCTTGCAGCAACTGGCCATCTGAACCTACTCTGTCCAGCTTTAGGCAGAGCAGGGACCACTGTAACTTGGTTTCTTTATGATAAACTTCAAGGAATTAGGTAACTGAAGGGATTCAGAGCATCCCTCCTCTGAGGGGATGTTACACTGCACAGTTGGCTTGAATCCTGTCCCTGACTGATCTCCTGGACACAGCAGCCCTTAATTCAGGATCAGACTCTTTGGGCCCCTCAGGTCAGCACAGAGGGCTCCCCCAGAGTCCCTCCTTTCAGTCTCTGTGGATGGACACACATCTGCAGCCTTCCTTTTTGGGAAGCAGCAGCGAAGCTGGGCTGTACAACTGTTAGCAGAAAATTTGGGTAGAACTGCTCTGTCAAAATTTGGGATTCCACTGCAGTCTTCAATGGCAATGCTAACACAGTCTATCAAACCTCCTCCAGGCTGGTACGGCACCAAAGACTGCCAGTGTGGATTGGGTGGGTGTGCGCAAGCCTCTGACCAGGGCAGCAGTATCAACCCAGGAGCAGATGAACACCTTCTCCCGGCAGGGATGGAAACTGAACCAACCCCAACACATGGAAATGGTCCTCTACAGCTTAACAGCCAGGTAAATTGTATAGAGGCTAATAGGTGTGTGCTTGGTGTAATTAGAAATCTAAACCTAATGATCTTGTACCTTCAGAGCTACAATATTACTCAAATCTTTTCTCAGGCATATAATCATCTCTCAAACAGATTATATAGTCTTGGAGGTCCCTGACCACCATGCCATGTGCAGCTAATCCAGCCAATGAGAAGAGGGCTGCAAGTGGGTGGCCATCAGGTGGTTTCTGAAGCCTAAGGAATAGGAAGAAGTCCCTGAGCTAAGAAAGAGCAGACACAGTCATACAGAGGCCTGGCTGTTATGATTTAAGGTAGCTTTGGTGATTAACTGTGAAAGTAGGATAAAGAGCACTGTACAGGAGACAAATAACTCTTTACGTAAGACATGACCCAGGGCACCATGCCAGGCTATCACAGCCAGATTTGGAAGTATTCAGTGTTTTGTATATCACGATGGAAACCTGAAAAACAGACTTCCTCTTCAGTACATGTGAGTGACACCTGGTAACCTGTACGCTGCCGTCGTGCTAACCTGTGCTCCTCTCCTTCCCTCCCTACTTCTGTAGGCACAGCACTGGAGCAGCAGTGGGGAGGAGGCAATTTGTCCCAGGGGGTTGTGGCAGGCAGCACAGCTTGTGTAGATATCTCAGCAAGTGGTCTGCAAGCTCCAGCAGGACCCAAGGTCTCACTGCCTCAGGACGGCTGGTCAGGGCCTCTCAAAAATGTGAGAGTAATGATTGAGACCTAAGGACCTGTCAGTGGCAGCTTTGAGAACAGCAATGATTTCCAACCATTTCTTCTGTCTACACTTCCAACGCTCAATCAGTCTAATTACTGCTGGGCCTTTTGCCCATCATGTTATGAAATGCTTCAGAGGTTAAAGAGAAAAAAAAAGATCAACCTGTGGTCTAAACCTCAGAAGGAAGAAGGCATCTGTCAGGACAAGCTCTTACCAGAAATGGTATAAAGAATCCTTGTTTACTAAATCTTTCAAGTCTGTAGCTAGTTCAAAGACACCTCACAGTCCTCCTCATTAGGAGAGCAAAAGAACAACTGAAAAGCCCTCAGCCTAACTAATTAAAAGCAGAAGCATTGTGTGCTGTGGTGTGGCAGTCATTCATATGGTGGATTCTTTTTTTTTTTCATCTACCAATGGCAGAGGAAAGTTCCCTCCAAGGTGATAATTCTGTCCCTGTATTGAAATGTGAACAAAAGGAAACTCTCTCCGTTGGACTTGGATTTATTCCCATCATTTGTAAACATAAAGATAACACATGCAATGAGTGTGTTATGAGTTACCATGAGTGATTAAGGATCTTAAGGCAGTTAGAAGGCAGTTTGCTCTTCAACATACTGTTTTTTTTCTTGAAGGTATATTCTTGAAGAAGTATGTGAGAGCAGAAAGTAGGTAAAAAGCAGTGTTGCAGTCCCCTGCACAGAAAATACACAGGGAATTGAAACGTATCTGACCTGTAACGCAACTGAGAGCATCAATTGAGTGAAGAGGATGGAGCATTGCAGCAGCTCTTTGATTTACCAAACACGGTAAGAATGACAATCACTATCACCCTTTTTCTGAGAACTGAGATATGGTTGGAGACAATAACCTGCAGAGGCTTGAAATTTCTTACAGCCAGGTCCCCTTCTGAGACGTTGTGACGCCTGCCCCAGGATGGCCACCACTCACTGATTTCAATGAAAACTGAACTGCATACAGCCACGCTGCAAAATCACTAGCTTAGATGACACTCAAGCATGGCTTTGGCTCTCTTTTGGACATTTCTCCCTTGTATAGTCATAGAATTACAAAATGGTTGGAGTTGGAAGAGACCTTAAAGATCTTCAAGTTCTAGTCCCTCTGTCACGGGCAGGGACGCCTCCCACTAGAGCAGGTTGCTCAAAGCCCCATCCAGCCTGGCCTTGAACACCTCTAGGGAAGTGTTTC
>JAOXNH010000019.1:83178764-83190534 GCA_028566575.1 Bartramia longicauda | reverse complement strand
GAGGAGGTCAGCCAAGGTGAGACAACAGCCTGCTCTGGATTTACCTCCCTGAATGACCCGAATAAATTTATATACTAATTTAATAATGCTTTGTTTTTAGATGATCCACACTTACGTTTAACAGTGAAGCTTTATTCCCGTGTTATTAAATGGTGTATAAATACGTAATTAAAAAAACACCCTTTGATTGAAGATGCTTATAATATATAAATAAAATGGACAATGTTCACCTTTTATTCTCTCATGTCTGAATAGGTACTAAGTATTGACTAGCTTTGTCTCGCCTAGCAGCTATCCCAAAATATTGTTTGTGAGTGGCAGAGATAGGAGTAGGAGACGAGATAAAAGCATTATCTCCAACGTACAATCAGATTGTCATTTTATTTTGTGTTACCGTTAGCAAATCACAATTTGATCGTTTAAATGGATCTGTATTTGAGAAGACTTGCAGCCAGGGAGCATTATAAGAAAAAACATACATCTAAAAGAAAAATCCTTTCTGTTATTTAAAAAAAGTAGAAAGAAGTCGTAAGTATTGGAAAAAAATGCCCTTGTTACTTCTTTCAAATATGCTGGGAACGTGGCATGGTTTATGGATCTCTTCAAAAGCAGTTAGCCATTAAAGGCTATAATGTAATCATAGATTCGAGCATGTTTCAGTAACGTGATTCAAACATACAGGTGGTTCTTGTACTTAATAGGAAGAAGCAAGTGTCAGTGAAGGATTCTAACTCTTGTTTTCTAACTTCTGTTTATTTAAAACAAAAAAAGCAGCTGCAAAGAATTTTCTGTACAACCTTTGAAGCAAACAGCTAATACTTAAAAATCTTAATTTCAGTTTCTGGCAAGGAATCCCTGTATAAAGTTGAGATAAGTTAATTTTGTTCTATTCAAATCTAAGGTACTCTATTTTCTGATGTACAAGTTGAGTATCACTATGTACTATACCTTGTGAAGGTAAATACCTTAAGCATGTTAAAATCTTAAGTATATGCATTAACTCATAACTCAGATTTAATTTCATCCTTTGTTTGTAGAGTGTCCAGTTAAGTATGGTCTTGATATGACAAAGATTGAGCTGCTTTGTGTTCTACAATTAATTGTTATTATTACCATTATTTATTTTACAAATGGATAAATTAAGAATACTACATTACTTATAAAGTATAATTACATCAGTTGCGTTGTTCTCACTGATTTCTTTTACAATTGAGGCAGGCATCCCTAAAGGAGAATTTTCACTGGAGGGAAAACCTGTAGGTATTAGTGATTATGCATTTAAAACACTGTGTGTGGGTGTATATGTAGAGTCCTATGAGAATAGTAAATGAACATGAACACTCATTTGCAGTGCTTTTCCAATTATTATGAACACCGCTCTTCCACTGGTTCAGACAGTTCTTGAGCTGCAGATTCCGGCAGGCTGGGATGGCATAGCCATCTGCTTGGTCAGTGCCAGAGTCGCTATGCTGGGACAAATGGTCTTTTGGCATGACCCAGTGCAAATGCCCTTATATAATGAGGTTACGGTGCTTCTCTGAAGGAGAATTCTTTGACATTGATCTGCGTGTGCACTTTAAATGATACATACATTTGGCAATTTGCAAAATGTATAGAAGAGAGGGCAGAATGTACAGAAATAGAGTGCTTACCTTGTACAAAACTGGCAGAAAACTTTCAAAGCCTCTTAGTCTTCTGTTTGTCATTTCCACCTTAATTACATTAGTATATGTCTTTACTGTAAATGCTTAATTGTGACTGCAGAGTAACTCAACCAAACCAGTTTTGCATGGGCAAATTTAGGTACAGTAGCAGGCTGGCCCTAGCAACGTAGACCTCGATCTAAATTAATTAACAGGGTTTCTTAGTATAGATGCATAGACAGTTCGGCAGGTTTCCAAGTGAACACTTTAGCATTTGTTTGTATACACCAGGCACTATTCTTCTCTGTAGATACATTAGATGGAAAATGATGCACCTTATATAGAGTATTTTGTATCAACCTATTTTTTTATTCACTTTCTTGGCAACCTCCTGAGGAAACAAGACATATCAAAATTAAAACAGCAGCAAAAAAAAAAAATCAGTTACCGAGGTGAAGTTGAGAAAAGCAAAAGTGACAGCAGTTATATGAAGAAGCGCTGGCTCTTGAAGTTAAGCTGCTCTGTCACATACCATCAATTGGACTATTATCTGGCACAGGAGGACTGTAATAAATTGTCAGATTTTCTTCTTAGCTGAAATGATGGGATGGAAATTGTGCTGTGTATTTTTGGACAGGAATGGGGTGAAAAATCCAGCATATAGCTGATTTCCTCACATGCCAGACCTGCCACGATGCACAAACCCAATTTCCAAAATGTAGCTCTTGGAAATCTTGTATGATAAAAGCTGGGATGGTTAAAAAAAGAAAACCTCTTTTCTGGGAAAATAAGGTCAAGGAAGAGAAAAGTCACTAATGGGAGACAAACTATTTTTTTTTCATATTTAAAACCAATCAAAAACGTGACTTCAGATGTGTTTTTTTTTTTCCTTGTCAAAGAAAATGATGAGAAATGCAGGCTTTTGTATATCACTGTCTATGGTTCTGTAGTATTTTCATTTGAAGTAAACTTTTACAGAATTACAGTATCAGGATATTTGGTTCTGTAATAGCTGGATCTGATGATCATTGCCTTTGTGTGGGTCATTATATGGAAAAGATATTATTATATATGGAATATTTTTGTAGGCTTTATATGATCTGATTTGGACTATCTGTGGTGTTTTTGGAAAGGAGCTGATAATATCTAGTGATGGTAAATTTATGGTCACTGCATCAACAATTCAGGCTTCATCCAGAGCTGGGGCTCATCCCACGTCCTCCCTATGCACAGAGCTGCTACAGCGACTGGTGTCATTTTCCGGTGCCTGGTCCATTAGGAGCTTCTGGGTGGAGGAACTGGAGGTGCCTGTGAAGCCCATCGTCCTCCGGTGGCTTCCTACCATTCCAGACAGAAGGGTGGAGGAGCTCAGGTGAACTGTTGACTCAAATGCATTCTCCAATTAAAACATGGGCAGAAGATGTTCCTGGAGATCAACCAAGACCTGTCAGGGCCAGGGGAGGCAGGATGAGTGCAGGGGGCAAGCCTGGGGCTCAGGGACTGGTGTGCTTTTGGTGGCCATGGGAGCAGGAGGAAGGCCTCTAGAGGGGAAGACTGTGGAGTGAAGGATATACAGCAGGATCGGCTCTCAGGAGGAGAGGCAGTGCGTTAATTTCCTTGGAATAAAGAAGAGAATTATCTACGCCAGATTTCTGTCCACAACAGAAATGGATTCTCTTGTATTTCCAGCTTCACACATGGGTCCAATCGAATACTCATTGAAGCCAAGAGGAATATTTCTATTGACTTCAATAGACTTTAGATCAGGGCCATAATGAGGCATAACATGATGTGACCAGATTCAACACAATGTAGGTCACTGAGTTAGAAGTGCTTGCCGCTAATAGCAGATAATTCCCCAGCCCCTTGATGATGCTTCCCTGTTGCCTGTAGCTAGAACTAAACTGAGAATCTGTTCTTGTATTCATTTCTGAATAAAATGTAAATATTCTGGGCTTAGGTAGAAACCAGGCAAAGATATACTAATAAATGTATTCATGACATGCAGGGCAGATAAGTCTGTACCTGGAGATAAGCACAGGCAGATGAAATTTGGATAACTAATGAATCTGAAAAAATTACTAATAAATTGAAAAAAGTTGGAAAAATTATCGTAGAATCATAGAACAGTTGGGGTTGGAAGGGACCTTTAAAGGTTATCCACAGCAGCCTCCCCTGCAATAAGGGGATTTTTGCATAAAGTTAAAACCAAACTGCCCTCTGTTTCAGAGAGATTTGTGATGAAGAAGTTCTCTGAACCGACCAAAACAGGGGCGTAAGCCCTTTTGGAAATCTTCAGGTGTAATTTGTATCTGGCCAAGTATTTGCCACCTCAGAAAGATGAAAAAATTAATTTTTCCTTGTATGGAGCTGATGGATGGTATGTCCACAGGAATGCAGCTCCCGAGAGTGTGAAGATGTATGGTCCTCCTTAGTGTTGGGGTCTGATCTCCAGGAGTAAAGGGAAAAGGAACGTGTCGGATACAAGAAAAGTCAGGAAAAGTCAGTTAAAGCTGGAAAGGATGACTCATTTTTTTTGTTTGTGTGAATAGTATGTTTTTTCCTGAAGGACACTACCTTTGGGTAGACAGTGGCTGCTGAGGATCTTCTTAAAGTACCCTGAGGCTTGCGATGAGAAATACAGAGCTAATATTTGCTTGTGTCTTCCAGTGAAAATTATGGCACTGACTCTTGGCTATATTTGAGTGTCCGGAGTCAAATCTTTTCTTGATCTGCCACGGGCAGAACAGATTTGAGCATGTAGATGCAAGCTCTTGCCCATGGCTTGTGTGGCAGAATGTGGTAAACGAAGAGTGAGGAAAATAAGGCAACAACACACGGCTCGACAAATGGACATAAATGCTAAGACATGGATATACCAGAGAGTCCAACAAAGGGCCACAAGGGTCTGGAGCATCTCTCCTCTGTGGAAAAGCTGAGAGAGCCAGAACTGTTTAGGCTGGAGAAGAGAAGGCTCAAGAGGGAGATCTCATGAAGGTGTATAATTACCAGAAGGGAGATTGTAAAGAAGATGGAGCCAGACTCTTTTCAGTGGTGCCCAGTGACAGGACCTGAGGCAATGGACATAAAATGAAACACAGGAAATTCCACCTGAAGATCAGGAAACACTTTTTCCACTGGAAGGGTGACCGAGGGCTGGCACAGGATGCCCAGAGAAGTTGTGGAATCTCCGTCCTTGGAGATGTTCAACATCCAACTGGACTTGGTACAGGCCAACTGGCTCTAGGTGGCCCTGCTTGAGCAGGAAGGTTGGGCTAGATGACCTCCATAGGTCACTGCCAACCTCAGTTCTTCTGTGATTCTGCCATTCTCTGTCCCCACCATGGACAGCCAGTCCCCGGTCCCATGCTGGTGGAGCTTGGCCAGGGTTGGCAGCCAGATGGGCTGTGCTGGTGCCAGTGCCAGCAGGGGCAGTTGGTGGGTGCTGCCTGCTCGCCTCCATTTTGCTGGCAGCATGAACCCCTCTGCCCGCAGAAACGGGCAGGCGAGAGCGAGCATGGGCAGCATGGAGAGGAGCTGGGAGCGAGGGCGGCTCCAGGGTTTTCACATCTTCCATCTGAAACCTCCTCCAACCCTCTCTGTGGCTTTATTGGTGGGAGGGGAAAAAAAACAACTCTAAAACCCAGCCTAGGAGAGCACATCAGGAGGGGAAAAACCTTCCCATATTTACTCTCAGTAGACTATTAAACAACACCAGGCTATTAATTTGGCTTTTGAGTCTTCACTAAAGCCCATAAAAGCGCACAGTTGTCAAATGGAGTTCATTTTAATTTCCTTTCAATCACAGTAAATTATTCAGGTGATAAATCAGCTGGGGCAGCCTCCTGGCTGTAATAGAAACCCTAATTCCTGGCTAATTATCCAGCCCATTGCTGCCAGCAGATCAATACCCCTACCGAATGGAAAGGGCGCGAGGTCTGGGCGGGGGGACGGCAGCTGGGAGCAGGGTGGGCGCCTGTGACCGCTGCGGGGGGTCAGGCCATGCAGCGCTCCTTTCCTCCCCCGCTGTCCATAGGGGACGCATCCCCTCCCGGGCGGGGGCAGCCGTGTCTCGGCCACTCGCCCCGGGCCAGCTCGGGTGCCGTGTCCCCACGTGCGGATGGAGGAGATGGAGCCTGCTGGGGATGGATGGGCGTTCACTGCTTTGTCCCCCCCAGGATGACCCTTCTGTCGATTTCCCAAATACGGGACCTTGCTGCTGATCCACAAGAGGGACTGTGTTGGGGTGCTGGGGTGGTGCGGGATTGGGGTACTGCATCCTGGGGGGGCACAGAGATGTACTTGCTGCCAGGGCTGCCCGTCTCTGCCTGCGGGTGGGTAACATGGGCAGAGATGGGGAGAGCATCCTTGGATGGAGGCAGAGGCTACTCAGAGATCTGAGGCTGGGGATATTTTTTCTTGCTGAGTATTATCTTTAAATAATGACAAAATGTAAAGAGAACCAGTGCTCAGCTGTGTTTCACTGGGAAGGAGCAGCAGCTCTCTGGAGACGACAGGGGCACTTATCCCGGTCTCCCTGTGTGAGGTTCAAGGGCTGCTGTCTGCACAAAGCCCTTTGAGCCCTGAGATGATGCTGCCACGGCCTCCAGTTCACGGGGAGCCATCAGCTCCCGGAGAAATAGAAGAGTTGTTCTGCAGAGGTGCTGGGTAGAGCTCCTCCCTCTGCCAGGGTCCCCGGAGTGCTCCAGGGAGCCAAGAGCTCTGTGCTTCCCTTGAGTTCTGGAGGATGAGCCTTCAACACCCCTCTTCCTCTTCACCATCACCAGGATTGTTGCTTGTTCAGATTTTGGTGGTGCTGTGAGGGCCTGACGGGCAGCTCGAGGCTACGAGTGTCGTGCACTGGCTGTCCCTGAAGGTCTTGCTGTCTGGATGGGGAAGACAAGCAGTGGCTGGGGAGAGGAAAGCAGTTTCTCCAGCAGTGCAGATCGAGAGAGAGCAGCCGAATGCAGTGGCTTCTCCCTGGTGACGTGGAGAGGCTGAAGCCTCCTTGGGACAGAGTTTCTTCTCTGAGCCCTCCATCCTTCCATCACGCTGCTGGGGAAGGGGATGCTCCAGCTCCTCTTTTGTCTCTGCTCTGCTCTAGGGTCAAGAAGAAGAGGAACCTGCCATGGTATTTCTTCCTGCTGAAAAAATCAGCATTTATGAGTAGGAAGCCTTTTCTTTTAGAATATCAGCAGAAAACACAGCACCCGCTCGCACCCTTGCTGCTCTGCCCTCCCTTACAAGCGTTTGTTTTTTGTGCACGAGCTTCTGAAGACTGCACAAAACTCCCCACATGTGCTGCCTTGTTGTGACACGCCGTGTTGGGTGGTGACAGTCGCAGCCGACTGTGTTGTGTGACACCTGGTACTTTGTGTGACAGCGGGGCTGCGGCGGCGGGGGGATGGTTCTGGGGAAGCAGCATGACAGGAGCCGTGTATCCTGCTGACGTCTCTCTGCATCAGCATCATCTTTGCCACGAGCACCCTGCTTGGACGCCCGGGGGTGTCTGTGTGAGCCAGGGCTGGGATTGAAATGTCTGACCTTTGGGTGAGGAAAGGAGGTGGGAAGGAACCCAGGTGAGGTAACCTGGGGATGCCAACTCTCCGGTCCAGGGAGAGCAGGAGCATCCCCACCTGAGCTCAACGCCCTTTCCCATAGGTCCTTCTCCATGGGAGCAGCTGGTGGCTGGTTCTCCTGCTTTGTCTGGAGGTGGTGGGCAGCCTGGGGTCAGGATTTCTCCTGCAAACTTTCCCAGAAAGTGGTAGGAAGCATTTCCATGGGTCTGTGGAGCCTAGCATGCAGTTCCTGGCAGTCCCTGACTGCCCTGAGACAGGGTTTCACTGCGCTGGCCACACTGTGCTGGCAGGGCATGGAGGTACTTGTCACCTAAGGAAACCCACAGGCTGTTTCTTGTCCTTCTGGGTCCCTCAGCCGAGCTGCAGTGAGTCAGAGCCTGAAGAAATGGACCCAAAAGCAAACAATACAGAGCCACTGGGCCAAGCTGGCTTCTTCCCTCTCCTCCCAGCCACGTGTGGCCAAGTCGGTGCAGTAGAGCCAGGCTGGGGGAGAGCAGCGACGCGCAGGTCTGGGGGGTTTTGGGGTGTGTTTGAAAGACTGGGGCTCTCCCAGTGGCTGGTACTTCATTGGAGATCTCCCAGCGATGGCCTGGGTTTGGGCCGAGGCTGCTTTTCCCTGAGCTGGCCCCCTCGGGCTTGCGGGGGCTCGTCCCTGGCTCACTTGGCTTTGCCTGGGAACCATGTCTGGCTCCGGTGGGGCAGAGTGTGGGTCCTTGTCACCTCCTCCCCTTGCCCCAGCAGGGAGGGGGAATCCCAAAGTTCCGAGGCAGACAATGCCATCAGGAATTGCAGTGCATCCCTGGTTTTTAACACCCCCCTCTTTTCCTCCCGTGTGCTCTCAGAAATTACCACATGGGAAAATCCAAATTCCCGAGATGAAGGAACAGCCAGCCTTGCTGTGTCTGGAGCTCCAACATCTCCTTTGTCCCTGTCCCTTGTCTCTTTGCTCTCTATGGATGCAGTGGGGGATGTTTTTCCCTGGACAGGCTCCCATGTTTGTGTGGGGTCTCACGTGGAAGGGGTGTCGGTGACATGCCCTGCATGGTCAGTGTGTCCCTGTCTGCTGTCCCCAGCATCCTGGTGGTGCTCCCTGCGTTCCGGCAGGCACCAAGGTCCAGCAACTGCAAGGACCATGTTGAGGCTCGGCTGGGGGCTCCCCAGGGACTGAGTGCCACTGAGGAGGAGTGTGGTGTGCACTCTCCACCAGGGTCTGGGGAAACGGTGTTTGGAAACAGCAGCCTTCACACTGCTTCTGTTGGGTGACGCCGGCAGGGAATGCTTCACGAGTCACCGAGTTTCATCTCAGTGATGGCAACGGAGCACGGAGTCCTTCCTGCTAAGGCAGTGGGTGATGTCCAGGAGACTCACCATGGCTTCCATAAGTGTGCTGCAGTTGTGGGACATTTAAGAAAAGGTTTCCCCTTGTGTTTTCTCACCGGAAATGCCCACACTTCCTTGCAACTTGGGAGGTGGCTTTGAGTAATTGTATCTCTTTGTTCATCACGTGTTTTGTGATAAATAGCTTTTTTTTTTTCCCAGTGTAGAGAGATAAATGAGGTCTATCACATCAGCAAGTTTTGAATAAAACCTCACATCTTTGTCTTCAGTGGAGTCCTCCTTCCAAGTTCTCGTGTCACCAGCAGAGAGATAGTGGAGAATCTGTCATTACAGAAAAAGTCACAAGCAGTATCCAATCGTACCGTGAACTCCTGAGAGCTGAGGAGAGCAGTGATTTACTGGCCACCTGTCAGATGTTCAATATCGCATCAGAGCTTAATGTATGAGTAAGATGAGTGGCGTTGTGATTGCTCATGAAGTCTTTGTCCCTTTGAAAAACAACAGGGGAGTCATCCGTGCACTTTACAATATGTGTGTATGTGATGCTCCGCTTGTGTAGGAAAATTGTGGGATTGTCCTGAAGCTGGTTTTCTCTGTGCAAAAAAGGCAACACTGTGTAATGGTACCAGCTGGCCAAGATTATGTCATAACAAAATTGACCAACCTCCTTACGTCTGTGTTAGCCCACAAGAGAGGGAGAGACAGATCTGTGAGTAAACACACTTGCCTGTTGATTTATTTGAAGCCCGGCCTGCTCACGCTGTATTGGAGGGGAAGGGCGCCCATTTGAAAAACAGAATAAGACTTCTCTTCTTAGTCCCTGGCAAATGTCTGGATCTCACAGGCTTTCAGTAATTTCAAATTCAATTTCTACCCTTTGGTTTGGAAATCAGTGCTGTTTTACTCTCATTCTGTAGGGTTTATTTAAATATGTCCATCATTTTAATCGCTAAAGATGGGTTTCTCCCCCTCTTTGTACACTCCCTGCACAGCAGTTGAACACCTGGAGACTTTGATGTGCTAAAGCATCTTAGAAGTAGCCAAACTCTTCATGGCAGTGGGAGTACAAGAGACAGGGACGTGGGATGACACAGAAGAGGCTCTGCAGGGTCCGAGGGAGCATTTCCTCCCTCTGGGGATAGTCAGGCAGGGCAGGTGTTGCCCTCAGAAGTTATGCAGTCTCCATCCATGGTGGTTTTCAAGCCCTGAGTGACCTGGCCTGGCCCCATAGCTGGCCCTGCTTTGAGAGACCTCGGGAGGTTCCTTCCAGTGTGGATTATCCTACGACCTTGACGTCCACCCACCTGCTGTTCATTCCAAGGGTGATGATGTGACTTCCTACGGTTGCAATGGACAATGTGAGCAGTGTGGTGGGGTGGGAGAGCAGCCCCTGGCTCAGACAGTGTTTTGGGGTGAGATGGAGAGCTGTCTGGGACAAGGTGCCCAGGAGCCCAAGCAACTTGCTCAGTGCACATTTCAGAAGAATGCCATAGTTTTGGGCTGCCGTTTGTTTAGGAATGGATTGAATAAAATAACCTGCAGCAGTGGTTGTATGACGTCAAAAAGCAATTGTGTAGCTAAACCATTTCCAGAAAAAAAAAGGATTAGTTTCAGAATTCCTCCCTGCTCATATGAATAACAGCTTCCTGAAAATCTGGTGGCAGCAGAACTTGCTGAAATGAAAAAAATAATTAAAGCTGAAAGGACGGAAGCTGCTACATTAGGAGAGCAGCTTAACACGTAGGGGGATGGTGTCAGCCCTGCTCCTCTCACCTTGAAAATATAATTGAATAAGGGCAATCTGGGAGAGGCAGGGGTTTCCTCTGCTCCTTCTCCTTGCTGCAAAGGTCCCCTTCAGGCTGAGAGCTGACCTGAGGGCTGGGTCAGTCCATGGGAGGCACATTCAGAGCCACCCTTGGGGAGATGGGGGTAGCGAGGGGCTGTGGGCAGTTGGTGCCTTTCTGAAACAGGAGCTGGGGAGTGGAGCCAGGCAGGAAAAATGCAATTCTCAAAGGCTGTGTTTGGCTAAAAGTGTTTGACAGGTTATGGAGACCTGTCTAAAGGATTGAAACATGCAATTAGATAATGGATAAAACGAAGGTAAACGAGAAATTGTCATCAGATTATGTGGCTGACGAGCACTTTTTGAACATTGCCAAGTTGTGAGACTTTGTGTGCGTGGGAGTTTCCGTTGAAGGCAGAGACCCCGTGTGCCTGATTTCGTTCAGGCAGATTGTTGCTCTCCAGTTCTGGTAGAGAAAAGTTTGAAAAATGTGACACCAAATGCACTTCTGGCCTAAAAACTGGGGTGGCTGTCGGGATGGGAGAGACCCTCGGGTCACACCAGCAGTGGGGTCCCCTCTGGTTGTCCAAAGCCGTTTCCTCATTGCGATGTCTCAGGGCATCTGCAGTGCCCGGACGCCTCGTTGTTTCCACTGCAAAATGATGATTATTGCAACAGCAGCGCCTCTGGCTGAACCTGCCTCTCCAGCTGAGAATGTTTTGATAAAAACTGAAATGTTTCACTGAAACCTGTCATCTTTGATGATTTTTTCCATGTAGAAAGTCCCTCGTTGGAGACTTTCATGGTGGCGAGGAGGTGCAGAGCCTCCAGCAGCAGCAGGCTGTGGGTGTCACCAGACAGAGGTTCTTTGCCCGGAACCTATAGGTACATACACCCTATAGGTGTCCTATAGGTTCGCTGTAGGTACCACACTCTTTGGGCAGCCTGCCTCTGTTTTGCTTTGTTTTCTATACTCGCATGTAGACAATTTCTGACGTTCCTGGGTGTTTTTCCCAATGCTGAGGAGCCTGTTTCCTCATTCCATGGGCAGGTGGGATGGATGGACTTAAGGGGAAAACTGAGTGTCTCCAGGGTGGGTGACACTGTCCTGCCCCCTCTCCGTGAGGGCAGACCCTCCTTCTCCAGCCCCTTGTCCCGAAGCCTCCGGACCTGCTGCTGGTTGAGTTTGCTGGTCAGTGGGTCTTGGCCAATTAGCAAAGGGGTAAACCAGCTCAAGATTTACCCCGTGAGATTAGTGGGGCTCAGTACCCACTAATCCTTACTGAATGTCATGGCAAAGAAAGCTCCGTGCCGTCCCCAGGATTAGATCTCAGGAGGCTGTGATCTCACCCTTTGCTGTGAGGGTGGTGAGAGCCTGGCCCAGGTTGCCCAGAGAAGCTGTGGCTGCCCCATCCCTGGAGGGGTTC
>JAOXNH010000019.1:78400187-78411413 GCA_028566575.1 Bartramia longicauda | reverse complement strand
ATTACCTTTGTAATTGTACAAGTCCAATAAAAAGTTCTGCAACACATGAAGACTATAAATGTGACTGAGCTCTGAGGATGAGTTGTTCAGCTGGAAGGCAAGAATGTCTTTCCAATGTATTCTACAATGCAAATGGCAGGACAGTTGCACAAAAGCAAAACTGAGCAGTTTTATTTTGCTCCCATTTCTCAACCAGTAACAAAGCTCCTATTGCAATCATGTTAGTGAGAAAATGTTAAAGTGTATCTTAAGGCCAAAAGCTAAATCTCAAGGTGATTTACATTCCTATAGCACACAAATCCAATGTTCCTACGCAGCTGCAAAATAGTCTTATTGTAAATACTCGCTTGGTGGAAATGGAAATCATTTTACTTTCTTGATTTTACCTGAATCTAATAAAACCAGCATTGTGCTTTCATGTCACTGCAGCCTGAGCAAGCTTCAGAAGTTCTGTTCTTTCTTTGGGTGAAAAGGGAAGTTGCACTGAAGTCAAAACAAAATTTATTGAATCAGACCTTGTGAGAGAAGAAGGTAGGCAATAAAAGTAAACACCGAAACTAAAATTGCAAATCATGTTTCTGTATTCGTTTGTTTTCCCAAATTGTTTTCATAGTGACATTTCTCTCCCCTTCTGAATGGCGTGTCACAATACAAACCCACATACCTGAGTTAAGAGTATGAAGCTGTTGTTCAGGGAATTTTATATAGCAAGAGTAAGACTACAGTTTTCCTGATTATATTTTCCTAAAAAAAACCCAACGAGGTTATGTCATGTAAAAAGAACAGATTTTGATCCTGTGATGAAAGCAAAAGAAAAAAAAAAAAAGTAGGTAGGTTTTTAAAAAAGAGGCATCTGAGGAATCCAAATATTTCTGCAACAGTCGTATGAACATTCAGGTTAATGCTGGGTAGTGCTAGCGATACGACTAAGAAAACTGCAAGCAGTCTGTGTGCTTTTACAGCATGTGATATCAAGAGGGTCTGCTCCTCCACATAACGGTCCAGGGTACAAAGCAGGGAATATGCTCAGGAGCTCAGTCCCAGCCTGGCCACGGCATCCCTTGATACATGGGCATCGTGTTCACAGGTGTGCATTGGAGACTTCAACCACCCCGATACATGTTGGTGGGACAACACAGCAGGGCACAAGCAATAAAGGAAGTTCTTCAAATGAGTCGATGACAACTTTCTTCTTCAAAAGGTAGAGGAGCCAACAAGGAAAGGAGCTATGATGGACCTTGACCTTAGCAACAAGGAGGGGCTGGTGGGGAATGTTGAGCTTGAGGGGAGCCTTGACTGCAGCAGTCGTGAAATGGTAGAGTTCAAGATCCTTAGGGCAGCAAGGAGGGTGCGCAGAAAGCCCACTACCCTGGACTTCAGAAGAGCAGACCTTGGCCTCTTGAGAGATCTGCTTGGTAGGGTTTCATAGATCTGGAGTGGAGAGGGGCACAAGAAAGCCCATCAGTTTTTGAGAATCAAATCCTCCAAGCTCAGGAGCAATGTATCCCAACCAAGAAGTCAGGCAAAAAAGCCAGAAAAATAAGCGTGCATGGATGAACAAGGTGCTCCTGGACATGCTCAAAGCAAAAAAGAGGCCTACAGAGAGAGTGTTAAGCGCACAGGACCAAACCCTTTTCGGTGTGCCCAGCGACAGGATAAAGGGCAACTGGCACAAACTGGAACATGGGAAATACTGTTTCACCATGAGGAAAAGCTTCATTCCTTTGACGGTGCCAGAGCCCTGGAACAGGCTGCCGAGAGAGGCTGTGGAGTCTCCTCTGGAGACACTCACTCACCTGGACGTGATCGTGTCCAACCTCCTCTCGGTGACCATGCTTGGCAGGGAGGTTGGACTAGATAATCTCCAGAGGTCTCTTCCAAGCCCTGCAAGTCTGCAATTCTGTGATTCTGGGCCCTACCCTACCAGGAGGGAGTGAATGAGCGGCTGCATGATCCTGGATGCTGGCTGGGATGAAACCCCAATGTACTGCTCTTGCCCTGTAAAGACCATCAAAACCTAAAACATGTTAAGGGCTCATTTGTCTTCTATTCCTCTATTAAGAGAAAGCAATTACACTCCACTGCAGAAGCTTTAATTAACACATTGCTATCAAATGCTTAGTCAATCCATAGAGACGTTACCCCTGAGCTCACATCCACCTGGATGTTGCTGCGTCCAGTGACTCTGGCTTTCTGGTGGGGCCGCCAACACTGGTGGGGCCACTCTCCAGCCCTCCCTGTGCCCCGAGCATCCCTGGGGAAGGAATTGCCACTCTGCTCAGCAGGTGGTAGAGAAGCAACAGGCTCCAACATGGCCCATTCCACACTTGGACACCCCTGGTGCGGCCCCTCCAGCTGTGGCTGTGGCTGGGCTGAACATGGTGAGGGGGCAGCCAGGCAGAGTTGGTCCCCATGGGTGCCTGGGGGGCAGCAGGGCAGTGTGGGACAGGGAAGAAGAGCTCAAACACCACGTGGAGTTCCACCGCCTTTTTATTCATGGCTGGGAGAAATGACTGCTGCCCCCCTTCTCCTCCATGCCCTCCGCAGCCAGGAGCACAGCGCTTGCAGGCGGAACGTGGAGGAAGGCCTTTCCACCGCAGTCTTCAGGTTCTGCAGGGTCCGAGCCGCCACGGAAGAGACCCAGAGGCTGCTGTCACTCTCTGCGCCTTCAAGGGCTGGGGTGCAAAGGAAGAGAGCCTAGGTCAAAGCCCAGATCTGCAGAGACCTCAGGAGCCCTGCAGCCAGGGCCAGCCCTCCCCTCGACCTCTTCCTACGAGGGCCACCAGGGAGCCAGAGGCACTGGCATCAGCCGGAGGGTGCTGGCCACCACTGCCCCCCATGCCCCTCACATGTGTCTCTGCTCTGCCCACACCGCCCCATGTCTGCGCAGGGAGCAGAGACTGGATCTCCCTGCCTGGGTCTCTGCTCCTCCTCCCCGGCAGCCCCGGCAAAGAACCCCTGTCCTCGCTCACCCTCGTAGATGACCTGGAGCGTCTCCTGGTTCCGATCGCTCAGCTGCTGTCCGGCGAGCCCTAGGCACACACAGCCTGTCACAGACCCTGCTGGCCTGCCCGCCCCAGAAGCCCGGCTCCCTGCACCCTCCTCCCCTTGGGCCTGGTCCCCTGGGCCCACGTGGGCACCCGGCCCCGCATCAGGCAGTCAGGGCTCTGCAGGTACCCAAGGGATCGGGCAGGGAAGGACCCCCGGTGGGGTGGTGGCTCACCAAGAAACCTGACAGCTGCCTCACGCATGCGCTCCTGTGGACTCTTCAGGTACCGCAGGCTCTGCTGCAGGTACATTTTCTGTCTGCTGCGGCCCTCTGCCAGCTGGGGAGAGCACCAGAGGACAGGGTTGGTCCAGAGCCTCCCCCTGCACCACCCAGGGCTGGCCTTCTCGGCCTTGCCCTGCCCGCACACCCTGCAGTGGGCAGGGGCCTGGCTGGCAGCCCCACGTGCTGGGCCTTGGGGGAGTGGGGCTTCTTCGGTGGGGCTGTGGAGCTTTGAGGCCAGCCTTACCAGGCTCTTGCTGACCCTCCATGGCTGCTTTGTCTCCAGCATCTTCCTGATTTGCTTCTGCTGCAGGCACTTGGCAGTTGCAAGGAGGGCTTCCCAAGAGGCCTGCAGAGCAACAGAGAGTGGGAGATGGCACCGCCGCCCAGGGGACAGGACCTGGGCAGGGCAGGGGTCTGCAAGGGCTGGGGGACCAAGCCCTGGCCTCAGACACCTGCAGGTGCCCCTGGGAAGCCCCTAGGGTCTCCAGCGCTTAGGTCTTTGTGGCCGCACACTGCTGCTCTGCTCTGCTGGATGGAGCAGGGCACGGGTAGGCAATGTCCTTGCCCACCTTCTCAGCTGCTGCCAGCTCTGCAGCTGCAGGCAGGGAGGGGCTCAGCCCCCCTCAGAGGCCCAGCTGTGGCACATTCAAAGGGCTTCGAAATCCCCACCTGAGCCACGCTGTGGTCGTTGTCATGCAGGTGGAAGAAAAGGGGCACCAGGCTACTCCGCACGTGGTTCCTTATTTGCTTGTTGCGGGATTGGACTGCAACCTCCATGGCATCTCTCCAGAGGAGCATGGAGCGCTCTCGCACGTCACTGGACTCCTAGGAAGAGAGAAGGAAGAGGAGAAGTCTTCAGTCCCAGATTCTCTAAGCCCAAGCTGAGGAGATGAATGCTTGCGGCTCTTCTTCTGCAGGGACGAGAAGAACTCATGGGCCAGTGGGCACAGGCACAGAGGGATGCGCCACCCTGGGGCAGGCACACGTGCCCCCCCAGGCATGTAACCCAGGCTCTGCCCTCCCACCGCCTTACGTTTTCAAAGACTGGCAGGAGCGTCTTGACCAGCTCCAGAGCCATAGGGCCAGCCATCTGCCAGTCCACCACGGGCAGCATGTTGCTGAGGACAGCCAGGGCCGCCATCGTGACCTCGCAGTCGCCGTCCTGCAGCAGCTTCATGACCTCCGGCAGCAGGCCTTGCATCATCGCTCTCTGTGTAAAACACACCATTCCATTGCGTGAGGCAATCGAGGACTGCACCGGAAAAAACCCCACTGCGTGTGGAGGGTGCGGGGGCCAGTCGGGCAGAGATCTCTCCGCTGCAGCGCAGCCCAGGGCCTGGCCTGAAGCGCTGATGGGCTGCTGAACGGGGCAGCAAGGGCTGCTTCCCATTCCTGGCCAAGGGCGAGCAAGCCACTGCATGCACCGTATCTGCAGCCCAGCCCCACGCGAGCCCTCGCACTGTGCCCGGCTGCCCCTGCCCACCTTCTCGGGTTTCCCGGAAAGCATGGCCAAGCTTTGGATTGCCAGCCTGCGCAGCAGCACGTCCTCGTTCTTCAGGTGGAACTCAAGCGCAGACAGGACCTGGCCATCGACATGCTCCAAGTCGGCGTAATCCAGAAGCTGAAAGGCAATTGGCAGCAGAGTGAGAGGCCGGCACAGGCAGGAGAGCTCCCGGAGGGCTCAGGGCAAGGTACCAGGGCAAGTCACAGCCCAGGCAGTAGGCAGAAGGCTCCACATAGTGCCCTCACCGCCTCCCCTCTGCCCTCTGCCTCAGGCAGGCAGCCCAGCTTCCCCCTGCCTGCCCTCAGAGAGGCAGCGCATGCCAGCAGGCCCACCTCCACAAAGACCGTCAGAGAAGCGACTTCTTTCATGACCCATCTCTGGAGCAGGCCAATGACCACCTGTTCAGACACGGCGGTGCAGCACTCCGGTACTTCCCGCCGCAGCACCCTGGCCGGGGGAAGAAGGCATTGGTGGCACCAAGTGGCACAGGCCAACCTCTCTGGGGCTGTGCTGCCAGCCCCAGTCGTTACCCTAGAGGCCACCAGGAAGGGGATGGTGCAGGTGTCCCTCTCCCCTCAGGGGAGAAACACCAGTGCAGGCAAGGAGGACTGAGGTGAGAGTCTTCTCACCTCGTCAGCACAGCAACGCCATTGTGGTAGGTCTCAGTGCTCAGGAGCATGTCCCAGGCACCCTGCCTCTCGATGTCTTCGACCAGGGAGGCACCACCCAGGCACCAGAAGAGCGCTCGTGCGGTGCTCACTGTGGTACTGCAGGCAGAGCAAAGCATGGTCACAAACAGGTCCCCATCCCTGGCTCTGGGCCCAGGAAGATGCCAGGACGGGGCACACGAGGAGGGATGGGGGCACACGAGAAGCGACGGAGCACCTGAGCAATGAAGGATGCTCGATTATCCTGCCCTTACTGCCACGGTAGCAGCAGCCCTTCTGTGTGCCATCCAGGCTGCAGAAGAGCTGGAAGAGCACTGATACGAAGAGCTCGTCAACAACTAACTGCACATAGCATCGGCTGGAGGGCACCAGGAAGATCTCGTACATCGCGCTGGTCATCTGCAGAAACAGCCCGTGACGGCGCTCACTGCAGAGCTGTCCCTGCGGCACAGCCTGCTCTGGCCAGCAGCTGCTGAGCCCGCAGGAGGCTGTGGGCAGGGAGCAGGGCTGCTGAGGGCAGCAGGGCCGGGGCAGGCTGCCTGCCTGTGCACTGCAGAGCCGCACAGCACGCGCTGCACTGCCTGGCCGTGGCCTGAAGGCCCTGGGCCAGGGGCCCCGGGGAGGGCCAGCTGGAGCTGGCCAGCGGGCAGGTGGAGAGGGTAGCAGGGGCTGGAGAGGAGCACGCAGAGCCGGATGGGATGGAGTAAGCCTTGTCCAGACACTTACTGCCAGGAGATCGTGGCACTTGCAGCGTCCTGTGCTGCTTTGCAGCCTGATGCATTGGTTGCTGACCACCAGCAGCATCCTCAGCAGGTCTTCCACCAGGCTGGGCTCACAGGCCAGCATGTTCCACATGGCCCTGGTAGTGCTGCAGAACCAGAGCAAACTGTCAGCAGGGCCACCTTGGCCACCACCCCTTCTGCCTGGGCAGGCCTCGGAGGTCTGGAGCTGCCCGTGAGGCGGACAAGCCACGTACTTGTTACAGAAGCGAGAAACCTGCAGCAGGGCAACAGCCACTCTTGCAGGGTCCAAGCTGGCCACTTGGAGAAGGGTGCTCTTCAGAATGTCCTGGGCCGGCTTCCAGCTGAGCCTTCTGAGCTGATCATAGATGGTCTGCACCACCACGTCCACCTGGCAGAGGCAGTGGGATGGAGTGGGTTGGGAGTGCAGCCATGGTCCCCGCTCCCACCAAGAACTGCTTCCCTCCCGCCACCCTTTGCTGGCCTCAAAGGCCACCCGTCGGGTGCCTGGGGAAGGGGGAATGGCCCCCACAGAGCATGCGCACAGGGCAATCCAGCTGCATGCTGCCTACCTTGATCAGCTGCGAGCAGGGGCTGCTCAAAATCCCCTCCAGCATCTTGGCAATCAGCTGGGTGTCAGAGATCCTTGGGTCCTGCATGTTTTCCAGGACCGTTAAAATGAAGTCACTCCTCTCAGGCTTGAGGAAGGAGCTCCCAAATAGCTGAGGGAGAGAGGGAGGGAAAAGGTGTTGCACTGCGTGTCCTGGTGGCAGGGACTGCTGGCTCTGTGGCAACCAGAGCTCACTGGTGGCCAGAACAGACGGAGCTGCTGTTGTGACACTAGGCTAAAGCCTTGGACTGCTCCCCGCGGAGAGGTGGTGGCTCCCCAAAACCTGATGGATGGGAGGCCAGGCCATCCCCTGCCATGGCTGATGCGCTGGTTCATCCCAGCTTCCTGCCGGCCCCACGGCCAAGACCCCAGCGAGGGAGGAGGAGCTCGTTACCATCTCTGGGTCGATGCTCTCCTTGGGCCAGAAGGTGCATGCGCTTTCCCGCTCCAGTGTTAGCACCAGGTCCTCACATGCTGCCTGGTAGCCTGGGCAGGAGGGGAAACACAGCGTGAGCAGCAGGAACAACAGAGAGCTGGGGACAGCTGGCGAGGGCATCAAGGAGAGCTCAGTGCCTGGCTCTCAGTTCTGCAGGGAGCCTCTGGGGCTGCAGAAGGGGAGGAATGCTGGCTGGGTCTGGCCTTCTGCTGGGGAGGAAGAGAGCAGGCCCGGCATGCCGCTGCCACAGGCTCTCCCCAGCCCAAGGCTTCTCAGGACAGGCCCCAGGTTGCCGCTCCAAGGCAGGCTGCCTTAGCCCAGGGCTTGGCACAGCACGGCTGCTGCCCTGCTCCAGCCTTGCAGGAGTTTGCTGCCCATTCCTCCAGCAGAGGAGGAGGGTCTCACGGTGGTGAGGTGCTGGGCTTGGGCCCTTGTGGCTGGGAAGCCCCAATCCGCCCCAGCCTCTCTTACTGTGTCGCAGCAGAATGATCCTGTGGAACATGCTCAGCGCCTGTGCTGCCGCACGGCTTATCTTCTCGTCCTCCTCGGCATAGCAGAGGGTGAGGAGCCCCATCAGCTTCCCCAGGAAAGGCAGAGGCATCTCATTGAAGAGGAAGGGTCTTTTGCCTGCGTAGGGCAAGTCCTGTGCCAGAGAGGAGGGAGCGGTAGCTACAGCTCTGAAGAACCCCTGGAGACCCAGCCTGTGGCAGCTGAGGAGCCAAGCAGGGAGGGAGGCAGGGAGGGCCTGCAAAATGCTCCGTGCCCTGCGACGGAGCTGGCTGCTGAGAAAAAAGGCACGGGAGAGGAAGCAGCTCCCAGAGAGAGGGGCAAAGACGCTGGCACGGGGCTTAGCCTTGCCAGATCCCCTGCCCGAAGCCCAGGCTTGCCTCACAGGGACCCCAGCGCTACTGGCTACGCTGGGGCAGCAGGATGGGGCAGGGGGTGCCTCTTAAGCACCACAGGCCCCTTACCTCCAGCATAAAAGAGGGTCTCAGGTACTGGCTCAAGCTTACGATGCTCCACACAGCCCTCTGGCGCTGAGCCACCTGTGCGGATGTCAGGAGGGGCATCAGGACCTGGGAAGGCAAAAGCAGATTCGGAACAGTCCCTGGGAAAGGATGGCGACTCCCAAAGCAGTGGATCTGCCAAAATGCCTGCTGAGTTTATGCAAGGTGCTGCCGAGGCTGTCTTGAGGTTAGGGCAAGGAAGAGACCCCGAGAGCGCTGCTCTTGGCAAATGCCTGACCTCCAAGATCACCACCACTGTCGTGTTGATGGAACTTGGCGAAGTACCATGTGTCACCACGTCCAGCAGGCTGTCCAGTGTCTTCATTATCTGCAAAGGGACAGAGCAGATGGCACGCTTGCCTGGGA
This sequence comes from Bartramia longicauda, assembly GCA_028566575.1. Classification (NCBI taxonomy): domain Eukaryota; kingdom Metazoa; phylum Chordata; class Aves; order Charadriiformes; family Scolopacidae; genus Bartramia; species Bartramia longicauda. Next base: position 78,402,811 of record JAOXNH010000019.1, on the reverse strand, counting down.
CCTTCTTCCTTGCAGGGAGCTGGCTTAAAAGCTTTCCAGCTGAGGTGGGCTTCAGCTGCCCTCCGTGTCCAGGAGAGGCCTCAGGCTCTCCCTGCTCTTCCTTCTTCTCCTGTTGTCTTCCCACAGCAAAAGCCAATAGCGAAAACGTGTGCAGGCACTGACTGGGAAGCTCTCTGTAGATCACCCCACGCTTACCTGAGCATCAAAGGAAGCACTCAGGCTGTGCCCCTTCTCATCTGGCTCAAGAAAGCAGATGTCACGGACGATGGGGCAGAGGTGCTTGTCCAGCAGGTCTTCATGCTGCTTGCTGCAAGAAGACAAGGTGCTGCGGGTTGGATGCTGGGGCTTCCATGTTGGGAAGGTGGCCGCAGGCATCAGGGCTGGCAGTCCCCATGGTGGTACCCATAGGAGGTGAGGAAGGTATGCCTGGAGGCATCTCCTCCCTCCCCGGTGCCACTCAGGCAGGGATAGAGGGCAGTCCTGGCCGGTGGAGCCCTAAGCCGTCTCCGCCTCCTGCCTCTCCCTTCAGGGGAAAAGCCAAGGGGCACCGGGGAGCAGCCTTTGCCCTCCCATCTGGCCCAAAGACAGGGCCACCGAGTTCCTGGCAGCATGGGAGATGCCTGCTTCCACCAGGCCCATCCTGGGTCTCGGGGCAGATACCTCATGACAGTGAAGGCCAGTTCGGCTTGGCGCCACATCACGGCATCCACGCTTTGAGGGGACTCCTTTTCCAAGAGGACCTAGAGAGGGAAAGCAGAGGCAGGACAGTGCAGCGGGGAACTGCCAGTTGCTGCCCCCAGGCCAGCACTGGCCCCAAGAGTGGCTCCTGGCGCGGCACTGGCCCCGTGGCAGGCAGCGCTGCTCCCAGGGAGGCCTGTCTCGCCCTCCCCTCTGCCCAGGGGCAGCCCCAGTTCTGTCTTTACCACTGGGCCAGTGCTTGGCCAGCGGTGCCCCCTTCCCTCAGCCCCACCGGGGTGCCCTCACCTCAATTTTCACCAGCAGCTTAGACAATGTTCTCCAGCTGGGCAGGTACGTGCCCCGCAGCCAGGCTCTGCAGAGTGTGCAGATGCAGGCCAGAAAGAACTGCTTGGAGGCCTGTTTCTGACAGCCAAGAAGGAGAGAGACAAAGAGGGAAAGTGAGAGGCCGAGCATGGCCAGCAGGACCAGGGCCTTGAAGGGTGCAGCCATGGCGCTGGGGGGCCAGCAGCCCCCCAAGAACCCCTAGGAGCACAGGTAGCAGGCACAGCAGCACGCAGCTGAGGAAGGCTATAATTACCCTTTCGGTGTCTTTGTCGAGGAAGGCCATGACGTAGTCGTGAGCTTCCTTCGCCTCTCTCCCCAGCCAGCAGGTGGAGGCAGAAGCAGCTTCACCTGATGAAGAAGAAGCCCAGGGAGAGCTGTAGGCAGCGGCAGGAGGGAGAGGGAAGAGAGGGGCCCTCTCTCCAGCCCAGCGCCCGCTGTCCCGCTCCCAGCAAGCCCTGGCCCAGGGGTTCTCATGTCCCGTCTCCCACAGGATGGTGCTAGCAGCTGGGCAGGAAAGGTCACAGCCCCGCTGCCTCCTGCCAGCCCAGCGGCCTCTCTCTGCCCTGGAGGGGGTCCCCTGGGCTCCTCTCGGTACCCACTCATGGCCACAGCGCTGAGGCTCTTCTCCGCTTGGACCACAAGGCCGGTGGCGCCCAAGTCTTTGTTCTGCAGCTGGCACTGCCTGGGGCTTTCTGACTGCTGATGGTCCTCGGCAGTCACGCCAGCCTCTTCATCCCCTGCTGCCCTGGGAGCAGGGCTGCTGCTCTCCCTCCTGCAGTACAGAGGAAAGGGGTGAGGGTGGGGAGGGGGCTGCCCAGGGCAAGTGGCCCCAGTCCAGTGCGTGGCCTGGCTGGAGCAAGGGGGTGGTGGGTGACAGCAGCTGGGCAGTGATGGGGAGAAGTCCTGCCAGATGCCCTTTTCCAACAGGCAGTCCCCTCTTACCCTCCCGGCTCTGGCGCCGGGCTCTCCTGTCCCCTGCCCCTCCAGAAGGGCCCAGGTCCCCTGTGGGGAGGGTCCCTGTGGCCCTGACTCCAGCCCAACCCCACACTTTTACCGGTGGTAGATGGGGGAGCCTTGCGGAGACTTCCTGGCCCTGGGGCCTGGCTGTACCAGGGGCTGCAGGAAAACACGTGATCGGTGCAGAGGGATTCCCCCATGCTTCCGATTGCTCATGTCCGCTTCTCATCAGTCTGGGACACTCTGGGGCTGCCGTGCACGTGCTGCTGGGCATCACCAGCTGTCACCAGGAAACGTCACTAAGGGCCCATTGTGACCCGCCACCCCAGCCACAAAGGGTAGGCGATCCTGCCCCACATTGTGACCCGCCCTCTCCCAGGAGTCTCTCTCTTTGGCTGGAGCCCTGAAACCTGGCTGTGCAGTTGATGGGCTGCATCCTGCCCTCCGCCCACAGAAATGTCTGCTACAAGCAGGGTGTCCTGGTTTGAAGTAAAACCGAACCAATTTTCTGCTCTGTAACTTTACATCCTAGCTAGGCTTCTTCTAACTGTCTGAAATTAGCGGCATATTGTGGAGAAAACTGCTCGTTCCCAGAATGATAAGGCCAATGTTTGTGCTCCATGCCAGGGAATGGTGTGCAGAGA
>JAOXNH010000019.1:75220525-75231917 GCA_028566575.1 Bartramia longicauda | reverse complement strand
GTTTTTTCCCCCCTCAGGACTCATTAGAAAAAAAGATTTATCCCTTCCACCCTGCCCCAACATATCTCTCAGAGTTTATTTGTGTTATCTGGGTACTTATCAGTGTTGAATATAAGTTTGGATCTTGTTGGGATAATGAACAAAAATATGGAAATGGATAAATGGAAATTTGAACGTGAAGCTCCTTTTACTATTTGTTCTAGTGATAGGGCTGATAAAATATGTTTTATTTGTATGAAATGATTTCAGGTTTTTGATGTTTTGTTTCAAAAGCCTTTTTTCTTTTCTCTGCTCTTCACTTCCCTCTCTGAAAATGACTCTATAGGGAATTGAGGCAGAGGCTGGGTTTACACATGTGTTTACACATGCATGAACGGAAACTCTTCACTTTTCCCCAGAAGAACAAGTCATTTACCTTCCTAGGTCAACTCAGGCAAAAGAGAGACCGTTAACTCTGCTCTAGCTGCAATTAATAGTACGCTCTTCAGTGCGAGTGTAAAAGATCTAAGCTTGATACACACAATGAACACATGAACACATGATCTTAACTGTGCGGCATCACTGCGGGAAGGGAGGAGTCCATGGGTGCACCTTCTTGGGGAATAAATTAGACAGCTACTCTTCCTGCCTTGAATTAATCCCAGTAGCAGGACACATTTAAATGATCTGCATATCTTCTCCTGTTTCTCCCCTTTCCCCTCCTTCATGTTTTATAATCTGACTTTTCTGCTTCTTTGTGGGAATTTGGAGGTTGCTGTTCATGATTTATTTCCCTGTGGCAGGTGGGAAGTCTAATTTGATACAATTTCTTTGGCGGTTAATAAAAAACAGACCGTATGTTAGAGTGCATCTACCAGCCAAACAATGGCTAAATTGGATTTGAAAGTAGGGGTATTTAAATGCATAGGGAAATTTAACACATCTGCCATTGGCCCATGTAAATGGGCTGATGATCTGAACAAAATTATGAGTTTTCATTTTTGGGTGTACACAGAGGAAGAAACATAGCCAAGCATCAAAGTATATAGGTCATTAGAGAGTTTCAGAATAGCCCTTTCAGCTCCTTTGCCTACTTAGGAAGCCCATCAAAGCATTCCCTTTGTTTCCTCAACAGCAGAAGGAGTGGGAAGAACAAGCCACATTTGCTAGTACTTGTCCCTTGAAACAAAAAGCAGAATGATTAAGGTGATGCACATAGACACACTTCCCCAGTTATCAGAACTAAAAGAATTTTGATACTGATACCTGTGGTTCATAAAGGTCCTATTATGAAGATTCCCACAGCCATAAATCCTGAAAGAAAGGCACTCCTGAGACAGAAGGAGTGTCTCTGGGAAATCAGCAGAGGGAGGGACATACTGCATAGTTCTGAGAAATAGAAAACTTTGTTTTCTCCTCTTGATTGTCACTTAAGTGATCTTAATTCACTAGCTACTTTGCAGGTGGGGAACATGTTATCTGCTAATGTTGCATGACCCTGGCACCTGGACTTTGCTGAGTAACCTCTTTCTGATGGTGTATGTGCAATCTCCTTTCTTCATCTGGATAACTAGATTTCGCTCCAAAAGACAGCCCGGGGGAATGAACCTTGCTTCTGTTAGCCCAGATTTAGTAGAGTCTGCCACTTTGGTAAGAAGGTTTAAACTGAAGTTGGGCACTTGGAATCGCAGAATAGGTCGAATGGGAAAGGACCTCAGGAGGTGTCTAGCTCACCCTCAGGCTCAAGACATCATTAGCCATGATACAATACCAGGTTGCTCAGGGCTTTGTCCGTACTCCAAGGATGGAGGGCCTCTCTGGGATTGTTGCACAGTAACTCCAAGTAAGAATCTGGCTAGTTCCAGAGAAGGTCTGATCAACTGAATATAAGTATCCCATCTAACCATGGTGGAATGTGAATGCTGATTTATGAATGATGGACTAAGAAAATTGCTTCTGTCAGACTGAGATTTCAGACTGATTTCAAGGACAAGTAGTCAACATTTTTTAAAACTCAGCATTTAACTGTTTGCAACTGAACATTGTGTTCAACAGATGCCAACCCAGTTTTGCCTGTAACATGATTTATGTCAAATAACATCCTTAGAGTTAGTCCTAAAAAATAACTTGTACTGGCAGTTTTCCTTTTAAAGATTCAATGACAGATCAGGTTACGTGTGTCTAACAAATTTTGACATTTACTTAGATAAAGTGCCAATCATTTAAGAAGAGAGCACAGGCTTTTTCTCCTGTCTAGAAGTCTTCATTGGAATTGAGTAAAAGGAAAGCTGGTCATACTGCTTATCAAAGTCTTCAGAGTGGGAAGGGGTGATTTACACTCATTCTGTGTACCTACGTGCAAGTTAGAGTCTGCAGCTGTGAAGAGAACTGTGCTATCCCTGTTAGGAACAATTCGGAAGCCTCTGTGCTGCGACATGGTGAAAGAAAGGGCTTGTGGGTTGGAATAGCCCCAAAATTAGCTCTAGCCCAGAGATGAGATCTTCTCTCCCTCCCATAACGCCCAAGTGCTGCAACGTGTCTCACAGGAGTTTTGCTCTACAATTTTAATGAATTGCCTTTTCCTTGCTCCGTGTTTTATCTTGCCTGTGGAATTTCGTTCTGCAATTAAGTAAGTACTCAAAAAACCTCACAGAAATCCACACAACAGTAAACTGTCATTGAAGTGTCTACCCCTCCTTCTCCTATTATCTCCTTTCAAGGAAAGAAGTGTCTTCCACTCCTGTCCATATAGTACTGTCAGTTTCATGTTCTACCTTTCACCTTTCTCAAAAGCTATTTAGCTAGAAGTTCTCAAGATGCTGAAAATGTCTAGACAGAAATTGGGGGCTGTCATTGTCCCTGGAGCAAATTATGACTTGGCACGTTCATATCTCTGAGGCAACAGAACAGGGTGCAGGAAAATTCTATAAAACAAAACACAGCATTGGCACATGGAAGCAATATTCACTCAATAAGCTATATGACTTTAGATAGTCTTGTCCATTTATAAGAACTCATAGATTACAAACAGTATGGATGGAAAAGTTGTAGGGAAATGTTCCAAATTACTGGCATTTGAGCTCAAAAGGAAAAATATGGTTTTGCATATGGGAGATTATTAAATTCACACTGTGCTTGTGGGTTGTTTTTTGATAAATTCCTCTGTTATTTTCTGCCTAGAAACATCAATCAAAATTAACTAAGACAAATAGTTCTGCCGCAAAGCAGGGAGGAGAAATTGTAGTCATTTAGATGATCGGATCCTCTGCATGCTGAAAGCTTTCATCTGGACTCAATTTGCTACGCGGTCAGTGATGGGCTGACAAAGGGCAGCACATTTTGACAGAGAGTTTGAGAGTTGTCTTCCCTCTGCTCCCACATCAATATGCAAAATTGAACATCAGTGAGACAGCAACCCAATGTAGAAGCAGTTCAGTGCTATTATGTTTGATAACTCAACTTCCTTGTACAAACTCATTTGCATATACCACCTGATGACTGACAGATATTTATTTCAACTTCCTTGAGCAGTGACATGAACATTTAACAACAAAGGATTTTCTTTCCACTAAATTCTGTACCTATCCTTTTACATTCAGATTCCTGACAAATACTTATTTTACCACTATAAGCAATAACACATGCACAGAATTTAATCATGGATTGCAGCTGCTTCCCTCCAAACCCTGACACACCCATTTAACCACCATGTAGAAGTGGCACATCCTACCATTCATGGACTACAGATGAGTGTCTTTTAGGTAGGCTGACTGTCCTCTCTGTTTCTGCAGCATGTTTTATTTTAAACCCCCCCTTAGCCTTCATTGATGCTGTCATGAGGGTGTACGCTGCTCCAGAGCTTTTCCAAGTAGCATTGTCTGGTTTAAGATTGAATATTTAGTCTTGTGGAGACCTGCTTATGGAGACTTCTCGAGTTTCCTTCTGAAGGGATGAGATTATCCAGCCAGACCAGTTGGTTCCCTCTGCTGATCTCTGGAACCTCTCACTAAGATGAGGTTGTTTGATGAGATATGATGAGATATGTGTTGGTTGATAGTGGCCAGGACAGATCAATCCCTGAACTCCTGAGGCTCAGAGCCACTTTCCCAGAGGGATGTTCAGAACAGAACCCAGGACTGACCCAGGATAAATGTGGTTAATATGCTTCAATTAATTTAAAAGAAAAAAAATGAAAAAAATTGTTAGCAATTATTTTACATTTATAAAGATTACAGCACTTTGATAGGGATTTGCCCGGGACTGGTCTACCTGTCTGGTTGATAGGTCAGAAACTGTCCTCTTCAGGAGGTAATTTTGAAGCATAAAATGGCCATGTAAGGTTCAAAGGGCCATGCAGAAAATTCTGGCTCTGCTGATAGCTGGGCTACAAAACTTCCCGGTGGATTTTTCCCTGTTCCTTATGAATTCAGACATGCTTATTTGCTTGCAGAACCCATCCTTGTTCTCAGTGTCTGAGCATCTTCTGACAGAGTCAACTCATCTCTGAAAGCACAGCACAGGAGTTGGAGCCACCAGCATCCCATGAGCTGTTAAAGCTCTGTTTATAGCTGAAGAGAATTAGATGTATTTACACAGGCACTTTGATTCTGCATGCTCTTTGAACAATGATGTTACACATCAGCTTCTCTAAGAAAAGCAGAATGTCTCTCACCCTGCAATGTGTCTTTACCCAAAGCTTCTGTGAGTCCCAAGGCAAAATGCATTTGGCTAACATAACGTCCCATTCTTTTTTGAATATAATTCACATCTGCTCAATGTCGAGATTAATTCAGTACATACCTGACTTACTTGATGTACAGTATTCTGCACAAAATGAATTGCCTGTGTGAAATGAAATACATGTTTTCTTTATATACGTGCACCATTAATTTTAGAACACGCTGTATTTCTGTAGAAAAAATAAATGTTTAGAATGTAACATAAATTGAATGAATCAAAGGGCATTGATTTTTTCAGAAGAATCTGAGGATTTCAAATGGCCTCTGTCTCTACCCACACAGACACCCAGCAGTGGAGGTATTAAAGGCCTGGTCTGGGAAGGGAACACTTGCTCTGTCCTTAATCACAACAGCCATTTTCATTCCAGATACCTCTTGTCAAAGTACAGTGAGGAGGAAGAAATATGCTTCAAACATAAAAAGTGGTAGGTTATGTCCTTTCACACAACTGATTCATGGTTGACATAGTTCTTAATCAAAGAAGAATGTCAGCAGAAGAAATTTCCTCAAATTTCCTCAGCCACCTGGTAGATAGTTATCTCATTGGGACCAGACTTTGCAGAAACTATTTTCTCTCTCTTTCTCTGCATCCAGACTTACAGAGCTTTGTTCTGAATTTCCTTCACTGAGGATAGGAGCAGATGAGGACAATGCAGGTAAACAGAAAAACCCATTAAAATCTTTGCATTTTCCCAAAACCTTATGATGTCTTTAGCTCCAAGGAAGCTCTGAGGGTCAGGCCCACATATGTTAGAATAACTCACTAATAGCTCAGAGAAACAGATTGCACTGCCTTGCACAGATGGCCTAGATGTAGCACTGAACCTTTGGCACCTGAACACTCATTGAAGAACCAGAGCACATGGACATTGCAATTCCTGGAAACTCTTGGTTGCTTCATGACCTTTGTGGTCATTTCTTTACACCTTTCTAAGGTAAATATTCAGGAAATCGCTCTAAAAACCTGTCTGTGGTGGATCATATGGTCAGGCATGGTCTCAGCAATGGGTCTGGGCACAGAGAGCCCAGGGCTTTGAAAGACTCCACGCGGAGGCACAATTTTGCCATCACTTCATTGTTGAAATCAGGCGTGCAACGAAGACTTCTCACCAGCCTGGTGAGTGCCCTTCAGCAGAGGCTGCTGTGAGGGATCGTGTGCTGCTGCAGTTCATGTATCAGGCATTGCCAAACGACCACTCTCCCATCCGGGCAGTTATTTTCATTTTCCCCCCTACTAAAACTGTTCCATGCCAAGTTGGTCCTCTGACTTTTGTATGACTTATTGCAAATGGGCTGATGGGGAAGAGGGAAGCAAATGACTGTTTTATGTCAGAGCATCATTTCAGGGTACTTAAAATACTACTAACACATGAAATAAACCTGGGAGTTCAAAACACACTCTTAATTTGGCAGTCACTTTCTGTGTTTTTTTAATGTAGTTTCTGGGAGGATTATTTATTCCTAAGGAATATTTGGCTAAGAAAATACCATCAGCGCATTGGCAGAGCATTATCCTGTGTTCCTTGGTTTATATGCCTAATAAATGTACTGCTAGAGATACAGTTGCTTACAAAGAATGTGCAAAAAATGGATCCGGTCTCTGTATTGGATTTGAAATGGGCTCTACTGATGGTCAACAGACTTTTTTTGACAGGCCACGCTTTTTCATTTTTTTCTTAAAAACTGCTTAGGCTTGTGTAATGCAAACCAGAACTGTGACTCTATTGTACTAAGCTGGAGGTTTAACCAAATCCTATGGGACAAGCAACACATACAAATTTAGAAACGGAGCATCCAAGGTACTTTTCTAGGTAGGTCTGGAGGGCAAAGACCCAAAGTCAGCCTTTCCAGAGGGAGTTCAGGACTGGAAGTAGAAGATGCCTTCCTCTTGTTAAGAGTCAGGTCCTTCCAAAGAGAAGTCTGATGCGCCTTCTGCTTGGTGGCATTAGCAGCTCCTACCATTTAAACACAGCCTTGGTCCTCCTGCATGAAGCTGAGGGGGAAAAGATGATTGGTTGTTGTACATCGCCCCTCATAAGGGAACACAAGCAGAGAGTGAACATTGGTCTGTCTACAGTTCATACTGAGCCTCACAGGCAGCTTCGCCTTCAGCATCAAGAGTGCAGCTTATCTTTGGAAACGTGATAGGAAGAAGGATGTTGGTTATGTTTTTACATAATCAATTAGAATAACAGGGCAAGAAGTAAGGTGTCTCAGTTCCCTTTGATGCCTTTATATTGCCAGCTCTGCCCTGAGAGCAGGAAAAGAATTGAATATCAGAAAGGAGAAGTGTGAGCCATCACTAGTAATTTCTGCAGAGTGTTGGCTCCTGACCAACACCCACAGACTGAAACATTATCGTATGGACAGCGGCTTCCAGATCACAATCAGCTGCTTTACATGGTCAGTTGTGGCAGCCAACTCTGCTTTATGTGGCTTTGGTGACATTTGACAACTAAACAAAAACAGATGCCAAACACTTCATTGTAATAAGGATGTAGAGACGCAATACTAATGATGCCATGTGCAAGAAATTATGAAGCAGATTGTTCTGTATTAATTACGTAGGGCAAACTATGGAATTCTAATGCACCTTGAGCAGCAAAATAGTCAATGAGTGTGTAACAGTTCTTTGTAGATATGAAGAGACCTTAAGCATAGGTGCCTGCTATTTAGGCTTCATTTTTCTTTCTCTTTTATCTCTTCATTTATCAAACTGGTAGATCTCTGCAAGAAAATAAACAAGATAAAAGCAAGAAACCTTCTGTTGTTCCAGGGTTAAGCAGGCATTGGACTGTTAAGAGCTGTCCATTTTAAAGAAGGGAAGGTTTTGTGACCATTTTCAAATTAAGAAATCAAATTATTACAAAGGTATGGGAGGGGGAAAATCTTGGCTCCAAATGTGGCTAAAAGTTCATAGTTTCTACTTTGCTCTTTTTCTTCATCTTAGATTTCACATAGTTTTCAAGGAAGTAACTTGGAGCCAGTGATTTCTGTGTCAACCTTTTTAATGGAACTTCAAGGTCTGAAACCTGTCAATTAAATAAAATGTTTGTTTAGGAAGTGCAATTCAAAGCCAATGTATCAGAGAAAGTAGAGGTTTCAATATAATTGTAAGAAGAGTAATTTCATGTGCTGGTGGAGTAACCATCTCAATTACAATGAACCATCTTCAGATCAGTCAAAGGCTGGCCTTCTGGTTCCCTGTGGCAGTGTCTCGTGCCAAAGCCTCTGGGAGCTGTTTCAGACCCAAAGTAAGAGTTCGTGGAACTTGTGTGGGTCCTTGCAGGTCAGAAAACCCCAAGCTTTGTTTTCCCCTTTGGATGGGCTTGCAAAGAATATGCCAGACAGCTCACAATCTCATAGTCCTGTGCCGCTGCTGCAGAAGAAGGGTCACAGCTAATGAACAATGAGTGAGATAATGAATGCCTAACAGCACATTAGTCATTTCATTAGGCACACACCTTCTACAGGATGTGTAATACAACATTAATTATACAATTAGCCAGGAAAGGACTGTCATCTTTGCATTTCTGAATTTCCAACATGATCTGGTAAAGGATACCCAAGCCAGCTGGCTTCTCCTTTTCTTTTGGGTTTGGTTTTTGGGGTTTTTGGGTTTTTTGGCACTTCACTATTCCCATTAAATGTGTGATTTTAATTCAGCTAAAAGAGGAGCTAATCACCCAAATAATAATGCTGTTAATGTTAACTACACGGTTGATTTATGAAACACTAGGTACTACTACTTTCTGCTGCGGATTGGACAGTGTTTTGCTAAGAGGTTGGGTGGGAGGAAAAAGCACAAAGTTGATGTCTGCTGTTTCTGGCCATGACTGTAACAGTGGTGAGAAATTTATTTTATTATTGTTAGGCCTCTGTGCTAAAGAAGAATTCTTTTTATACTTCATACTGCAGCAAAACAAGGCTTAACTTCAGGTTCTCAAAAAGACAGTGGAATTCATCAGAGCAATATTGTTATTTGCCTGATACAAGCGTGTTCTGGCCCAGATATTGATAAGAGAATTATTGAAGCAGTCACTGGACAGACACAGGGAAAGAGACCTTGCCTTCTCCTCTCCTCTCCTGGTTTGTTATTAGCTGTCAGCAGTAGCAGGGAAAGGAGATGGAACAACAACCGACCACAGCTCAGGCAGCTGAAAGTGACCCGTCTAGAAATAATTATGTTACTCTCTTTCTGCTATGCATATTGTAATTTTCAATACTCTCCCAAGACATTATACTGTTAAATTACAATGGAGTAGGGCTGTTGTCATTGATTAAATTCAACTGCTGTTAAATGCTCATTGACACCAAAGGGATTTTTATGGGACTATGCCAGACCTGCAGTAACATAAACAGAAGCAGAATCCTTCACACAGCTGTTAGTTCCAAAATGCCATCTCCCATTTTTAGTGGTAGAAGGGATTGAATCTCTTGAACCAACTTGCAAACTGAATTGCAATGAAATGTACAAAATGAGTATTACAAAGACAAGTATGAAGAAACATTCATTCTTAAGACCAACAAGAAATCCTTCCCACAGCACTGGATTGCACTTCCACCAGGAGGAACGCATATCCCACCTGAAGAGAGCATGTGCATAAGAAACAGGCTTGCCTTAGGTGTTCCAAGAAATGCCAGATATTTTAAATTGTGAGCAGAATTTTCACAAGTAATAGTGACTCAGAAACATCCCAGGATTAGGTTGCCCGGACTGAGATGCAAGAGTGCAGCAGGATTTTTGAACCTACCCCTTCCAAAACCAGGAGTTACTAAACAAAACTGAGTCTCTCAGACTTCTTCAGATTTGCCTTCACTTTGCGAGGGGTGGTTTAGTGAGTAGTTTTTCTTTGGACACTTTTCAAAATGGTTAGCTGTAGTCTAGGTTTCAATTAACCTGCACTTCTGGTTCAAGTTTTTTTGAGACATTTTTAGTCTGTAATTTTCTTCTTACTTTGTGGTGCATCAGACCTGCCTCTGGATTCATGGACAGGAAAACTCACCTAAGCAATGTATCCTGTTCTTAAATAAACAACACAAGATCAGGCACGTTACAGCTGGTTCCAATTTGGACTCTATGTGAAGGAAGCTTCATGAAATCCATACCCTATGGATTATTTAATTGTGAAAAAGAAAATCCATGTGAACTGTGATCCAGATGATACTAACATGATCTATCTTGTTACTTCCAGGTCACAGCTCAGTGATTTAACAATTGATTTTATCTTTCAGACTCTTAAGACATGAATTTAAATGTGGTTTTGTATAGTTTTTCTGCTTGACATCACTTTAATTTCCATACCTCCAATTATTCGTATCCTCCTTGTGTGGTTCAGAGCGCTGCTCCTGTGTCATCAGTCAATCTTTCCCTGTGTAAACATCTAGAGCAGGTTTTCAGCATCTACAGGGATGATGCCTGAAGCTGTTTGGAGCAGACGGTGGCTGTAGCCTCCTACACACCCAGGCAGTATTATGCTGTTGCAAACCAGAAAGCAGCACAGGGGTTTCTCCCTTTCTCAGTTTGCAGGAAAATGAGCAGTAAAAATGGAGCAGATGAAAATACCCAAGACCCAAGCCCTGCTTCAGACAGCCTCCCGGGGTGGTTGGACTGCCCTGTGTAATGCTCAGAAAAGGCCAGAAGGACAATACCTGCTTTTAAAATACTTCCTTAACTGGCTGATTCCAGGCTTTGTACCTACAGGGTGAAATAGATAGATATGTACACAGCCATATATCTATCATTTTGTTTGTACTCTGTGCAGAGCCAGAAAACGATCCTTCTTGATACCTGATAGAAGAAACTTAATCTTCATCAATCCTTTAGTGTCATAAGGCTAAACTTACTGTTGAGGGGAGGCAGAAGAGCTGGCAGTGATTCCCCTTGCTGATGGCACTGGACATGAGAAAGAGGAAAGACCTCAGCCATGCTCTGTATGGGACAGAGACAATGTTTGTGGGGAGCTAAGGGGACGTTCCATGACTGGTGTGACAACTGCAGGAGCTTTGGCAATGCATGCACCTTGGCAAGAGCAATTGTTTCCTAGTGCAGGCTCCAACTACACTCAGGACATCCATGCATTTTTGGGGAGATGTTGTTATTGTGGGGATGGTTCTTTGAACTTGTGATGGAATCTTCTAGATGACATCTTTTAAAAAGCAGGGTTTGTACTGCATTAGGATTCAAATGAGGGCTCTAATGAGTTACCAAACATTACGTATTACATAGTTAATGCTGCCTTAAATGACCATTTTCCCTCACAGAGGTGTGTTACGGAATGTGTGAATTTTTCATACACCTGAATGTACAGAATCTTTCAGAGCTTTTCCTTTAAATTTCATTTCCAATTAGCTCTTTTACATGTATCTTATTTCCTGAGGACAAGAATACAATATTAAAATGACAACTGGATTTATCTAGGAAATTTAGATAAATATCATCAGAATGCAGAGCCACAGATATTTTAAATACTTATAACTCATTTTAAATAATCAATGAAATAACAGTGTTATTATTGTGAAAAGATGTCTTCCCTGTGGAATTCATGTTACATTCCTGTTTGTTATAAATAACTGGATGATTAACATGTAAGCAAATTTATATTCATAGTAGCTCATTTGGGGGTATGTTTTGGATTTGTGACAAAAACAGTATTGATAACACAGGGATGTTT
>JAOXNH010000019.1:74400267-74417857 GCA_028566575.1 Bartramia longicauda | reverse complement strand
GGGGTCCTATTTACTAACTCCTTGAAGAGTTGGAAGTTCGCTTTCTTAAAATTTAGCATCCTGATGGTGTTCCTCTTGGGCTTCAAACTTCTTAAGAGAGTGAACTGCACTAGAGCATGATCACTGCAGCCCAGACTGCCTCAACTTTGATATCCCTTTGATATCTTCCCCCCATCAAGTTTACCCCAGCTGGAAGAAAAGCAATTATCCCTGATTGGGCCAAGCCCAGCCCGTTGTTTTCTGATGGGTCTTGTCTGCAAACACCACGCAGCTTCCCGGCTGTACGAAAAGCTCTGCTCAGAGAGGGGAATGGCACCGACTTCGCAGAACAGACATGAGGCTAAAACGTACCTTCCCCAAGCAGCCACGGAAAAACCAGAAGGTATCATACGTACATCTGATCTGTGAGGTTAATGTCTTGTGATTCAAAGGAAGGCAAGAAAATGTGCAGATGTTAATTTCGAGCAGCATTTGCTTGTTGTTTTCCAACTACAGGTAGAAAGAAAATCCCTTGTCTCGGCTTTTTCATACACGTCATCACCCTTATGGCAGAACTGCCTTTTGGCTGTCGATTGGATGTTTCTGATTTGCTGAGTGGACATTTTCTTACACATTTGCCTTTTTCTGTTCTCATAATTAATTTGTTGCCGCAGGCTAGAGTCAATGGGAACGGGTTTTGGGTGTCTGGCACTTAGCTTTGACCTCACAAGCTACCTGAAAATACACACCATATGAAATTCCTGAGAAGTCTCTTTGAATTAGAGTTAACATGGCTGGAGTGGAACAAAAATTTCATCCTCTTTTTGATACTAAGCATACGTGTCTTCCAGTCAGTGTTGATTAGTCCACTCAGGAAACAAGATGATGACATGAATATGAATTTTCCATCCTCCTATATCAAATAAAGTGAAGATTTTTAAGCGATTAGAGATGTTTGCAAAGAGTGAAACACTTAGAAGAGACTGATTTATTTTTCTTTTAATTAAAGAATAAAACACCGGCCTCTGGAAAACCAGGTCCCTTAAAATCAGAAGGCTGGCATCATGAATGACTTCTGAAAAAGGTGATCTGAACATACGAACAAAACCCGAGCTGGAATCTCAAGCTGCCTACACCAACATTATTTGTCTTGCTCTGCAGTTCACATTCATAAAGTCCATTTGTATTGACATTGCACAATTTGTCAATCAGCAAATGGGATCATTCTATAATTCCATGCCAGACAGACAGCTCCCTCATAAATCTATTTATAAACTACTTTTATATGCAAATATTTATTTCTGCAGACGAATGAGAAGAAAATGCCACAGTGCTTTAGCAGCTGCAGACCAGATTAGAAGGGTGGTTTCCAGGATGGAAGATGCCAAGATTGAGAGCAAGGCAGGGGAACTTGTTTCCAGAGCTGTTTATCTTCTCTGATAATTTTCCCGTTGTAAGGAAAATTAAATCTAACTCTGTGCGCTGACAGTATCCCAGATTCACAGCAGCACTAAGGCTACTATTGAGCCAAGGGGGGTCTGTAGGTGCATTGTCAACCCTGCATAAGTCATTGCAGGATTGCTTAGGGCAGCACAGAAGATGACCAGTGCTTGCTTCATGGCTGTGTGAAGGTACCCAGCAAATTACGAGGAGGTTGGAAAAGTGATAAATTACGTTGTGGTTTCCACAGCTGCAGAAGAGAGCGAGGGGATTGGTTGTTTCTGGGTGAGAGCTGGGGTTGAGTTGTCGTGTGGGTACAGAGTTGTAACCATATACTGCCAAATTTAAACAAACATTGCTGACATAAGTCCGTCTGCTATTGCCAGGCTTCAGCTGTCCTACTCACAGGTTGCAGTCTGTATAAGCCTATTAAAGATCACCATACATATTATTAATACAGTCACAGATTTACTCCTGGCTGGATAACTCAATCCAAAGAGAAGGAAGAAAAGACATACCTTTTGGGGTTTGTTCTCCCGCTAGTCTGGAGCTGTGCAATACCCTGCAAGAGCAAGAAGAAATGGGAGCCATGAATGTGTCTTAAGAGAAGGGGTACGGGAGAGTGAGCTTAGGGGAGGAGAGGAGGGTGTGACTGCAGGAATCATCTAAGTAGGCAAACATCCATGAAGGTCTGGAGCTACCAGAAAATGGAGCTGGAAGTATGGGTGGAGTAGAGGGGAAGAAACACTTTACATGACAGGGCGTGCAAAATGCAGGTTTTGGCAGAGTCCTGCAGTAAAAGCCTTGCATTTGTGGCCGAGGGTGCAAGAGTGCCTAGATGGGGGTGTCGGCAGCGGTTGTGGATAGTTGTGGTAAAAGCCCCAATCACTGCAGGGCTGAAATTGCAAGAAGAGCTAATGGTCTTCAGTGCTGCGGTCTCTTCAAATGTTTGTGGCACAATCGTCTCAGAAGTGGCAAAAGCTGCGGTAATAAACACGGAAATCATTGTCTGCCCATCTGAGGAAGCATTGCACGGGTCCCTTTACGGAGGATTTAGATTGTACCTCTGCCTGGTATTTGCTGGTTTCTGAGCTGAGTGTAACAATAAGTTGTAACTAGCTGAGCAACCGGATAGCTTATAAATCTCATTTACAACTACCATCCCTTTCTCCATCTCAGAACCAGTCATGAAGCGGAGGGAGCTACACTGATTTGTAGTAGCTGAAGACCTGCCCTAAGAATTCAGCCCTGCTTGTACCCTTCTATTGATCACACTTTAGAGAAAGGCTCAGAAACCAAAGACAGATCACTGATGGATTGTTGGAAGGAGTATTAGCCAACCTTCTCAGTCCTGTCATTATTAGGCCCTATTTTTGGTTGATACAGCTGTAACTGGGGTTTATGTTTTATATGCTTCCCTTTGCTTTTAGACTAAAACATACTCAAATTTTCGTCAGTTTTCCTGATTTTCTTCTTTTTTTTTATGATCTGCACAGGAGCGAGAGAGCTCAAACATTTAGCATTTGTGCCTTTTTTCAGTTCCCATTGATCTATCTAAGACTGCACGTTTTTATCGTTGTTTATCAAGGTGCAAAAACATCAGTAGCCTATGACTTCTTGCATGCTTCTTCTAACCCTTACCACTTCCTGCTAAGGAGTATTTATAGGTCCAGTGATCAGGTAGATATCTGGGACTACTAATTTATTAATGCAGACACACTTGATTTCTCACTCTGTATGTTAGGAATAATTATTTTTGGAAATGAGACAGAGAAGCTGTATAGCAAATTTCTGGTGCTCTCATTTTAATTGTTACACCTGTGTGGCATCCCTGTTACTACATCGGGAAAGAGATACTGAACTGAGATTTGGGTGCTTGAGGTATATTGTTTGACTGATAGCCGAAGAAAAGTTTCCTATGTTTTTATTTTGCAATTTGCAATAAAAACATAAGATCTGTTGTCTGGTCAATTACTGATTCCTTTTGTCTGCATTTCAGCAGCCAATTCCTGTGGAACAGCATGAAGCGGATCCCTGGAAGCAGCGTGTCTGTGTAGCTGAAGCACGTGCCCAGGGCAAGCCAGCAGGTTCTGCTTTACCCATGAGGAAACAGTTTTGGATAGGAAGAGTTCATCCTCTTTCTGCTCAAGTCACTGAATGGCCTATCCTTTATTTAAAAATTCAAGTAGTAGTGGAAAAGCCTGATGAGTGAGTTGCAGTGTGGGGAAAGACACCTAAGATCACACTACTTTTGTTTTCAGTGGGAAAATAACCATTTTGCTAAAACGGCATTTACAGCTCCTCCTCAATTTTATCCACACATTCCTTTTTCCAGCTCATTTTGTGTTCATTTGTCTGTTCTGCTTACCTGCCATTTTTCATCTGATATCCCCATTATTTTGAAAGGAAAATGCCCCTACCATCTCTCTGATCAGCATTCGCCACAAATCATACCCTGTTTCAGCCGGGAATCCCGCATCATCTCGCAAATACTTGACCTTGAAGCCAGATGGGAAAAGGACATTATCAATTAAACCAGGGATGATACGTACATTTTGAATTAATGACTACAGTTCTGTCTTCCCTCAAAAGAACTTAAGGCAGGAGGTAAAGAGAGAGGTAAAGTGTAGGAGAAATCCATAAAATGGTGACTTTTCCTGTGATGAGCTGGAAAGCCTCGTAATATCTCAGTGCTAAGACCAAAGTTCTGCTGCAACCTGACGCCTGTGCTTCGTTCGTGAGCATTAGGTCAGCTCTAAACTTGTGCCAAAGAGGGACAGTGACCCAATGGCTTTGACAAAGAACCATTCAGTAGCTCTGTAAAGCAAGTTCCCAATTGCAGTAGGATTAATTATGGCAAACCACATACGCAATAGGTGTAGGAAGTGCTAAGGAGCACTGCACCAACACCCCATGGCTGACAATGTGAGCTCAGGTGCTGGTGTGGCTGAGAGAAGGAAGATGCTGATGTTGATGTGACTTTGTACTGTGCCAGTTGAACAAAACATACCCGTGATCAACCCATGACTCTGTTGGACTGTTTTCCCTTCAGCTGACCTTGCCCCAACCAATGATGTGAACACCAGTCTGGTGAAGGATTGTTCTTTTCCCTGCTCCAGCTCAGTCCCTTGAAGGGTCAGAGCTGCAGAGGATGGTGTGCGGACACAAAGCTGCATCCAGAGCTCAGCGGAGTCAGAGGAGACACTCAGCCTCTTCATGGCTGTCCGATGAAGCTGTGAGCTCAGCTTTGCTTTGCCTAAGAGATGTGCTTAGCCAGCTAAGTCGCCACTGAAAATGTTCTCTGCCTGTAACAGGCATTTTAATTGCCACAAGAAGGGCATTCTATGGTCTAACAGCAGACTTTGGTCTCGCCACAGGCTGCCTGGATGAGCCTGGTATTTAGACATCAGATCTGGTAGTTGCTTCTGGCTTGAAGCTCTGGAAGTGGGGTAATGAATTGTCGGTCCCTTTGGCTGCAGAGTCTGGTATGGCTCTGGTGGAGACACCAAGAAAGCTCCTGCACAGGCTGACTGCTGCCAGTTGCACCAGCAGCTGCCACAGCCCTTCTGGAGCCTCCTCACTGGAGATCGGGGTTTTATTGGGATATGACTCATGTGATAGAAAATGTCCTTGGTACGTATATGTGTATTCGTGGTGCAGTATCTGCAACCTCGAGTCTGCCTTTCATTCATTTGCTGGAATAGCCAAACAGAGGTTTGGGTTGGGTTTTTCTTCCCATGTGGCAGAGCTTCAGGGACTTCCCAGGCAGTCCAGAGTTGACACAGGAGAGATGCTGTGGTCCTCTGAACAGCCTGAGAACCTCTTGGCTGGAGGAAAGCTGCTGTGCTTATGGGCTAAATATGGGTTTTATTTCAAGTACACCCTGATGGAAATGTTTTGTCGCTTGCATCTCTGTTGTGACAGACAGGTACCCGGCATGCCCCAAGGGACTTGTACTGAGGAGAAGTCCCCCACTGGGGTGAAGCACAGACAGGCATATCTCTGAAAGGCCCTGAGGGACTGGTTTATGTTGTGCTGTGGAAACAGAGGGAGGAACTGATAGCTTTGCCTTAACTGAAATTGCATAAAGAGAAACTATTTGAGGTAACATGTAATTACTTGTGGCTCTTTGCCCTGGTACAATGCCCTTGTGTGTGTTGAACAGCAGTTGGAGAAAAGTTACTATAACCATTTGTTTATATTGATAATGTGATGAATTTTTTTTAATTATTTTTTTTTATTATTTTTTTAGAGAATAAATGCAGAGCTCAACAAAAACATCCCTCCTTTCTGGGAAAAACACACAGAGTGTGGCTGACATAGGAGCTTGAAGGGTTCAGAATGGTATTAAATGATGCTAAAACCAAGGGCCATTTTCTATTATTTAATATTAATGACATCTTCTGTAGCTGCACGTTATGTGCATCCTTTGTGCCACAGAATATGGAGAGAATGAAGTCCCACTAGAAGCCATCCTCCACAAACCTGAAAGGTCCTTGTAACAAGGACTTCAAAACTTTACAAAAGAGCTATGAAATATTATATTTTATTTTTGACACTATGATCACATTTTTCTAGTACCAAGCAAAGCAAAAGGCAAATTACTTCAGAGAAAAGACTAAAACATTTTGCTTATGTATACATGGAAAGAGCTGTCAGGCATAGGAGAAAAGCTAGGAGTCATCAGGAATGTCAAGGGTTATGCTACAAATGGCAAACCTAAAAAATGCTTATTACTGACTGATGGAATGTCTTGTATGCACTTCAACATGTGTAAATTGAATAGAAAATAGAATAGGTGTTGGTGGGTCACCAGTATAATTGAACACAATTTTTTTTTATTTAAATACTTCTATGCGATGTGTTCCAAGTAAAACCAGAATAACCCAGGGTCACCAAAAATACCTCATTGCTGTCAAGGGCTCAGGATCCCAAAAGAAGCTGTAAGATTCTGCAACTGGAAGTTGGTTTGCAGTGAGTGCTCTTAAACATTGCCTTGCAAATATTCACCCAAATATTGCACGTGAATTCTCTACACATTTGTTTCCTGAGCACCAATGGACTTTGTAAGGCAGAAAGAAGCAATTAAAAATCTCTCTGTGATGTACTTATGCTTACCCAAATTAATCTCAAACTAATCTTGAATTTTACACTCTGCAGAGTGGCAAAAGCAAGCTATAAAAAGAAATGACAGCTCCAGACCAGAGGCTTCCGTTTCCTCAGATCTCACATTGTTAGAGCTGGGTTTAGGGAGGATGGGAGAGATCTATAGCTGTTATTGGCACATTAAATTATCCCGTTAGGCTAAAGTGTAGAAACGTGACCTGTTACACTTCTATTTTTATTATGGCCATCTTACGCCTGGAGAGATGATATGTGAGCTGCAGAAATACCAGCCTACGATGAGCTGTAACAAATTATGGCAAATAAAGGGGCTTCTGTAGAGAAAGCTCTTAATGGCAGCTTCTTCTCTAAAGAGGGGTTGGGCTCCTGTTTGGATGTCAACAGCATAACTGAGCGCTCTGAACAGTGGCTTTTTGGTGTGGTTCTACAGGTGGCCTTAGAAATGTCCCCAAATCTCCTTATCGAGGCTGCTCTTTGCGTACGGTGTCTCTCACCAGTCCTGACCAACGCTCCTCTCTGCTGCCATTTATGAAAAGCTCACAAAAGGACAGCAGCAGAGCTACCGCCTCCTGCCAAGATGCAAAGGCGCAAAATCCTGGCATCAGCTGTGTGTGGTGGGATAAATGCCTTCCATTAGTCCTAATGTGAAGAGAAAGGGAGACTCCTAAAGCTTTCTAGGCCACCCGTGTGCCCGGTTCCCATTACGACTAATGGCAGGAAGGGCATCTGAATGCTTTATTTGGCACTGAAAACCTGAACAAATAAATGTTTCAACCTCAGAAGGCACGTCTGAACATCTTCCAGTTATACTGCAGCAAGATGTCTGATTAATTGCTGTTATTCCATGTTGTTTGCCTACTTTGTAAAGACAGGTCACAGCTTTTTCATCCTCCGTACTTCGAAAGCGCTGCTTTTCAAGGCTCTTACCTTAAAAGTAATTGTACGGAAAAACTCAACCTTCCCAAAGCTATTAATCAACTTAATTTATTCTCTAAGCGCTGCAGCAATATCAATTAGTGTGGCCTAGCTCCTGTTGTTACTGAGATACACTTGTTCTTGGAAGAGTAAGAGCGTTTCTGCAGGTGAAGGCAGCTTGTGTTTTATTGGGAACATTAAAGTAGCACCTAAAGGCTCCCAGAAGAACTGGTGGCCTTGGCTTCTTCTGATCCGCGTTGCTCCGAGTAGGATGGGAAATGGTTTTTCTGGCTTGTGAACATTGCTGAGACTACAAATATTTTTCCCTGTTCTGCGTCAGGTTGTAATTGAGTTATTTGTCATTTCTGTTCAAAAATGTCCTTTTTTATCATTTGGACTGGGCATTAACTTCTAGAAATTGATTCTTTTTCTACACTTCTCTGCTATGTTAAAGGCAAGGTCGGTAGATGGAAATCATTCCTCACGAAGGTACTCTTCCACAGCACTCGTGTCATAGATCAGCCTCCTTTTTGATAAGTGGAACGGGCAGATTCCTGTAAGTATCTCATCTTAATGGATTTTCTGCAGCCCCTAAATGCTGTTTGATGTGTCCTTGACGTGACCTCTCCATTCTTTTCTACACACTTTTTTAATTAAAGCGCAGATACCCAGAGAGCAGCACTCGGAGCCGATCTCAGAGTGCCTTGTGCAGAGACCAGAGCACCCTGTGCCCCATGGGTCACAGGGATCCCGTCCCATCACAGAAAACACTCCACATCTGTCTTCTGGCAGAAGGTGGTGGGGGCTGCCACAGCCATAAAAGAAAGCAGAGGCCGGGAAGAGCTTTGGTGTGTCTGCTCATCCCAGTGCATTGTAACCCTGACAGCTTCTGCCCAAGAAAAGGATGGAAGGAAGGGGGAAAAAAGTTACTTTAACGCATGGCCACCTGTGTGGTGGCGTGGACGTGGGCTGCAGCATGCACTTGCTGAAGAAGAAGGGTAAGAAAAGGAGCTGCCCGTGGGCTACAGTCTCTCTACCAGAATGGGGGCTCAGTGGGGACAAGACCCTGCCCCAACTGGTCCTGTCCGACCCTGCAGCACAGAGCAGAAATCCACCTCTCTCCTGCCAGCCATACTCCAGGGCAGCTCCCAGCTTTGGATGACATGCAGGAGTCTATCTATAAATCATCGGTGGCTTTCAGTCGTGTGGGATGGGGTCTGAAACCCAGCATCAACACTGGGGAAGGCTGGTGAGAATGTAATGTTTCTACAACAACAGCGTCCAAGCGCGGCAGAACGATGAAGGGTCCCATCCTGTGCTGTGGGAAGGAGCCTGGAGATGAAAATGAGAGAAGTGTAGAACAGCAAAAAGATGTTCCAAGTGCTGCAGAAGCCAATGATTATGTCCAACGCTGCTGAGCTTTGCTGATGATCAGGGTAAAAAAATTTTTTTAACTGGAAAGCACACACTGTCAAAAATAAAACCAAGAAAAATTCCTTTGATGCACACCTCAAGCCCTCCACAGCTGAAAGAGGTTTTGCAGTTCCTAGAGTCTTCTGGATTTGTGTTCCAGTTCAGAGATTGGCCATTTTAGAAAGTAAATGAATTTGTAAAAAAGAAATTGTGTTTTTTTCTTTTGATTTGTAAAAGATGAAAATCAACCTCAAATTTTCAAATGTCGTCTTAATTATTTTTTTTTTCATTCCAGATAATCAGTTTGAAAAACCCCCCAAATTAAACCAAATAAACAAAGAATTCAAGGCTGAATTTTAAACCTGATTTGGAAAGAAGAACATTTCAGATTCTTTAGGACAATCGATGCAACAAACATCACATGTCCAGTTGTAACTGCTGCCCTCTCCTTATCCCACATTCCTCCCATGTGATTTACAGTATTTCTCGTTTGTGCCTTTGCCTTCATCTTACAGTCACTGCATGTCTCTCCACCAGAGGTTGTATTCCCCAGGTTCCTGGTGCAACCAAATCCAAGGCGGGCATCCCTCGGCTCCTGCTCATCCTGGTATTTGGCAGGTAGCCTGGAACAGGGGAGGGGTGGGCTCATCTCTGTCCTGAGCCACTCAGCAGGTAGTTCAGCCTCTGTGCACAGTGTAGTGGTGATGAGGCCACAGGGTAATGAGACACTCCTCAATGTAGTGGTCAACCTTGTCCATCTATCTCAGCCAAGGGGTGTCAGGCAAGAAGGAACAGGGCTTGGTGTCCCAGTCACTGAAGCCATTTGCAAATTTTCATCTTCTGTCTTATGGATATGTAAAAACAGTGATGAGACAACTTACCACCCCGAAATAAAATGAGGAAACACTTTCTCAGAATGACATTGCCCATGAGTCAACCAAAGAATACCCAGGGGTCTATGTACAGAGCAGGAGTCACAGAATCACAGGATCACAGAATGATATGGGGTTGGAAGGGACCTCTGGGGATCATCTAGTCCAAGCTCTCTGCAAAAGCAGGTCCACCTAGAGCAGGTTGCACAGGAACTTGTCCAGGCAGGTGCTGAATGTCTCCGGCGACAGAGACTCCACCACCTCTCTGGGCAGCCTGTTCAAGTGCTCTCCCACACTCTAAGTAAACAAGTTCCTCCTCATGTCCCCCCAGCCATGCAGCACATCGCACCAACACAGCAGTTGATCTCCTTCCCACTTCAGTTTTAACTTCTTAATTTCTCTGGCCACACCAACTTTGAGAGTTGCCCTGAGGGAACACATCCTGCAGATGAGCCTCTGAAGGAGTAAGTGGAAAGAAAAGATCTCTGGCCACAATCTCAAATCCAGCCAAATTCTCTTAATTGGAATGGGCTCTTTCAATGCCACACTTTTAAGCACTCTGGGCATACTGCAGTCACCAGGATGAACACCATAATGTTAGGTTCACAGAAATGTGTCCTGGGTCTGGACCCTGCTCCTTCTTCCATGACAATGACCAAGGACCGGTGGCAGCAGCTCCGGGTGGAGGCCGTCTGCTTGTTCCTTGCCTTGTCTGAACGAGTGACTGTGCCCGTACTTGTGGTGAATGTTAAACACACACTTCCCTACACTGGCTTCCTGAAAACATAAATTCTGCAAACTGCAGCATAAGCATTCTCCTGACTTCTCCTGGTAATTGGTTTAATGGATACTAAGAGCTGGAGGAGCAACGTAGCCTTTATTGCTAGAGCTAATTACAGAGAGCGTCCACGTGCAGCCTGTTACCAAGAAAGGAGCGTCTACAAGTGCCCACATGCACAAA
The DNA here is from genome assembly GCA_028566575.1 of Bartramia longicauda. Classification (NCBI taxonomy): domain Eukaryota; kingdom Metazoa; phylum Chordata; class Aves; order Charadriiformes; family Scolopacidae; genus Bartramia; species Bartramia longicauda. The sequence goes on along the minus strand of JAOXNH010000019.1, from coordinate 74,407,153 downwards.
GCCTCCCTAAATCCTCCTTCTAATGAGAGCTGCAAATGAAATTTCCTGAAGTACTTCTAATCAAAGTCTTTGAAAAAGCAATCCAATCTTAATATAGTCAGTATCCTCACAGAGTAACCTTTTACGGACAACTTAGAAGCACTTGGCTAGATGTCAGCACTGATTTTCAAATATTCTCAACTCTTTGAGCCACAAAATCTGAAACCCTTTAAACAAGCTGGAAATGTAATATTCTAAATTGCTCACTGTAGGGAAGAGGGGAATTTCACCAACTTGATGAAAAAGAACCAGCCTTGGTTATGTCAATCAGAAATTATTTGTCTCTCCTGCTCCTCTCTCACGCAGAGTATCCCTTTCCTAAGGCTGCCAAGCCGACCGATCGCCTTCCGCTGAACGTGGTGAAACCAAAGTGATCAGCAAATATCCATTTCATCCTGCTGCATTTTTTGACCACAGCCTGATGTTCTTTAATTAGTTTTCAAATTAAACATTTGCCTCCCCAATATCAACAGTTCTACAACACGTAGAATTAGTCAAATTAATTAGTCAAATTAGGCAAAATCATTGCTCTAAGATGTAGAAGCCATTTATGGGCCAGATACAAAGCTCAATTAACTTAATTACTGCCTTAGCATTTCCTTCAGTGCGCCTCGGTCCAGCCCAGTGTGTGGTTTAGGAGCAGTTTCCCCTTGGGTTTTGGGGCTGCCTCGCTGGCTCCACGGCTGCACAGAGAGGGGGGTCTCAGCCTGGGGAGACCCTGCTGAGCCTTTCCAAGGGAGCTGCAAGAGGTTTTCCTCCCTGGCCGCGGATGAATCTGCAGGAGAAGATGAGTTTGGGAAGTCCAGGGGCAGGGAGGTGGCCGCTGCTGGTGGCCGCAAGTGGCTTCCTTGCCAAATTCTGCTGGTCTCATTGGAGTGAGGGGTGCTGGGAAGCCCCTTCTTCTCCTGTGCAGGTGCTCCCTCTGCCACAGCACTGATCACCAGGGCAGGGTCCAGTCTGATACCCCTCAGGTGTTGTCCAGACTCATCCAGCTGCTCCAGGGAATCCTGCCCACTTACAGCAGCCCTCGGTATGAGACAGCAGCAGTTGGATCATTGGTTGAGAAATGATGCACTTGTGTGATCCTTGTTGGAGCTCTCCCAAAATACAGTTCAGTCTCTTTGAACTTCAGAGTGACTTGAGCTTCCAAGCTTTGTTCCCAAGTGGCTCCTTAACCTCCTGGGGCATGGATAGCACATATGCTCCTATTTTCCAATTAACAGTCTCACTATGGCTAAAACCAGCAAGTAATGCCTTCCAGTAGCTGGATCTCCACCTGAATTTCTCACTGGCTGGTTGTGTAGCTGGAAAGGCGGTTTGGCTGTGGCTTCCCGTTGTTGCAGGTAAACCCCAGAGCCGCTCTCGGCATCCTCCAAGGAATGCATTGTGAGGGCAGAAAATGTGAGGGGAAGTCGCCTGTCAGGGGAAGAGGATGACAAAGCTGAGCAGCAAAATGTAACCACAGCTTGGGAGAAAAGGAAGGGATCAGTACGGCTACTCTAAACTAATGAATTTCATCCACCATCTGCTTTCTCCTCCCTTCCAAACAATTCATCTGTGTGCCCTTTTTTGAGTTCTTTTCTCACTTTCCCTTCCATCTGTCTTCCTGGATCCAGTCAGTTTACTATGGAGGTAATTGTTATCGTCCATAAAGCAGCGCTTCAGCACGTACTAATCTCCCCAAAAGACTGAAGCAGAACATCAGGAAGGAATGGGATAAGGTGACAGGATGGCACAGCGCAGACAGGGACTAACACTGCGGGAGTGAAACCGGTTCCTGGAGGCAATGCACTGGAGAGCACGAAGGTCCTCTAGTCCCTCGGCAGCCTGGGGTCCAGAAAGCCCACCTTGAGAAGTTCTTTCTGCTTCAGCTGCTGTGGCTGCACAAAGTTCTGCCGCCCTTCCTGTGTGTCTCCTCCCTCCTGGAAATGAGGAAACTGCTTTCAGCAGAGAAAACAGACGCTTCCCATCCTCTTTCAAAACTGGGTCAGAGATGTTTTCAGACGTGCAGGGCGGATTGTCAATTGGATCTTGGCTTCAGAAGATGCAAGGAAATGCTCAATATGGTTTCAGAAACAAAGCCACCCTTCCATAGGTGACTCAATGCATTTGAAAATCCAGGGCATATTTTCTGCCAGAGTCAAGTGGATTCAGATATGAATTGCTCAAAATCCGTGTTGCCCAGACCAGTCTGTCTTCTGCTGCACCAGGTGTTGTGTGTGAATCACACGGCAGAATTCAGCCCCTGCCAGAAACTTCTTACAACACCAAAGATCAGTCTTCGCAGAATAATGACAAGACTGAAGATGATGAGAGGCAGGCGTTGGGTGGCACAAAAGTAACAGGATTTGTCCCGAATCTATCAGATCAGGCCTCCTGCTCCTTGACAATAACCGTACGCTGCACCGATCTGTACCAGCAGCTCACTGACATCAAAGGGAGCATTTTGCAGCTCTTTGTGCAGTTGGAGGACCAAGAGTGGCTCTTCCGATGGCATTTCTTTCCAGCCTAGAGTTCCCCTGACATGAGTGAGGAACTGGTAAGCCAACTGTGGAGCAAGCTCTGGGTCCCTAACCATGGAAACGGCCGCTCTCTTTGACAGCTGTTTGCAGTGAAATGGAAGAGAGAAAATTTGCTTTGAGAGAAAACCTTTGCAAGCCGCTTGCCTCCAACAGCTTGCTCTTTGCAAACCCATTGCAAGTTAAGGCTAGACTCACGCAGAAGCCATTTCATACAGGCAGACTCTTCGTCTGTGTTATAAATGGGATTTGGCCACTTGCACTGGGGGAACTGTAGATGAACCCGAGTTTCTAGTCTGAGTCCGTGGGAAGAGAAAAAAAGATGTCATGAACAATTATAATGCCTGACTGGAACCATAAAATCATGAGAGTGGAAGAAAAGATGCTCCACCACCGTTTCTTTATCTTTGTCCCACTATTGGCGATTTCTTTAACCTCAGCCAGTGAAAATCAGTGAAATTCCATGGCCTTCAGCCGAGCAAGGTCAGTTGAAATCAAGTGAGAAACAGAGTCTGTTGTTTAAGGAAAGGGAAAGGGCCTGGAGAGTGGGTGTCTGCGGTCCTTTGGAAATGCCTGTGCCCATCGTTGTCCTGAGGCTGTTCACAGCATCAAACAGGGCAGGTTTCAAGAGGAACGACGGGATAACTGCTCTCTGCCAGGGGGGTTAATCGAACACAAGCCCGTGCTGTAAGGTTCAAGGGCACACTCGTGTTTTCCCATAGGTGAAAACGTCAGCAATTTGGAGACGTGTTACTGGTGTCAGGGTGAAAAACCATGCAAGAGACCGGCAGCTCAGTCCCAGCAACAGGTTTGATGCAGGAGACATTCTCTCGATGGTTGAGTCTACACCTGCCAAAGGGCTCCAAATTCTGGACCAACAGACACAGGGACTGGCACTGCAGACAAAGGACTTTAGGGGCATCAGAAATCCTGCCAGAGTGAACGGGAAAACAGGGAGCTGTAGTGCTGCTGTGGGACTGCTTGCAAGATCAAGGCTCGCCGTCTGCACAGAGCAGCTTTAAAGCTCTTATTGACTTGCTGTGTCCTTGCCACCTTTCTCTGCCCATGCTTGTCAAGGGGAGTGTGGCCGTTTTAACCCCCCAGCGCTCCCTCACTGAAAATCCAGTGATGGGAATGGGTCACGGGGCTGATACAGCCAGCACCTCGCGTTGTACCATGGATCTCACTGGTGGCACTTGTGTCAGCTCAAGAGGACTCATCGCTGGCAGAGGGAGCGCAGGAGCTTGAGGTGCCCGTTGCTGAACCTGTTTCCTGTGGAAAGCAGCAAAACTGGCAGGGACAAGGTCTTTGCTGGCGGCAGCAGCGGAGCCTTGTGCCCCGCTGGAAGAGAGAAACGTTTCTGTGCTGTGTTTGTATAAACTCAGACCTTCGGCAAGTCCCGCTGGAGTGGAAGGGAACAGTCTGGCTTGTATTGCTTCCCCCCCAGCGCTGCACATTTTACACACACACACAAAATATGGGCAAGCAACATTTTCTAATGGGCCCACGTTTATTTCCAGTCACAAAAAGCTTGCAAGTGATGCTGAGCTAAGGTTAGGCATTATAACAGAGAAAAGGCAGAGATCCTCAGGACTGGCCCCAAGGTAGGAGTCCCATGGCTGTGCAGGGCATGTCTGAAGCCCACCAAAATCAGGGTCACCTTTCAAACCCCTCCGTGAAGATGTGGGCTGAGAAGCATCAGCTGTTCACAGCAATTTCCATTTGCTGCGGAACAGCTGAAACACCCCTGTGCCACACATTGTTGTTTCCTTCCCCAAATCCATCTCCAAGGAGCTGCCAGCAAACCCCAAACTATGGAATAGGGGTACATTACTTCTTTCCCAGATGCCACCCCCAGATCGTTCTGTGGAGAGCTGCAGCACTTTGCAACATCTGTCTCTAAGCTGTTCAGGTTGGACTCTCTTTGGGACAGTGAAAGCTTCACATTTTTGTCCAAGCGTCGTCCACGCATCAGTGCAAAGAGCTCAGCCAGCAGAGCGCAGGTTTCTTCTGACTGAAGTTCATGTAAGGAGCAGTTTTCCCTGTGTCTGACCACCATCTCCAAACACGTGCAATTCGTCCTCTTCCCCTGCAGCGAAGAGGAGACAGACCTCGCCAGGCTCTACCCAACTGCTGGCTCTGGAAGCCCCTGTGAAGTCCAGCCGGGTCGGCAGCGCTGAGCTGTCTGCAGCCGTTATGGCAGGGTCCTGGTAGGAAAAAACTAAGACTGTGGGGTTTTTTCCCCTCTTTCTCGGGACTTGATGAGTTCCATAGCACCTCCATGGAGAAGGGAGGTGATTGTACTCCTTCTCTGGAACACGGGAGTCGTGCACTGAGGGACCTCCCAGGCCCAGTTTTTCCCACAGCTTCTCCTGAGAGGCAACTTGTCAGTGCTTTCTGCTGGCGGCTGGACTTTGCAATCAGATTATTTCCATATGACTATCTATCCTTTCCTTGAAGACCTTCCGGTCCCCTGCTCTAGTTATCGTTGTCCAGACCAGCTAAGCAGAATGCTGGGCCATTCTGCAGCGATGGTCCCAAACACGCTGCAGGTACCACCCCCTGAGGGGTTGCTGCAGACTTTGGTATCGGTGTTTGCACAAGGGCAGAGTAATAAATCACGGTGGGGAGAAGCTCCCGGGGACACACAGCAGGGAATGCCTGTGCTGTCACAACCCTGTGACACTGCCGTGGGGAGGTGGCAGGGGCTGTCTCTCTGAGCATCCCCGCTGCTTCCCAGGGGTTCGTGCTGCGGTGGCTGTGGTGGCTGCATGAAGACGGAGGGACCGGCAGAGACGGGTTTGGTGCTGGGGGGGCAGGTGTGGGCTGGAGCTGCAGAGCAGTGCTCGCCCCCAGCATCAATCAGTGTCTGGCCACTGCCCACAGGGACCATCCCCCCGGACATCACTGCTCTGCTGCAGAGGCCGAGAAGGTGCCCGGGGCCTCCTCGGCTTCACCTGCCAGTTGTGTCCTGAGTTAAAACCTCTCTGGGGGAACCGAGGGGCACCTTTTTGCTGTGTAGCTATGGACAGACCCCAGCTGAGCCTTCTTAGCATTTCGGTCGCTGCGTTTATTTTCCAGACATTGAACCTCTGGTATTCTGCCCAGACAAAAGATGAGAATACCCCCATTTCACCCTTGTGGTGAATTGAATTACCCCTCACAACAAGAGATGGGACGTAACAGTCACAATGGATGGTGAGCGAGAACGGCTGCTCCCGTCGTCTGAAATGAAGAAGTTTTTGAAATATCATTGCAATCAGCATCCAAAGAAGCTATCCATTTTCAGGCATTCTTTTCAATACCCGCTTATTTAATAAAAAGGAAAAAAACCTCCAGCTCCTTGTTTAGCATAGTAAAAAAAAGTATTTTTGTGGTGAGTGAGAAATCCAAATTGCAAGCAGTGTAATTTTACAAAGGACAGATCATCTGGCTGTAAAGTCGAGGGCAGCCTCCTATAAATCTCACACGCATCCGTGTTTGAAGCCTACCGGTTACCATGGTTACCATGACATTGCTAGTCTTATTTATAGCCCTGCGCTATATATATTGCTTTCCAGAAGGCATAAAAGGGATGGCTGGCTGTGAAGGAATCTGGGAACTGCACATTAAAAGAGAGACGTAGAGAGGAAAAAATCCAATTAAAGAGGGGCTGCTGAGGTTCGGTGTCGGCTTTTGCAGTGACGGGGCCGTGACTCCATCCTCCCACCAGAGCAGGCAGGAAGGATGCAGGTGACCTCAGCTCCTTCACCCTGAGCCCACCCAGAGGACACCCGTGGGCAGGGAAAGCTGGGCTGCTGATCAGTGTCCCTGCAGACCGCTGGGGCAGGATTTCCCAGTGCTGGTCCGTGTTCCCAAGGGACAAGGGAGGCCGTGGGTGTCAATGCAGGTGGGAGAAGGGCTAGGGACAAACAGTGGCACCCTCCAAGGCTGGATCCCAGAGCCAGGCTGCTGCAGATGCCTGCACCAGAGCGGGACACATCACCTGCCTCTCCCAAGAGAACCGCATTTGGCTTTTCCTTCCTCTCTGCAGCAGGATATAACATACATGTGTGTAGCCATATATGTGTAATTCTGTATATATATGAAATGTGTTGTGAAGGATATACATTTTGTTAGAAGGAATGCAAGAGAAAAAGAAAAACCCACCACAAAATCAAGTCAGTGGGAACATTTACACAGGGACTGCCCTGTAATATGGGCTAAAGAGAAGCCTGGAGGTCTGTAGAAAATAGGAAGGTAGAGAAAGAGAGTGGAAGGAAGGAAGGAAGGAAGGAAGGAAGGAAGGAAGGAAGGAAGGAAGGAAGGAAGGAAGGAAGGAAGGAAGG
>JAOXNH010000019.1:62325181-62338711 GCA_028566575.1 Bartramia longicauda | reverse complement strand
CTTCCCTCATTGTTCTTCCCTACTTTACACCGCAGTGCAGTTTGAATAACACTCAAAAAACTGACTTCTGTTTTACACTTGAGTAAAAAAGATTGAAAATCAAAATTATTTTGGACAAGGGAAGAAATTATCTTCAAGATTATGACATAATACAAAGGGATGAATGTAAAATTTTTAATGTAGGCATGAACAAATGACTATGTAGTTACATGAAGCACAGATTCAGCACTGCATAAAAAAATTGAATGTGTGTCAAAATGCATTCTGGGAGGTATAAACAGAGTTAAATCTGCATGACATATGAAGCAGTCCTTTTCCTACGCTCAGTGTTGTTAAGGCCTCTTTTGGTAGGCTATACATTGAGAGAAACTCCACAAAACAATGAAAGCAGTATAAAAATCTAAAAAATATAACCCCTGAGAAAGATTGAATGAAATGGGGTTGTTCAGATGGACAGAAATAGATTGAGAACATGTTGTTAACTTACAATTACTTGTCCTTTTATCAGCATAATTATGATAATTAGTTTACAACAGCTAAAGAAATTGCTCAGTGTTTCTACAAGTGAGGAATATTCTCAAGCACAAAGAGGGTCAGAAGGCAAATGGGGTGGGTTTTTTTTTTTGGAGACAGGTGGTAGCAAAAGTAATATGAGATATATTGTCTCAAGTGTTACAGAAATGTTAGTTGTTATTGATGCTATTTATTTTTGGTTGTCCTAAATTGGAATGATAGTGGTAAAAACCTGCAAATGTGGGTTTATTATATACCTAATTCTGCAAATGAATTTCGGAGTTATAACAAAATTATGTGGGTGTTAAGAAAGAGAGGTACAGATCTGCAGTAGTTCTTTCCTCACTTTTTAATTGCTGCACTGTTAACTTTGTGTAGTCAGTCTAAGGTAACCTTAACATTAAATTGAAGGTATTTTTTGTAGCCCTTCAAAGCTGATGTGAATAAAATTTAAGTTCTCAAAGAAAAAAATCTATAAAAATCCCTTTTTCTAATGGAGCCTTATTTTAAAGAGCATGAATAGCAGGACTGTAGCAAATGAATGTTTTCAGACTTACGGTTTAATAAGAGATGGTGCAAGAGTGCAAAGAAAATTAACTTTGGTACAGAAAGCACATGCATCCTGATTTATATATAGTAGAGCAACACTAATAGTCTTATAAAGCCAGGCTTTATGACTTATATATTCATGAATTTAGTTTGCTCTTCCAATCTGCATTGTGTAGAGAAAGAGGAAAAAACCTAAATAATCTTCGCCTCTGTATAGGACAAATAATTTAGAAACAAGTATATTAAGCTGGCAGATTGTCTGGTGACCACAAACCCATCTGGAGAAGAAATAATTAAAGTAATATTTTCTTGAGGGCGTAATTTCTGCAGCTAGTCTTTGACACTAAGCTAAGCACCTTCCAAATAAACTGGAATCAAAAGACTTAGGGGAATCAGCCAGCCTCTGAGTACATTCATCTTTAAGCTTATTTCCTCTCCACTTCTCCTCAAATTTCAGTGCTATAAAGCAAAAATGTTCTGGCAGATTTTAATCATACAGATTGTAACTAGAATTCCAGTCTGAACTTTTCTATATTGAGAGGATTGTTTGGATTGGGTCCCTAGTTCCATACCAAGCCATTCAGAACTAGCACCAATATTGGTGGTTTTCAAATGACAGACAGCACTTCCAATTACTGTATCCAGTGCTTTCTAATGTGGGGATCTCTAATCACTGTCTTTAATTAATGTATGTACTTCACCTGAGGTGGAGATTTATGGGAATCACATCACCCAGGCTTTAAAAAAAAAAATTTTCTCATTTGAAATACAACATCAATGAAATATAGCACATCTGCTCAGGACAAAATTAAAATCAGGTATTTCAGCCCGTTGAAACTGAATGGATATGGCAAAATGAGCAAAGGTCTTGACATAGTTAACCTCCATATTTTGCACAATATGCTGCATAGAACTTTCTTAGAAGTTCAGTGTTAGGTCAACAGTAAAGTTCTCCTGACTTAAATGGAGTCAGGGTTTAATCCTGACTCCTACTATGGATCTAGAGAACTGTTTTATTCCCAAACGTCCAACTTCTGTTTCAATTTCAGAGTTACTTGATTTTCTTCATGAGCCAAAGGAAAGAGCAAAAAACATCTTTGAGAATAGCTACTTCTTAGGCAGTTCTTTGTTAAAGGTTTGCAGGGAATTAACTGCAGCAAAAGATCATCCACAATAAAGGAAAGGATAGAAAGAATAAAAGTGACTCAAAGCTCTCAAAAGAAGTGACCTACCTTTAAAGAAGATTAAGTGTGAGAAGTTTTTTAGAAACTAAACACACATCACAGAATTTCAAATTGTTCTCACACATCCTATGTTGGTTCTTTCAGTTCTTACTCTCTAATGGTAATAGATTAAAAGATTGATATCCTGAACTGTGAGAGTTTGCCAAATGCCTATGGAGAATTGCCTTATGAAAAAATACTACATTCAAAGAATTCTAATGCTTTACTTCAAACCTAACTCTAGAAGCAACGAGGAAGAGGAAAAAGATCAATTTGATTCAAACTTACACTTCTAATTCATTTCCACTGAGCTCTGAAAGCCAGAGCAGATTCAACCCCAGCACTTCACTTTCAAGTGGACCCAACCTGCTTGGTTCTGCATTTATACAAGCAAATCAAGAGTCTGCACACCCATCTGCCTCCTCTGGAGTATGGAAGGTACCATTACAGGCAGAGAAAACAGAGGCTTATTTTTTTTCCAGGATGTCCTTACAGCAGTATTACAGAAATACTTGCATTAAAGATTCCTATAAGGGTGTTGAGACCAATATTAAGTGTTAAAACAACTCCATCATGACCTGAAAAAATAAAAATTCCAGCAAAAGCTCAGAATAGACAAACAGTGCCAAGCAGAACAACACAAAAAGGTCTTACCATTGTTAAGCAGCAAAAAATACTGGTTTTCTGAGACAATTAGAAGAGGAATGTTATTGAATAAAAATGGCAGTTGTTGCAAATATTCTGTTGATGCAAATTTTGAATTTCAGTGAAAAAGAACAACAACTATGGATGAAAACCTTACAAGCCAGTTTCAGTGGGGACAAAGGTTGCTACAGTTTGTAGTTCAGCACATTTCAAAAATCACAATGCAGTTGCAGTTCCAACTGAAGAAAAATAATACATTAGTTTCAGGTCCATATTTTAATTCATTACACCCATGACTGATCACACAGGACAAATCCAAATGACAACTGCTGCTCAGAGGACATGAATGCCACCAAAGTCACAAACTGTGGACTCTGAATATGTGCAGAACCGGAAACAGATTGTTTGCTCAATCCTCGCTCAGCCTGTTTTGGGAAAAAGCCAGCAGCACCTCCCTTGAGATCACCACCATTTGCCTTGAAAGATATCTTGAGAAGTCTCATTTTTCGCTTTCACACAGCAAAGCCTCTGGGGTCACAAAGCTGTGCTGCAGAGAGAGGCATTTGGAAAACTATATGCGGAGGAAATTGTAAGGCATGAAACCTTAAACTTGGATGAAATTCACTCTTGGAAAGCATCAATAAACCACACAAATAATACATAAGCACACAAGCCCATCAGACAGTCCCCAGAATTGTGTACTTAAGGACACCGGAGTGTTTTTGACTCAGTCTTCCTTTTCCAGGAATACAGTTTTGCCTAGGTATCACAGTATGGCAAACATCTGCCAGGCACCTTAGCAAGTCCCAACAACCTGAAAACATTTGGCATTCCCATGGCTACAGGCCAGCTTCAGTTTAAATAGACTTTTTCAGGCAAGAATCTCAAATACTTTGTAGCTACCAGTTCAGCCTCATGCTACACCTAAAGCACGCTGGGTTCTTAAGAGAGTGAACAGCAGGCAGAGAAACGCAACAGCAGAGAAGTCCTTATCTGCCTGAGCCAGCAGAGGTGTGCATGCCGTCCTCTGTGACTGTGACATGGAAGGGGGATGCTAGCAACTCGGACCCTTGATGCTGCTCCAAATCCTCAACAGAACTGAACTAGTCCTAGGACAGTTCAGGAAGGAACAAAGCAAGCACACAAAAGCACTGGTCTTATCTCTGCTGGGTGCTCTGCTTTCCCTCCTGAGCAAAGAAACTGCATGTGGTACTTAGTGAATAACCTTCTGTTGTCCTCGCTAGCAGTAACTACTGACAGCAGCTGCTTGCATTAAGGGTTTTTTTGTAAATTTAAATCCAAGTTTTTCAACTGAAGGTGTCAATAAATTAAAAGTAGGAATCTTTTGGTCAGGTGGGAACACAAAGATATTTCAACCCTCCAGAGCTTTTGCTCTAGTCAGTAGATGCACCTCCTTCCTGTCAGATACCTAAGGTCAAATTTTCATTATGTCAGTACTCTGATTCCAGCCTGTTTCTTTTGGAAATGAGAAAGAAACTTGAGTATATTAATATTCAACAGTGGCAAGAAGTCAAACATGCAAATTACAACTTCAATGAAAACTGAAGAATTATTTATTTGGCTCTGTAAGTTTTAAAAAACACATGAATAGAAGCAGAATATAAATAATCAGAGATGATTGATCGAGCACACAGGAGCTTTTTGTTCTAGTCAGTTGTTTCATGGCCAAAAAACCATGCAGATCCTGTCACTGATGGCTTTCGTCTTCAGCAACATTGGGAACTGTGATTACCTTGTTGGTACTGCAACTCAGTACTATTCTTATTTGCTCTGCAAGATTATGAACAGAATACATCTTCAAAGGAAATACCTTCTCTAATCATTTTCAAAGACAAGTTGTGCAACCAGATGCTTTGCACTTCATACAGTGCTCTATTCACTGACACTTTCTTTGCTGCCACTATCCTCTGTTAATGCAGTCTTGACTTCGTGCTTTCTAAGGCAGAAAAAAATGTATCCCTGGCAGCAGTGTCAGTCTTCCATCTCCCAGAAACCTTTTCATAACAAAACCACTTTTGATGAAGCTGCAATTAATTAACACAAGACTATATAGGAAAGTCTTCCATAAGAAAAAATTGTGAGTTCTTGGATACAGAAAGTGCAAGACTGACATTTTCTTGCTATACATACCATTCAAATTCATTCTAGCATATACCTGTTATCACTTTCCAACAACAGCGGAAATATAACAGCAACAACAAAGTGATGCCGATATTCCTACCATTCCTAAGAGAAAAGTCCCAAAGAAGCTCTGATGCTTGCCAACTATCTTCACTTTCCTCATAGCACAACACTGTGAAAGTATCTTCCTTCATGCTACTCTCAAATGACCTTTCTGGACCTCTGCAAAACCATCACTAAACCATGTCACCAAGCATCACATCTACCCATCTTTTAAATACCTCCAGGGATGACCATTCTATCATTTCCCTGGGCAGCCTGTTCAGTTGCTTGATAACTCTTTCAATGTAAAAACTTTTCCTCATATCTAATCTAAACCTCCTTTGGTGCAACTTCAGGCCATTTCCTCTTGTCTTTCATTAATTTTTGTTCATTGTTGGTTTTCAAAGAAAAGTAGAATAAATAATGGCATAACTAATTTCTTTCTTTGAGCAAATACTCACAGCTTTCCTCCCCACCCTGGTTCTTTATTGGCAATGAGGCATCCAGCTCCACTTTTCAGAAAGCAGCAGCCTTACATACAGCTACTACCTTCAATTTCTTCCTCTTACCATCTTTTGGAAGCAAAGAAAAAGCATTAAAGGCATAATAGAAGAAAGAAGTATGTCAATACAATACTGTTTAAAAAAAAAAATAAAAAAGCTTAAAAATCACCAATGGGTAGAAAAGCAGAAGGCACAAAAGCTTTTTTTACAGACCAGCAAGAGAAAGGAGTGCTCTGGGGCACCCGTTTCTAAGTGCTTCAATTAGTAATCACTGCATGCTTCAGGACTTAAAAGTATTTTGAGTCCAACTGTGAATCCAAATGCAAAAGGGAAATTACTCTTGTACTGACCAGAGGACCATCTGTCCTCTAGGACTCTGTTTGGATATTCTTAGGAAAGATTAAACCCAGCTTCCCTTTGCTGGGACAGTAACTGATTAACAGTTCTGGCAGACTTCCAAGCAGTTTGAATATGCACTAGAAGAAGATAATTTAAATTAGCCATGTTTGGTCTGAGTCCATCAGTAATTCAATGCCAGTACAGTTCTACTTAAGAGATTTTAAACAATCCAATTGCTGGGCTCAGAAAGCACTCAATCCGAAGCTGTGTCAGATAAAATCAGTACAAAGCAATTTTACACATGAATAAGTTCATGTGCCAGTTTACATGTTAATTTGTTTGCAAAATGGATAATTTTCAAAGAATTTCACAGATAATGCAACTCATTTTGTTTCTGTGACCTGGAGAAAAGAGTAATGTTGTATTTAAGAGTATCTCATTTATCTGGCTTTCTAAATAATAACAGTAAGAGGCAATTATAAGCAAAGGCTGGAAAATCATTGCCATCATTGGCCATCTCTGCGTCCTGGAAAAAAGCTTTGGCACAGTCCTTCACCACTTCATTAGAGAGGTTGAGTTGGAGAAATCAGAGTGTGTCTACACTGAAAGTTACATAAGTATTTTTCTGTGCCAGTGTGGTTCTGAGGAATCTGTAGTACAGAAGGGGGATGATGCAAACAAGGACACTATCTAATGGCTTCAAACCACATGTGTCTCTGGCTTCCAAACTGCAGCACTGCTGGAACTGGTGTTCACCAGTATCTTGGGACACTTTTCTTAACGTTAAGGGTGTTTAAGATAGAAAACAGTCAACAGAAGGGCAACATATTAACAATTCATCAGTATTTGAAGAGCCACAGGAACAGACTATTTTAAGACTGAGAGCAAGAAAATACTTCTCTTGAAGTACATTAAGGTCTGGAATTATTTTCAAGTGGTAGAGAAGATCCAGAACAGAAGACAGATAAGGCATGTACAGTTGGAAATACTGATTGGAAAAGTAGAGGTGATATGAAATTAATATTTTTTACCATCACCTCCTGAAGAACACATGGGATCCAGGTAACAACGAAGTTCTCATTTCACACAAGCCCTAGTTGAAGCATTAGCTCCCTGAGCAACATCTTCCCTGCTAGTACCTCTGGACATAGTCGAAAAAGTTCTGCTTATTTACTCTGGTTAATGATTGGATCCAATCTTCCTTAAAGTATGAATAATAAAAGCCTTTCTGTTATTTAAACCTCCCTACACCTACCTTGCAGCTGCTTAAAATACCAGAAAATAGAGATTACCTAATAAATAACCAGTGCTGGTTGCCAGCTGCTGTCTCCATGAGTATGAAGGCAGCTCAGTCAGAGCAAACTCAGTACTGACTTGTATCAATCATACCCAAAATATCTGGAGGTAAATGGTGAGATATTCTGACAAATGTGTCAAAGTTCAAGCATCTTATCACTTTGTGAGCCCTGCCTGTCCTATTTCTGAATGAACAGCTTTGCCTGGCAAAGCACTGGAGGACATTGTCCCCTCAAGGATAGACATAAGATATGAAGTGAGAACAAGCCTACAAAGTCCTCTTAACCAGGACTATCTACAGCACATCCGAACATGCAGACCCTGTTCTCACAGAGCATGAAGAAATTCTCACATTTGCTCTCTTGATTCCATTTTTAGAGGAATAACAAAGCTGTAAAAGAAACACTGACGCATATCAGATCAATATTTACCAACACTTTCTCAAGCAATGCCGGATTGCTGGTGTGCTCTATGGAACTACAAACACCCAATGAGACATGACCAAAATTTCTACATGTCACAGAGTCAGGGATATCCAAGTGTCATGGATATGACACCATACAAACTGCTATGAAGAAAATTAACTCTATGCAAGCAAAAACCAGTACATTCTCCACTTCTTATTCCATATTATTTATGTTATGCTCAGGTCCCACACTATTCCATATATCCTCATTAACCATGATCCCTCTTCCTGTCTTTTGATATAAAACACAGATATCGTCCTCTTATTCTACAGAACACCCCCGTGAAATGTCTGTAAAGTATCCATAGATGCCCATGAAACGTCCATTCAGTTCATTTAGTCCGTGACTTTGTGCTGCATCTGTTATGGTGGTCACTGAGGACAGGAGACGTAGTATATTGCATGGTGTTATTGGGCACCAAAGCCAGCTCAGATCAGGTCACTGCTGCACTTGCACTGCTTCTTGTAAGGCTTATTCTCCATTGGTTCAAGTGGTTCCTGCTATAGCAATACCTATAACAGGAGACTCAGAACAATTTAAAGGTACATCCATTACAGTCTCAACCCCTGGTCCCTTTGGGCCAAGTTGTAGGGTTTAACATTGCAATGATCTCCCCTTGCTCCTAGCCTAGCTACCAACAAGGAGTTCCTGTTGTAGTAACTCCCATAACATGCAACCCACATCCTAGGTTTAACTTTACTCCTGATTTCTCCACCTCCTCTCTCACCAAGCAGTGCAGGGGGATGAGGAATGGGGATTGTGGTCAGTTGGTCAGTTCACCACACATTGTTTCTGCCCCTCCTTCCTCCTAATGGGGACGACTCCTCACAGGGAGGACTCCTCACACTCTTCCCCTGCTCCACTGTAGGGTCCCACCACGGGAGACAGTTCTTCACAAAATTCTGCAATGTGAGTCCCTCTCACAGACAGCAGTTCTTCACAAAATGCTCCGGCATGGGGTCCTCCATGGGCTGCAGGTGGATATCTGTTCCACTGTTAGCCTTCATGGGTTGCAGGGGGACAAACTGCCTCACCATGGTCTTCACCAGGGGCTGTTGAGGAAATCTGTGCCCTGGAGCCTAAAGCACCTCCTCCTCTTCCTTGTTCACTGCCCTAGGTGTCTGCAGAGTTGTTTCAGCTCAAGCTCACACTGAAGTTCCAACCTGCCTATAAGGCAGCACAGAAGCCTACCAATTAATAGCTAAATAGCCAGAACAGCTATAAATTCAATCTAGCACATTCCAAACAAATCTGTCATTATCTCATAGAATCATAGAATATGAGGTTGGAGGGATCCAAAGATTCAACCTTTCTTAGCTAAAGCACAGTCTAGACAAGATGGCCTAGCACCCTGTCCAACTGAATCTTACAAGTGTCCAATGCTGGGGAATTCACCACTTCCTTGGGAGATTATTCCAATGGCTGATTGTTCTTATTGTGAAAACTTTTCCTCTTGTGTCCAATCAGAATATCCCCACAAGTAAACTGTATCCATCACCCCATGTAATTCCTTGTAAAAAGGGAGTCTCCATCTTCTTTTCAGTCACCCTTTAAGTACTAGAACATGATGATCCCCTAACCCTTCTTTTCTCAAGACTGAACAAACCCAATTCTCTCAGCCTTTCATGGTAGGCTTCCCAGCCTTTTGATCATCTTTGCTGCCCTTCTCTGGACCCTCTCCAGCCTGAACACACCTTTTTTTGTATAGCAGAGACCAAAATTGATCACAGTATTCCAGGTGTGGCCTGACAAATGCTGAGCAGAGAGGGATAACGATTTTTTTATCTCTACTGGTGATGCCCTTGTTGATGCAACCCAGCATCCTGTTGTCTTTCTTTGCTGCAGCAGCACACTGGTCACTCATACTGAGCTTGTTGTCCACCAGGACCCCCAGGTCCTGTTCCACAGAGCTGCTCCCTAGCTGGGTAGATTCTAGCCTCTACTGCACTCCTAGATTGTGTTTTCCCATGTGCAAGACCTTACACTTGTCCTTGTTGAACTTCATAAGGTTCTTGTTAGTCCACTCTTCCAGCCTATCCAGGTCTTCCCGCAGGGTTGCACTCCCTTCCAAAGTGTCCACTTTCCCACTCAGTTTGGTGTCATCAGCAAACTTTGTCAGGGTACACTAGATCCCATCATCCAGGTCACTTATGAAGACATTAAACACTGTTGGGCCTAATATCAACCCCTGGGGGACTCCACTTGTGACAGGTTGCCAGTCTGAAAAGGAGCTATTTACCACCACCCTCTGGGTGCCATCTGTCAGCCAGTTCCCCACCCACCACACAGATCACTTGCCTAGACCTTAACATATCAGTTTCTCTGAAAGGAGGCTGTAGGAAACTGTGTTGAGAGCCTTGGAGAAACCCAGGTGGACAATGTCCACTACCCACACCTCATCAACCGAGCAGGTTACTTTTTTGTAGACGGTGATGAGGTTTATCAAGCACAATTTATCCTTGGTGGATCCATACCAGCCTTTCCCAATCATGTCCTTCATTTGACTTGTGATAGCCTCCAGGAGGATTAGTCCCACAACTTTCCCAGGGACCAAAGTAAGACTGGTGTGCCTATAATTTCCTGGATCCTCCTTTAAGCCCTTCTTGTATATGGGGGTGACATTAGCCTTCTTCCAGTGTTCTGGGACATCCCGTGATCTCCATGGCTTCTAAAAGATTATGGAGAGCAGCCTCACAACAATGGCAGTCACGTCTCTTAACACCCTCAGGTGGGTATTGTCAGGGCCCATCAATTTGTAGAGGTCAGGCTTGTGTAACAGGTCTCGTACCAACATTTCCTTCACTTCCAGTCCTGAAAGATAGTTTCTCTCATGACCCTTCATCAGGCCAGCAGATAGGTGCCTCAATGCCCCTTAACGGATAGTCACCCACTATGAACACTTGTCATTTCTTTTTTACGATATCCACTGTGTGCTACTGGTACAGTTTCTCCTTGCAGACCTTGTGTACAGCTGTTAAAGCTTCACATCTGGTTTTGGTTATAAAGATGGAGGGTGGGGATTGAGGCAGAGTCCCGCTTTTGTGGGTCACCAGGGTCCAAGGTGCCTCATTTTCTGTGGTGTCCGCCACAGGAGCATGATTTGGAAACCACTTTTCTATCTCCATCTTGGCCCTTCTAATACTGCGTATAGCCTTTTAGCTGTTTCCTACAGTTCAACCACCAGATCATCAACCTACTCACAGCTTTTGCAGGTACTTTTCTTTTCTCCAGGAAATGGGTCTGGGCACTTGTTGCAACCCTATGGAGCCCTACATCGGACATCAAAAAGGACTGTCATGGTTTAACCCCAGCCAGCAACTAGGACCACACAGCCATTCGCTTACCTCCCCGCCACCAGTGGGGTGGGGAAGAAAATTCGTGAAAATAAGGAAAACTTTTGGGTTCAGATACAGACAGGTTAGTAAGTAAAGTAAAAACCATGCATGCAAGCAAAACAAAGCAAGAAAGTCATTCCCAGTTTCCCATGGGCAGGCATCCCCAGGAAAGCAGGGCTCCATCATACGTAACGGTTACTTGGGAAGACAAACACCATAACCCCGAACATCCCCCCTCCTTCTTTCTTCTTTCCTCAGCTTTATATACTAAACATGGCATGGAATATCCCTTTGGTCAGTTGGGGTCAGCCATCGCTCCCAACTTCTTGTGCACCCCCAGCCTCCTCACTCTCAGGGCAGTGTGAGGAGCAGAAAAGTTCTTGGCTGCTCAGCAACAACTGAAAGCGTTAGTATGTTATCAACATTATTCTCATCCTGAATCCAAAGCACAGCACTATACCAGCTACTAATAAGAAAATTAACTCTATCCCAGCCAAAAATATGACACCAGGAAAACCAAATAAATGCTTGTTATTCTCAAATGCCACCAAGAAATATTTTTCAGGTGGAAAAGATAATGTTGACAGAAAACCAAAGGTATGTCATTGTATTTACAAATTAATAAAACCCTATAATATTTGAAAGACAACTTCTTCCTGCTCAACATAGTTTCTGAATTTAATTTTATTGTTAATTTAGATTTGGAGTTTTTTTACCCCAAGAAAACATTAGAGACCATTAATCTCACAGTTTTTTTTGGTGAAAACTGTTTTTGAAATCTAGGTTTGCCCAAGTAAACTCTCTGCAACTCTCTGTAAAACAAAACACTTTAATATTTGGTAAGTATTTTCTAGTCTGGTTAGGTGTTGTGGGGTTTTTTTGCATGTCTATATCCTCACGTTCAAGAAGATTTGTTTATACCTACTAAAATCACTTGCTTACAGATGCAAGTTCAAATTAGAAATTGACAAGCATTAAAAGCTGTATAATAGCTTAATTAAGCAAACTTCATAATTTTCAAGTGATCGACTCTGGTGGTCTTCTATGTGCAATTGATATACACTACTCTTGTATGTGTAAGAGAGTATGTCATAATACATGTACTTTTGTACATGGAGAGACCAGTACAAAACACAGAAAAAAAAAGGTATTAGGTAAGTCACCATCCTTTGTAGAGAGATGCAGACCAACTCCTTCCAACCCAAACCACTGAGCTATGAATATGTTCGGTGGTGGTGGTGTTAGTGCCATCTAATAAAAACCTGCTCCTGGAGGAAAAAAGAGCTCTTCCTGAAACAGAAGCACGGGGAGGCTGGTGTTGGGCTTGCTACAGCATGTTCTGGTTATTCCTTTAGCACCTATCACAAAATGCACAAAGTATCATCATGTGTTTTCTCAACAAGCCATATATTTTGACATCCAAAGACAGTATCTCAGTTCCTTAACTCAAGCCTACAGGATTTGACTGAGTGTGCCCAAATGACATTTGTAACTTTAACCCCCTAACATGTAAGCACATTAATTTAAATGCAGTGAAAGAAACCCAGTTTCCAAGAAGAAACTCTTCTCCACTTCAGGAAGTTAGATTTACTTACATAGCACTGCCAAATAAAAACTTTTAGGAAAAAAAAAAAAAAACCAACTTTTAACTTTTGCTCTTTCCAACTGTATGTCAAATCAATAGTCCTTCTGTGGAATTAATTTATTTTGTGCCCAGGTAGACAAAATTGAAAATTTAATCAATACAAAAGAAAACTTTTTTGACACATCCTGGGTGATAATGACCAATGGTTTTGCTTTCCTGCCTTTTTTTTCTGCAGAATTGTTATTTTGTATGTGAAGAGCTGTAACAATAATACCAATAATACATAGGAAGCTGTGCAACCCATACCAGGCACACATCTGCTAGGCGTAGTTCAGTGGCAAAGCTGCAGTCTAAAACAAAGGGAAAGACAAAATAGAGGATGGAAAGGTCTCAGAGTACAGCTTGCATGTGAGCACTCTTCTGATAAAATGCTACTTGATTATATTCCAATAATAAAGAGAACCTTATTTTGGAGTTGATGGCACCCTATTATTTACTGGAAGACACACATAAGGGTCGCGCAAGCATTAAAAGAAAGAAAAAAAGCAAATATTCAGACAAAGACAATTCAAATTTGCCATCCTCGCTCAGCCAGTCAACTTCAGATCTACTTTAAGATTAACTTCTCCTCAAATTTCAGTTACTCATGATTCCAGGAATCTACACTCAACCCTGTCTTAAAAGCCCTAGCAATGAAAAAGCTTCTGTATTGTGGGCAATCATCACATTTGACTTACTATAAGCCAACAAACTTGTCCAATGTCCTCTGGTGCTCGCAAAGAAAGTCCTGTTAGTAGGATCTTTTCCACACAAAATAGTGGTGCAATTGCTGTGGTACTGTCACAAGGAAAAAGTCAATCTCACAGGCAAGTTTATTATTCAGCAGGAAGA
>JAOXNH010000019.1:62288154-62302767 GCA_028566575.1 Bartramia longicauda | reverse complement strand
CAGGTCAAAAAATAAGTTTGCAGCATAGCTAAGAATGATACCCATGTCGCCTGAGCCACAGTTCTATGCCATTAGCAACCACCAATTTTCCTGTTCATAAATAAATAGCCACAAGTTTTTTGAAACACAACTGCTAATTCAGGAATAAGCACTTATTAATAATGTAATGTTTTAAAACGTAATATGCTGGATGAGCATTTTTAAAAAATGCACTGAGAAAAATGAGATGATGTTCCACCTAATTCTATTATTCCAATATCTACAGTGTGCTAAGTGTTACATCTGGAGAAAACTAGTGAGGAAAAGTATACACTTGCAATGTGGAAAAATGCCCCAACCACCTCTCCATGCTCCATGAAGAAAAAGAGACTTTTCTTTGTCATTTATACTAGGGGAAAAAAAAAGAAGAAAAAAAAAAAAAAAGTCAACTTATGTCAAGGAGCTAACTAAATGAAGTAAAATTTGCAATTTCATAGTGTATCATATATTCTTGGAATGGCTTTGGCCTATTATCACATCAACCTCTTAGACCTCTTCAGAAGACAAACTGGAACAAGCTGGTTTTGTAAGTGCAGAAGCTGTACTGTACTGAAATTGCACTGTTGCTAATTGGCTACCCATAAGTGAACTTTTCTTTAGCCCTGGGAATAGTACTTAATACCTAAAATAGGAATACAATTATCATTATTACTTTGATTTCAAAGGTTCTGTGATTATTGACCCTCAGACAAAGATCTTCTTCTCTGGTGGATAATATATTTCACTTACAATTTACTGATAGTGATAAGTGATAAGTAGCTTCATCTTCCGCTCTATTCTTTCTTTTAATAAGCAACTTCTTATTATCAAAATCCTAATTGGCCATATTGAGATTATCCAAGCTCTGGAGACATGCCACAAATCCAGCACTGCTAGAAAAGTCTGTGTCATTCTTTACAAAAACTGTTTATCTGCAAGTTTCTGTTACCCCTCAGCCCCTCAGCCGCACATGGCTAACTGACATCCCCTTACATAGTAAGTGTAAATATCCAGTCATGCATGTATGAGTGACAGATAAACGTAAAACCAACAGCACACTTACCTACCCAGTCCTTCTTTCTTCTACATGCTGGTAAGTTAATATTTGCAAAGCAGCTTGAGAAAACATCTGAAGGATCGAAGGGGCAAAAAGCCAAATAATGAAGTCAAAATTTGTTTTATTTACTCCCCTATATTGGTCTTCCAGAGCAGTTATATATTTTGCTGAGAATGAGAAATCTGAAGTTTGCTCTGTAAACAAGGGCAGACAGACAATTTGTTAAAAAGTCAAATTCTCTTTCTGCATTCTCCATCTTCCAAATTCGTCAATACCAATAAATGATATATTCTTAACGAGAAATTGCTTGTGACAAAGCAGAGAGAATGACAACCTGCATAGCCATTCCGACAGCAACAGTGCAATGCTTCTGTCATGAACACTGACAGCAATGGCAACAAAGGAGAAGCTGTCTGAACTGCACAGCTTTGAAAGAAAAAAAAGTAATATGCCAGTAAGGTGCCAGCAAAGACAGGCCCAAGGAGGTATTTATGAACATAAATATCTGATGACCTTCAGGTCTATTTGGCATTCCTATCCTTTCATTTTGCAAAGTGGAAAAACAAAATTAAAAGCAAACAAATGCAACATCTCTTTGACTGGCCATCCATGCAAGGGCAAAACTATGCTTTTTTTCACAATTAATTTATTTTAAAATTACTGTAGTCAGAGTTCCAAATACAACAATGAACATTGCACAAGTAGATCTTTGCCTCCGTATTAGGTTGCCGCTATGCCAGTGAGGAAGTGTGAAGTTTCTGCATGAAACCCTTAGTTTCATAGCCAGGATCTTTATCACCCAATGTCTTATTAACACACATGTAAAAAATAATCAAATGCCTCTTCAGCCCAGTGTATTCAGATTTGCGGTGAGTGCATTAAGAGAAAGGAAACCTAGCAGTTCAGATGAGCTACTCCAAAAAATGGGTCCTTAAATTATTCGAAACGAATGGGAGTAGGGCACCTAAATCCAGACTGGTATTGCTGGTTCTGTTCCCAGCTGGCACTAAGAGGTAGAAGTTTCACAAACAAGGATTTTGCCAGAAAATTTAGCCAAGTACAGCTCACTGAACCTTTTCCAGCCTCAGAGTGCTATGATAAGTTGAAAGGACCATGATGTTCTGTTTAGTCATATTAGAGTAACTAATTTGCCGTACTCCCAGCTGATGTGCCAAGTCTCGCGCTAAGCTTAAACATCTGTGAAGAGGAAGCTTCCTTGTAGGTCGTGTATTGGTTTGGTATTCAAACCGTTCTTTCTTCCAAATTCAGAGAAATGACAGAAAAATGAGCTAGCTCAGACTGCAAGGAAATGACCTCTTTGTTTTAAGCACGATCTGAAGAAGAAGATAGATTTTAGCGAACCCACTCTTAAAAGCCTCCTGTCATGGTAATTCCGTAATGTCATAATGTAAGCATATCTAGAACTGATTATTGACCTTAAACTCCATCAACCTGTTTCTTCCCGCCCATCTTAGAGTAGTTGATTGCTGTTATCTTCAGCAGCAACCTGCTGCATACTTGAAACCTTTTCATTTCCCTCTTAGTTTTCTGTTCTCTAAGCTCTTTCTCTTGCATAATTTTTCATAAGATTATGGGGTTTGGTTCTTGACTGTTCTCCTGGGTATCTTCTAATCTATCTACTTTTTAAGACTAATGCCAAAAAGTGACACAACTTCAGCTGAGGCTTCACAAACACCAACAAGTCACCTTGGGCTTTTAAACACCACTATTGTTAGTACTATCCAAATCAGCATTTTTCTTTTCACAACTGCATGACATCAGTATGTCTTTAAGTACAGTTTACTAAAAAAGATCTTTTCCTCCACTCTAACAAATTATTACCCAATCTGTATACACACACATCATGAGATGCAATTGCAGAAATACCAGTCTAAATTAGCTGCTGAGTGATTGTCACTATTTTGCCAGTCAGTCCATGGGATTTTGTCTTTTTTTTTTTTCCTCTTTGTTACAATACAATTTCCAAGTTGAAATAAATGAAAAATAACCGACTCATCAATAGCAATGAACAAACATAGCTATGAGGCAGTTCAATACAACAAGGCAATGCAAGACTTAGCAAGCAAAGCCATAGCTGATTTCATGTAGTGCTGGCAATAGTCCTGCTTGGAGCAGAAGGTACAATGGGTAACCTCTCAGAAGGCTCTTCCAACCTATGTTTTTATGGATCCTTTACACATTGATTGAAGGCAATTAACAGTTTGGCAGTTTGGTAATTTGGAGAATGGAATCTAAGCACAGGCAATTTTAAACTACAAATTTACCAATAACTGGGAAGAATTTCTGCAGCACAGCACATCACAGCCCTGAAGGCCACCCTGTATGTGCAGCGCAGTGCACCTACTCAGGTTAACTGGTATGTAGATCACCACCTCCTCAACATAAAACGGTCTTCTGATCAGGTTCTCCACACCCTGTTAGACCTTTGCCTTACCACTAGATGAGTTACTACGCTTTTTCCTCTCCAGTGAACAAAAAGGCAAATTAGACAAGTAAAGAAGTATGTCAGGTGGATACCTCTACACTGTAGAAATCTGCAGTCTTGCAGATGACAGCTGAGCCCTTGCATTCTCATTGTTCCTTCAGGTTCTCAACTTTGAACAAACAAGTGACTAGGCTGAACTGGTTGGAAAAGAAAAGCTGAACCAAGTATCTCTTATTTAATTTAAGCAATGTAAACAGACTGCAATGGTTGTATGCATTAAGTTACCATATTTGCCAGGTCCGGTACTAGATACGAAAATTATCACAGAAGTTCCAAAATACAGTGCAATTAAACAAAAAAAAGGAAAAAATGGAACACCAAATCCCCAGTATTTATTATCCACTAAGCTTAAGACATCAGCTGAAAAAAAGAATTCATTGTTAACTTTACCTGTAGTCCAAGACTGTTACAGGTAGCCATGAGGACCTTGAAGTCCTGCTGTGATTTCAAAAGTTCCTACAAAGACAAGCAGGTGGCTGGAATAAAAAAATAAAACAACAGAGAAAACCCACTCAGTGCCATCACTTGGCAGCTTTTCCAAGGTAGCCAAAAAGTGTATCTGCAAAAAATGCGTATTCTTGCAATGACAGCAGTACACTACATTTTCTAGCACACATCAGACATGATAGCTTAAATTACAATTTCCTTCACTAACCACAGTTGGTTTTAATGCATTTATAGTTAAGAGTTTTTCCTTTGGCAGACCTTTCAGAACCTGACCACTGCTGGAGCTCTGGGCTTTTTCTCTCCCTTAACACTGACCTAGGCCTACTGTGAATCCTGCCCCTTTCCATAGATGTGAGCTAAACTTTTGCACAAGGTCTCCAGCCACGGCCAAGTTCTCAGAGGACGACTGCTTTTGCAGCCCACTTCGTTCTTTGGTAGACCCTTTGCAGCCTCACCCCAACTCAAATTCTGAGCAGTCCTTCTCCTAACACTCACCTAAACTTTTCTCAAAACTGCTCACTGTGAGTAGTCACTATGCAAAGGAAATATAGAAACATTGGTGGGAAGGGACCTCTAGAGCTCATCTAGTCCTAAATCTAAATCTTTCCAGTTTGTGACATTTTATATCTATACAATTTGCTAACTGCAATTTGGCACTTGACAGATTGTTAACAATATTTATGATTTTTTCCCCAGAGAAATGACTGGTGCTTGGGACTTTTCTACAGTGTGCCACACACTCTAAATCCTTTAATTCTAAATTAAGCACTTTTGCTTTGACCTCTGTAACAGTGTAGACCAGACTAATTATCTTTTCTTTAATCAATATTTCTTTTTTTCCCTGTTGCAAATTGAAGGCAGCACAAAGACCGATCAGCACACATTCTGTGCAGGTCATAGAGCACGAAGTATTGATCAAAAGAAGGGCAGTTACTTCTGCTTTGCATACATTGTACAATGAAAGCAAAAGTGGTCTGATCCACTTAAGCTAAGCAAACCCAGTGATTTCCTGCCAGTGCTTTCAGAAGGAACTCCCCAAAACCTCATCTTTCTACCTGTCATTATAGCGCAGTGCATTTGCTTCCACAAAAAAAAAAAAAAAAAAAAAGTTAACTTATCACAACAAAATCTAATATTTTTATTACTTGAACAAGATTGCCTCTCCATTTTTTGGAAGTGTATCCAAAGAGAAAAGCAATGCCACAATAAATAGCCCTGAGCAGAATCATTCATAAATGTGATCTTGACAAAAATAATTAGCACATTAGTGGATGTGCAGAGTTTGTTTGAAATGGGAGATGAGAACTCTTACTCCAAAGTGTGTATACAGGATGACTATGCATTTTTTTAGAAGGAAGTGAAATCTTCTAAGGCAGAGAAACTGATCCCTATTTGACCTTCACATTATTGATGAATTGCAGTCAGAACTACCTTGATGCCTTAGACCAAAGCAGCACATGACTTAGACAATGGTGACAAGGGTCCACATCCTTCCTAAACATATCCTAATGACACCTTACAGTCTAGGCCTCCCAAATCCACTACAACATTTAGTGTTTATAACTCCTCAGTAGGAGCACACCTCACTGGCTTCATCAGGGAAAAGAATATTCCACCCTATGTAAAAGACCTATATTCCAAACCTTTGAAATACGCTAAGAGCTCCACTTACCATTATCAGTCTAGCATTTTGCCTAATGTCCGATTTTACAAACATACAATCTCACAAAACCTGCATAAACAGTGATATATGGCTGCAAAAATTAAGTAGTTTTAAACTAATTAACTTGGAATTCATATAATTCTTAGCTACTAAGGGGCAGAGAAACCATGATGTGAAATACTGCATTACAACCCCAGGCAGTAGTTTAGCATTCTCACAGGATCATCCTATCTCAAACAGTTTTCTAGTTAAAGAAAACTCAATCAAATTTGTAATATTGCTGAAAATAACAGAATACCAATCACCATGCATGTGTATATCACTCTTTGGTTGACTTAGTTTTACAGAAACAAGAAAATGCTCAGATTACTACAGTAATGTATACCCAAACTTAGTTAAAGTAGGTGGATATTTATAAATCCAATTCAAAAATATATGTAAGTAAATGCAAGCAGAAAAAGTAGATGTGTTGGCTTACATTTAGACTTATTAACATTTTAAAACTACAATTAAAGTTTCTTGGAAGTTAGTGAAGTTCCCATTTGTTGGAGCAATGGGAAATACTCTCAGATTTGTGATGTTTCAGTGACTTCCTCAAGTTTACACCATCATTCATTATGCCTCACAATCACAGTGAGTAAAATCATGGTGGTAGAACCACAGAGAAGGCTGAAAAGGACATTACCCCTGATGCACTCTACTATTCAAATGCTGGGCTTTCTTACCAAAACTCTGCCAAAATGGTCTCCTCGCCATGCATCAAGGCAGGATCAGTTATCTGTGTCCATTTCAGAGAAATCTTCTTCAAGGAGTTTTTAAAAAGACACCTGGCAGCGACAGTAATGCCAGCCCCCACAGCAATCTTTTGTAGTGTTCCACTATCCATACTGCCAGAAAGTGTTTCCTAATGGCTAATTTCAACCTTTTCTTGTTAACTGTTAACTGCATGGCTGTTAAACTCATTAGTTTTTGTCCTACTCATCACCTTCTAAGCTCAGTATTATTTGTCCTACTAATCACAGTCATGGAGAGCAGATTAGCCCCCTCCTCTCTACACCTTCATATATTTGAAAACTGACATCTAATGCCATTCTTAAACTGTCCCTGTGTACAAATTTATGTTTGTTCTAATACCCTTTTTCTTTGTAGGTATATGAAGTCTAACCAGAAATAAAGGACAATTTCCATCACCTTGCTGAAGTTGTACTGCATACTATCACCAACCTGGGTAACTATAAACTCTTTATATTAGAAAATCTTACAGTTTCATATATCTATTTCGCAACAATTGACTTACCTACATAAGGATGGGAGGAGATTCAAGGGGTCTTCTAATTCCAGCTTTCCCCAGGAGATCACACTTGGTTAAAATTTAATCTGTGTTCTTACTTATTATTTCTCTGTATAACAGAGTGGGAGTTAATTAGTCCAACATATAGCAGGCTTTACTTATATTGTCTACTATCAGAAGCAAGTACTGTTATCATTACCTAAAGTGTCACAGAGGTGGAAGTCTTCACAGTGAACAAGTTCAAAGGGTTCAACAAAATCCAAGCCCTAGGTTGCGTATTCTTGAGTGCCATCTACTGGTACTTCAGCTGTTCAGAAACTACCTTAGAGCTCACAGCTGCTCCGAGGCCGACTGCACTGAACAAATAATAATATATGTTGTTTTCCCTGTTGACCCCAGAGATACTGTTTAATTTTCTATACTCACGGGCAGCATCAGAGGGTCTTCTGGGCAAGAAGTACATGAGTTGCCACACATTGGAGACCACAGCCATACCCCAAAAAATTGTATTTCTAATGTGTTCCGGCAGCAATTCTGATGAAATCAACAGAGAGAGATGCTTAGTTTCACCACAACAGTCTGATTCCAGTTAATTTTAACACAGGTTTATTACTATACTATAAAATTCATACTATTTTTTACCTTGTCAAGTTTTACAGAATCTCAGAGGTCCCAAACAGCAGGGTTTTATAGACATGTCTGCTTATACCTCTCCGCATGGAGGTATATATTAAAAATAATTTAATATTACCTTAGAACCCTATTTTTTGACACATGAAAAGCAAGTGCTCTAACTTTTAACAGCATATCCAACCAACATCATCAGCATCCAGTCCTCTATTCCTGAGTGCTCCTCTGTTCACTGGGAAGGACTGTAGTTAACAGGCCACCTTGCCCTTATGAGTCCAGCCAGGGCAGCCCAGTATCCATTTACCATTAGGTTAAGGGAAGACAGCTTTTGGTGCAAGACTGAAGAGAAGTGCAAATTCATTTGTGGACCCATATCAAGACACCTCGTTATCCACTTTGCTTCTGCATGCACACGGTCAACAGGACCATAAAAACAAATAAACTGAAAAGAAAAATGCTAGACTATTATAGGACACAGTGATAGCAAAAAAATTGTTTTGTTTCCTATGGGTCTCAAAACAAAAGTGATTTAACCTTGCCCATATAAGCCTGTAAAATTGTCCTTATTTCTTCTTCTCAGTAACATCAAAGAGAGTTCTGGCTTCTTTCCTAATCATTCTGCTACACTGTGCAGAGAGAAAAATCACCTGGGGTTTTATGCTGCAGATCACAAACATTACTATACCATAAACAAGGAACAAGAAATGCTGTCTGATCAACCTGCAATTAAATCTCAATCTAAATTATTGATAATTAATTCCCCTAACAGCAACTAAGACAGGATGCTACTCATTCATGACATGACTTTGACAGGTAAAACACCCTGCCTGCCTTTTCCAGCTCTGGCCCAACGTCACAGGGCCTGGAGCACTACAGCTGCATCTGCGTGTGGGTTTCGGCTTGGGGTAGGGGTGCATTTTCAAACCGAATGCCTTACTGTCTCCAAACGCCAGGCTAGACCATAAAGCAGTCTGGGTGCACACGTGGAAGTAAAACCAGAATTTTCACTCACTGCACACACCAAATATGTTTCAGCCTCTTCTTAGACACTTGAAGGTTTCCAGTGCTTCACCCTTCTCCTAAGCAGTGCCAGTCACTGCATGCTGCATTTCCCCTGAGAAATCACCCAGATATAGGCCTACAAGGCTTTCTGTAGAGATATCAGGTACACACCAACAACCAGGAAGGGTCAAAGATATAAATGGGGATGACATGGTCAAAAAAACCTTGTCTGCACAAAGGCAATGGTGGACAAGTGTTACCAAGGAAGTAACAGGCGAAGATGGGAAGTCTCACCAGCTACAAAGACATCTATGGCTGGTGGAGAAAAAGGGGGGATGGTGGCTCCAATAAAAACTGGGAATCCATCCCTTTTCCATTACACTTACCATACTGGCAAATGGTGTTCACAGGTAACCAGTTTTCCTCCACTCCATTTGACGTGCTCCTGGATGCTCAGCATGCCCCTCCATCGCATCCATGAAGAGACAGATGACATCTGTAAAAGTGTTGCTAAGGAACTGGCAGAGGGCTGAGCATGCAGATGTTGAAGGCATTGCTCCTTGCTGTTCCAGTATGATGGAAAAGTGAGCTCATCTGCGTCCTCACAGAGATTGCACAGAGAACAGCAGGCACTCCCAGGGCAGAGGATTTGGGGAATCTGGTCCATAACATAGTGCCTGTCTTCTCACAGTCAGACGGCCACAGGCACTTCCAAGCATGATGTGATAAAGATGGTGAAATGGGACACAGGCTCCTTTTCAGTGTCAACAGTGCAGGGAGGCACATGAACACTGTTAATGTTACTGTCCCTGCTTCTGTCTGCAAAGTTTTGTATGGATAATGGTAACAAGGGCTGTGACATGGCACCATCTGTGTGAGACAGGACAGTGTGACATTCCTCGAAGCGACACCCTTAAGGAAGGAGCAGGCAATCAATCAAAAATACATGGGGTAGGTTTCACTTGGGCAATCTCAAACCACACATGAAATGGTGATAGACGATCAAGGGAAACAGACTAAAGCTGATTCAATGTGAAATGCTCGAACCACATTCAGAGCAGATACAAGGTCTCCAGTGTCACCTGCCTCAACCTACTGACTCATTCCTACCAATTGCTAAGGTCAGCTTGCTAATGAATCAGAGTGACCTCTCTGGCTGCCCAAGGAAGTAAGGCAGACAGACCCCCAGTGAGATACGCATAGTATGTGCTTGGCAGAGACATCAGGCCAGGTTTTGCCTTTGAGGCAAACACGGATTGATTTAAAAGCATTCACAATGCAAAGACCACTGTGCATGCCCTGGCTGACAAAGCCCCTGCGGGAAGACAAGTGCATCAAATGCAGACACTACTTCAGCTTTGGTGTCATAGGAGCATCCTCCAAACAGCTGACTTTAAGCAGACTGGTTCTACCTGCCTATGAGGTAGTCTTATGCAAGGCACACTATGGGAAGGGTGAAGGAGAAAGAAGTTGCCTTGTGCTTCCACACTAGAACAGCTCCCTAACAACCAATCCTACAAAATCTGCAACGTAAGAGAATTTCACAATCAGCCCAAGGGAGGGAAAAGGCTGTCAACTGACGTAACCATAAATTAGTTAAATTAAGAGTTCTTAAAAGATGGGCAACTAATTTATACACCATTTTCAAGACACATTTTAAAAAATTACAGTTTAAATAACCTTAGTATGTGTTATAAAAACTAAACATCTCAACTAGAATGTTATCACATCTTTTCTTCCCCACGTGATAGTGAAGACTTTACCCCATGACTAGAAGCCATGTCACAGTAACAGCTGTGTAGATAAGAAAACATCTAGGTCTTCCTTGCTACAGCATCAACAATGGTACTTCACTTTTGTAGTGTACATAAGGCACTGACCATTTGCTGTTATTTGATTTTGGGACCAAGAAAATCTACTGAGAAAGACCTACATGTAAGGTGTCCTTAGTGTTATTTTTGTTTTGAGGCTGGTAGTTAAAAGTATTCCAACCTCATTCAGGCTTTGCTTCCCAGTAATACTCTGCCAAGAACTCCAGCTGTGGGCCTTAAAAATTAAAGGACTTGCCATTATTTACCTATGAGGTACAATGAATCATTTAATCTGTGATGTAATTTAACACTCAGTGCATTTTTCATTTAGCACCTCCATGATGCAGCTTTTAGTCCGAGCTTCCTCATTTTGTTATGTGCTATTCAGTAAACAAAAATAAAATGCTTTATTCAGTGCCTTGTCTTAAATTTTTCATTCAGTTTCTGCTTTTCGCTTTCACAGTTCTACACCTGAGTCAAAGCTTCCCACCAACACACTCCAAAAAATTCTGAGTCAGGATTATGATTCCAGTTGTTTTTGCAAATAAGCCTGATTTAATTACAGATTAAGTTATGTTCTAATAAGTGCAATACCTTTAAATGCTGGGCTGTTCAAAATGAATTACGTTTTGTAGCATCAGTTCACCTGCAAAAGATTGTAAATCTCCAAGTCCAGACAAATACTTGAAGTTCTTGACTTCAAACAAGTCAGGGAATGATTAAATAGCAGCCCTCAAACTAACCACTTGAATTCAAAATTGCTTTAACTTCAGCAGGAGCTTTCTAAGAGTAGTAGTTGCAATACAGAGACTTCACTGCATGTTAGTATTCAGTGTGCTCATCGTGTCTGGAATAAAACAAAGCCGCCTCTTAGCCACAACCACATCCAGAACTGCTGTCAAGTTCCATGTCTCATCCAAAAAGGAATATAGAACTCAGCAACATAGGTGGAGAACAAAACAAAATTGTACACATTTCTACATTGCCAAATTAACTTACTGGATAAGAACATATTCCAAATTGACGTGACAAAAGGTTTATTTTCCTAAATAATTGAGTAACCCAAGCTTAAATAGTTAATAAGATAAAAGTGTGCATTTGCAACAGAATGTGAGGAATGTCTAAATAGATAAATGCTGAGATGGGTCTCCAATGCCCTGTACCCTTGTCCCAGGGGTTGGTGTACACAGGGAGAAGCAAATTACCAAATCACAGCAGTAAGAAGTGAGTTTCATTGAGTAGAGAAACACATCTTTACTAAAGAGGGGCTCATTACATTATGGTGGAGTGGTCAAGTGACATTCTTAAAAAGTTTTAAAGACTCAAATACATTAACTCTAATGCAACAAGCGCTTCATGTAGGATAAAGACACACAGCCTGTTCCTCATATCTGATATCTTTTAAACACATTAGTAATTCTAAGTCAGAGGAGCTATTTCCTATTTACATTAGATGAGATTAGAACCAAAACCAGTGTAATACAAAATATACCTGTGCCATATTTTTTCAGCTCAAAGCTAAAAGTTTCATTCTTGCTTTAGTATTTGCTTTAGATCTAACAAAAGTCAGACTCTTAGTCATGATTTATTAGTTTCCAACTGAAGAAATACAGAAAAATAAAAGTGTTAAATTGTCAAAGATGAATCTAAAAAGGAGTATACTTCCAGTTGACTAGGCACCCACCTGCTTTTCATTGATTAGGAAATCTCTTTTGGAATTTTGACTATGGAAGTAATACTTTCACAGTTTAGAAAAACAAATAAAATTAAAAAACACTGCAATAGCTGAGCCCAAGTTCTAAGACGTAGTGAGAAATCAAGCTTTACTTGACCCAAATGGCAATGTTTATAAACACCCAATGTTTATGAACAAAACTAAGCCTTCATTAAGGAAAAGCAGAGCTTTAAAAAGAGTAAAGGAAGAGACAAAGACTTCACATGTGAGAAAACCTAGGCAAACCCACATGCACATTGGGCTTTGCTTGCTGTGATTTAGGGTTTATTAACTTGGACACAGCTTTAAGCTAACACAACTGGTTCACTTCTGATTCCACAAGTGTGGTTTGGGCAGCTCTCCCTCTCATCCTACACAGGTACGTTATAAAATCCTTCACCTGTAAAAATAATCTTATCATATGGATATCCTCCTAACAATCCTGTGTGGACTGATTTCTGCAATGCCCCACATAAATGCCATGTATTATTCCATAATCAATAACCATAAAGACACTTATTGGTTCTGGACGCTTAAAACTGGAGTCAAATTCTGAATAATACTATCTTTTTGCTTCTCTCCTCAGTCTTTTGTATCCTACTACTTTGCCTGTACTATGTATGCTCCAATAAGGCAATAGCAGTTTCAGAAGTGAGGCTCTGATAAATCTTAGAGTAATCTCAAGATAAAACTGGAAAAGACCCACCTAGCAGAGATTAATTTAGAAGGCTTGCCATAGTTCTGAAATTCAACCGACTATACAACCAACTTGGGCTAAGAACATACAAATAGAGAGGAGATGTTCAGTGCATATACCTGCAGCACGCTGAACTGTTGGAGCTCTCTGCAAAGGAGCATACTATTGATTTGAAAGATTAGAGAGAAAGATTAGGGAATGAGCAAGCTATGCACTTGGAAAACGAGCGTTTGGAGAAAAAGCCATACATTTAGCCTCCATATATCCAGAGCTAAGTTTGACATTTTTAAACAGAGCAAACTTGCATTTTAAGAATGACATCACACATTCACTACTTTTTAAACCTGGAACAGCCCCATCAGGTATGCATTCACAGTAGATTACTCACTGGTGGAAGGCTATCAGAGCCCTTAGCTTTAAGGAAGCTTTTTTTTTGGTGATGTATTAGAGGTATCCAGCTCTTCATAGATTTTCCTTTAGACATTCAAGTGTAATTCCACACAAGCTACCAAAAACCACAAAGTGGAGTTTTCTGGTCCACTTGGCACACCTGCATTATCAATCAAACAACTTTCAATTATTCAACAACTCATTGATGTATGCTCTGTGCCCACATACCGGTCTGTGGCACAGTGTCAGCACCAGGGATATATGTAGAGCATAGTTCTCAGATCACCCCCATTTCACCTTCTGCTCTTCCAAGATGTCCCTGCTGTCTCCAGGCTACAGTTTACAAGTTTTCTAAACTTACAAACATACTACGTATGGTCTTATAGCTTGATTTACAGAAGTGTTATATAATCTGTGTTTTCACTTTATCTGGGTTGTCTCAACCTTTTCCTCCTCCAAATACTCTGATAAATTGGAAAGACACCATACAATAGTTGCATAACTGTGTTTTGCTTTTACGCTAAATGTCTCCCAGATTCAGTACTTATGTGAAAGAATTAGTGTCACACTATAAAGTGATTCCTGTCTATAGTGTAGTTTCTCCCTTACAATCCCTGGAAACTGCACAGAAAGGTGTGAGTGGTCACAGATCTCTCTTCAAGGCCACTCTATCATCCCTGAAAGGTAACAGCAGTCATGAGAGGTTCCCAGTGACTGGAAAAAGGCAAATATTCCACCCCTTTTCAGACAAAGGGAAATTTGGGGAGCTACTGGCCTGTCAACCTAAAGTCAGTCCCTCAGAAGAACAGAAAACATCGCCTTCTCTGACAGGATTATAGAACCACTTCCAGGTAGATGAAAGGCAAAAAAGTGACAGGGAATAGCCAGGCTATATTTGGCAGCCAGACTGGCAGCCCAGAAAGCCGACCGCACCCTGGGCTACATCAAGAGAAGTGTGGCCAGCAGGTCACAGAAGGTAATTCTACCCCTCTACTCTGCACTTGTGAGACTCCACCTGGAGTACTGTGTCCAGATCTGGAGTCCTCAACACAGGAAGGACATGGATCTGTTGGAACAGGTCCAGCGGAGGGCCACAAAAATGATCAGAGGGCTAAAGCACCTCTCCTAAGAAGGCAGGCTGAGAGAGCTGGGGTTGTTCAGCCTGGAGAAAAGAAGGCTCCAGGGAGACCTCATAGCAGCCTTCCAATATCTGAAGGGAGCCTACAGGAGAGCCAGAGAGGGACTCTCTCAGGAAGTGTAGTGACAGGACAAGGGGTAACAGTTTTAAATTGAAAGAGGGGAGATTTAAATTAGATATTAGGAGGAAATTCTTTACTGTGAGGGTGGTGAAGCACCGGAACAGGTTGCCCAGGGAAGCTGTGGATGC
>JAOXNH010000019.1:62269102-62288054 GCA_028566575.1 Bartramia longicauda | reverse complement strand
AGTGGAGGTGTCCCTGCCCATGGCAGGGGCGTTGGAACTTGATGATCTTTAAGGTCCCTTCCAACTCTAACCATTCTATGATTCTATGATATTTACCAAGAGCAAATCATGTTTGATTTTCCTCACTGCTTTCTGTGATGAGAAGGCTTGCTCTGTTGACAAAGGGACAACAGTGGATAGAAATGGCATCCTGAGATTTTGGCACAGTTTCATGTCATTTCTTAAAGGATACTGAGGATGAATGAATTGTAAACTAAAAAACTGCCCAGATGTTGGGGCCACAGGTCAGTGCCGAAGGATTCAAAGCCTACCTCTTTATCAGTTAACTTAGTGTTACTCTAACATTATGTCCAATTGCTACAAGAAATGTTTCTCAGGAATTAACACTGGGGCCAATTCCATTTAAGACCTTCATCAGTGACGTTATGGGAGGAGATGAACCCTAAATATCTGGACAACTCCACATGGGACACAATGGGGGTTAATCAGTTGAAAGGCAGGGTTGCCATTAACAGACACTTCACTAAGTTGGAGAAATGAGCTAATAGGAATCCCAGAAAGTTCAGCAAGGATAAATACAAAGCCTTTCCCCTGGGACAGAAGAGCTCCATGCTTCTCTACAGGCTGAGCACACCTAGGGAAAAGCTGTGCAGAGAAAAACCTTGAGGCTCCTGGCAAACAAGAAGTTAAACATGCATCAACAGCATGCCCTTGCAGCAGGGAAGGTCCACGGCACACTGCAGTTCATTAACAAGAGTAGCCAGCAAAGAGGTTACTCATTGCTGTGTGGCAGCATGAGGCCAGATTTGGACTTCTGTGCACAGTTAAGGGGCCCTCAGTGCAAGAGAGACAGCAAAAAGCTTGAGAGAGTCCAGCAGGAGGTCGCTACTGTAAATCAGGGGTTGGAGCACATCACGCCTAAGGAGAGGCTGAAAGAAATGGGTTTCTCTAGCCTAGGAGAGAGAAAGCTAAAAGAGGATCTAACTGATCTCTTCTACTACTACACTGGGGTGGCAGGAAAAGAGAGCCAGGCTGTGCTCAGTGGGTCACACTAAAAGAAAACCAGGCAATGGCCAAGTTGCAGGGAAAGGTATTCCAAATGGAAATAAGGAAAAATTCTTCGCTTTAACAGGTGATCCAGAGATGTTCTGGGGTCTTCATCCTTGCAGATTTCCCAAACTCAACTGAACAGTGCTCCAAGTAAGCTAGGCTAGATTTGATGGTGACCTGGTTCTGAACAGAAGGTTAGGCTACATGATTTCCAGAGGTCTCCTCCTACTTAAATTTTTCTATGATTCTGTGAACAAGACAGACCATGTCAGGAAGAGAAACACAAACACAACTGTACAGTGCCCTTGAAAATTAGATTTGAAATTACAAAATGGGATTCTAATTAGAAAATTAGAAAATTAGAGTTAAGCGATTAGAGGATTAGAAAATTTCTCCCTGCTCTGTTATAGAGTTTCTACAGGATAGTTGCAAGTACAAAAGCCATTTATTGCCTAGTTGATCACTTGTAAACTTTAAATTTTCTAGACATATCTTTCTTTGAGGTTTGATCTAAAGAAGAACTCAGTATTCTAGCCTGCAACTGAAGGCAATATTTAATTGCAGTTTATATATAGTAAATGCTACATAATGCTAACTACTTTAAAAAACATATTGGATATCTCAATTACTGAAGGCAATCAATTTTCAGCTACCTCTGTGCCTCAGTTTTATAAAATGAGGTTGATAATATCCCCCTAACTTTCATGAACTTTGAAAATATTTACTGCTGCTGAGGATGCACCGAAACAGTTAAACATGTGCATCATCTGTCTTCAAACCAGCGTTTGAATATTACTGAACGGTTTACTAAAACACACACCCTGGGGGAAAAAAAAAAAAAAAAAAAAAGAAACAAAAAAGAGAGGAAAATACTGAATAGCTGCTGATGAAGCATGCACCATCCATCCTGTTCACCTGATAAAGAGGTGAGGAAAGAAAGGAAAACAGGGCCAGAGATTAGCCTGTAGTAACATGCTCCCTTTTTAATGCAAGACCACGGGAAAAACAGAGAAGTGATAAAACATGGAAAAGCAACCTTGACTCAGCTAAGTTTTGAGCACCCAACTTCGCCACACCAAATATGTTCTTTTGGTGCAGTAAGAAACAAAAATTTAGAACCCAGCTGGTAACAACAACTAATTAGACCATGGCAGCCTAGTTAGTGGGATCATGCTTCTTCATGAGATTCATTTCACATGCAGTAGATGCCAACACGCTCCTCAAGGTTCATATATGAGAATTAGCATTTTTGGTAAAAAGTTAGACTATTGCATCTAAGTTCACATTTATCATGCTTAACCTTCATATCAGGTCTTCCAATGCCTTTCCAGTTCACATTTTTGATTGCAACGAGTCTAACAAATGCAGGTTACATTCACCTTGAGGAAAGACAGGGCCAGATGCCAACAGTATGGTAGAGATAAGGAAAGATAAAAAGTAAATTTCATTTCCTGTCAACATGTTTTTCTCTGGGTCCTTTGATCTTACCTTGTGCTGAATACTGATAACACCCTGCATTCTATTATGTAATTATACCTGTGTTGTCCTCATTGATTGAGCATGACAATTACAGACCACTGTGCAAGACTGAACCACTCTATCGCTAACCTCTGCTCTGCGCTTAAACTGTTGGTCAAACAAAGGTAGCCGACACAGAAGCTTGTTTTCTTTGGATAGGCAACAGGTGCTTTAAAATTCTTACATAAAAGGCTAAGTTCACCTGACATTAAAATCAGAAATAAAGACAAGAAACCTCACAGAAGAGTCCAAATCTGGACAGACTGAAAAACAGGTTGTCTCCTCATCATTGTTCCTACTGCTGTGGGGAACATTTATCCTCTGCGTCAGAGAATAAAAAAAAACAAGACCACAGTTGTCTTTAGAAGTTAAGGTAGAAGGTTTGACATTACATAGAGATGATATGCAGTTCATTGCACGAGCTAATATGTGACAAACAAACCTTCTGTAGTACACATTTCAAAGACAAAATCTCCCTAACTAAGCCCATTTGAGATTCAGAGATACTGAGGTTTTAGCAATCATCTTTTAAAAATGTGAATTGATCCAAGCTTCTCAAGCTCTTAAAAGATACCATAACAAAATATAACAATAGATCCCAGATAATCATTTCCAGTCTTAAGCAAATTAC
Source organism: Bartramia longicauda (assembly GCA_028566575.1). Lineage (NCBI taxonomy): Eukaryota > Metazoa > Chordata > Aves > Charadriiformes > Scolopacidae > Bartramia > Bartramia longicauda. The sequence continues at coordinate 62,284,855 of JAOXNH010000019.1, read as the reverse complement.
TTTTCGTGCCTCTAAGTAGTAACTGTACCTTCAGTCCGCAGTAGGCCCTCTGTGGGCATGGATAACATACTCCAAGGAAAGCAGCGCTCTAAAACAAATATGAGAACAAAAAAAAAAAGCCACATATAATTGTCTTGAAATACACAAGAGGTGTAAGTGACCTCCTGTTTACACATCGCTTACTTTTCAATGCTTTCGCATCCTGCAATCCTGAATAAATTCAGAGCAAACTTTTCCTGCCAATTTACAACCCCACACTTAAGTGAGCTCTTGGAGAAGTAGAGATTTTCCTTATAGCCACAAGAAGAGAAGAGGATATTCAGTAACATAATCTTGTCAGTAAAAAACAGAATTTTAACACAGATTAGACTGAATTATGCCTTGTAGACACAGCTCTGCATGAGGGCTGATCCAGCAACATGTGGTCCCGGCCACGGCACTCAGGGGCCCATGTCCCGGAGAGACACATCACCAAAAGGCACACACTCTTACGTATCTACTCCCTGCACAAACAGAGCAAAGGAAGGCCTTTTCCACCCACCACTGCTCCTCTGTCTGCCCGCAATAATTGTAAGATACGTCTCTTTTCCAACCAAATCTTCCTATCACTCACTTTAGAGACCCCAGCACCTCAGAAAAAGGGTTTCCCTCAGAACTGAGGAACATTCATTCTCCTCAGGTGGTGCCCAGCCTCCAAAAGAGTGTTTGCTTTCCTATTTGTAAATATTGCCACCTTTACTACACTGTATTTTACTAGTTGTGCATGGAGAAGTTAAAAAGGACTCCCACATACTATCAGAAACATGAAATTTGATTGTAAATTTCATAAAAAGCTGTCAACATCAGGAGCAACAGCTGCAGTCCTGCTCTCCTCACAATCCTCCAAGTAAGGGAACAACTATGGAATTCATGGATTTAAAAGTGAGGTACAAAAACCTTTCAGTAAAATCAACCATAACGAATTTCCTCAAAAAGCAGCATCACTAGCTTTACAACTTTATTTATTATACAGAACTTTTTCCTTGTGTTTCTTATATAAATACATCCACAAAATTATTTTAAATATTATATGGTATCACAACTGCCCAGTTATCCCCATTGATTTTCAGGGTTGGTTCATAGACCACGTTAATCATTCAGGGACTTAATTTTTTATGACTTTGGTGGGGGTTATCAGAAGATATGAGCCATCCTTCATATATCACAGAGGTCCTCATATTCTTACAAAACAAGGCTTCTTGCTGCAAAAAGACGTAGAACACTATTTGCCTACAGTAGCTTCTAGATCTTCTCTCGTCTTTCTCTGTTGCTCGTTCCAGGCCAAATTTTCCAGATCATCTGTTTGTTTCTCCTGTTTACTCCCATCCCATGCAACCTTCCAGTACCTCTGGAATATTGCTTGATGAGGTCTCATGCAAACTGCATATAAAGCAATCGTTACAGCCAACATCAGAAGATTATCTCTTCTTTTGAGTTTTAAGGAGATTTTATTACTTTTATTTTCGTTCCTGTAAGGCAATGATTTTCCATGGTTTCTTTTTCTGCTTTGCAAAATATACTGTCCTCTATTCTTAGTACCGAGTTCCTCCAGAGAACTGTCTGACTAATTCTGGAAACCCTTTTTGTTTGTTTGAGATATGTCAAGTTTAATATTGTTAGTAGCTTTTAGTTAATTATTGAGCTGACACTTTACACTCCTACCATCTTGTTGATTTCAGTGATGCAATTACCTCATTTTAAAAGGGACACTCAGTGGATCTGTGCAGAATGGACAGAGGCATTTAGGATAAAACTTTAGCAACCAAAGTGTTTCACAGAATAGAAAAACATTAACTGGAAGGAAAAAATTGCCCTTTCTTCAGAAGCCAGCTGGTAGAATGTGACTTTAATATTAAAATGCAATAGGCTTTCATATGCTCTGATAATTTCAAATTAAACTTGAACACTACGATATCAGTTTTACTGCAACAACTTGAGAATATGTTTCAGGTTATTGAACTAAATTCTAATGATCAAGCAGCTCTATTTCAAATATTATAATGATAAGAAATTAAATATGACAAATAAAACTAAGTACTTCTGAAAATCTAAAGATAAACCAAATATTAAAACACAGCAAAGAGCTTGCAAACTGACATAGCTTGAAATAAGGATTCAAAATATTGCAATGGATATTCCTATCTTCTGAAACAGTACAGTCAAAGAAAAGGAAAGAAGTTACTGCCTTACCAGTTAAAGTTAGAAGGAACTAAAAGATCATGTATTTACTTGCTTTAAGTAGAATAGTAGACTATCTTTTCTGCTTCAGAAATACAAGCAATGTCAATTTATATTAAGTGCTGTTCATGGTGTTACACAAAGAATGAAATGCCATGGCTGCAAGTTTTCTATGTCATTAACTGAGAAAGCAAAGGTGGTGAATTTAAGAGTCATCTTCCAATATTACAAGTAAATTTTTTCAGAAAAATAATATTTTCATGAAATCTAATGCAATCTCCTTTCCTTTCAGTGTCTTAATGTCTTGGGTCTCTGGGATGTTACAGTAAGATTAAGTTTCATACTGCTTTTTCTCAGGGACCAGTAGAGCCAGACCTACAGTATTCCAGGGGAGAGAAAAACACAAGCAAAGGTGTAAGGAAAAAGGACCTACTCAGCACCTTTGTAGCCTTTCTTCAAAAGCTCTATCTTCCCTCATCAACTACCTTCTCATTCCCTGGAAAAACACTACCCGATCCCTGCATCCCCAGCCTGATGGCACATCACTGAAGATGCAGAGAGCTTTGGCCAGAGTTGAGGTCCTCCCACCATTAACCAGAAAGGAGACCCAAGTCAGGAAGCCTGGGACATTGAACACTGGCATCTTCTGCAGCCAGCAATGGAGCAGAAAGAGGAATTATGGTGTCTTGGTTCATGTAGGTATTCACCAACATACTCCTTGACATCAACAGATAGCAACTGTTAATGCAGCACGGTCTGTTCTTCCTCTTCTCTTCCAGCACAGATCAGACAGATATCAGGACCATACCTAGTCCAGACAACCTACAGCCATAGGCAACTACCTGTCTTAACTGTAGCTAAAGCCAGTTCTGTACAATCTCCAAATTTAGTAGCTTTCTCTCCACTTCCAAAATAAAATAAAAGGAAATAAAATAGATGTGTGAAAAAAAAAAATAAATACATAAGATCTTCAGATATAAAAACCAAACTAGAATAAAAACTAGGAAAAAATTGGTTCAAGTGACCTTCATATATCATACTGTTGGGTTTTTTCTTCTCGGTAGATACTCTCTACAACAGAGTATGTTAGATTGTTTAACACATTAATGGATTGCTGCTTTATAAACCAGGAAGCAAGTTAGTTTTAATGGGCTAAACAATTAACCTTGAAGAACATTTCATGCTTCCAAGCCTAGACAAATTAATATCTGTTCTTGCTTTTGATGAAAATATATATACAATGTCATTCTTATGACATAAAGCTTACCCCCAAATTAAGGATTCAAACTCCTCCTGTTGGACTTTACTGTATCTGAAAGCAGAAGCTAAATATATATAAATCTAGGAAATTATATACACATGAAGCCTTCTAGGTATAAGAAATTTAGTCTGAATGATGTTGCAGTTCTTGAAGGACAGAAAATTTTTACAGCTAACACCAGTTGGCACTTCCTAATTTTTAAGGTAGTTTTATTCATAGCTAAATTCTGGCCTCTGTTTTGAAACACTTCTTTTAGAGATGTCTGAGCTTCTCACTCTGTATAGAAATGAGCTGCACACAGGGTTTTTTCTTTTTTTGGGTTTTTTTTGGTGGAGAGATTTGTATCTGAGTTTCCTAATTATGAGAAATGGGTGACATTTGGATAGAATTGCATCCAAATTTCAAACTTCCTAAAATTTGTATTTTATTATTATGGTTTCAAGAAGTCCACATTATACTTCTATAATTGTGGCATGTGGAACAGAAGATATAATTTGTACAGATTTTACTTATTATCAGAAGCACAACTCCATATTCACTAAAATGTCGTATTCCTAAATTTACCTTCCAGCTTCCAGAAGTTAAAATCTCCAGACTTTTTTTGTCCTCTTCTGACCTGTTAAAAATTGCTCTCTGTCATCCTCAGATCATCAATCTTGCACATACCATGACTGTTTCATGACAACAGCTTTTAGTACATATTACATTATTCTCACAGTAATAAATTTTGTATAAATAATTAATTCATTTCATTTAGGTTGTCTTCTATTATACATAGATCCTAGTTTTCTGAGGGCTATTTAGGGTAAAAGTTAAACCCAACCACATGACATCTATGTTACGAACTCAGAATGAAAAACCATTTAAAAATAAATTTTCCAGAAACACTTTACACATGGGACCATGGCTATAAAATCTTAACTAAAAAAACTAAAGAACAAGTTCTCTCTCCTACAATTGCTTACTCATACTTTACTCAGTTCATTCCCCTTCTTCACGAGTCTCTTATTCCATCACACCACCAAAACAAATGAAGGTCTTCTGGTGCTAGCTTAACATGTTGCTATCATTCTCTTTTTGGGAAGCAATCTATTAACTAAAAAACAAATAAATGTAAGATTTTAAAATAGAACACATGGCTGCTTCTTGGCTTTCTTCCCAGTGGATTCTCCAATGAATCTTCCGTCTATGCTTGGTTTTAAAACCCGCTGACAGAAATATTTCGTAGTTAAACACACCCCTTCATTCTTTTTCTTAAATTCCAAATTAACTATAATCAGGGATGAAGCCTCAGGCCAGAAAAATTCCTCATGCATCCCTAAACTTCAAGGAAATGCAGATCTTGGGTTTGCTTAGAACTCTTAAGTCAACTTCCATGAAAATTTTGGGTTCAATCACAAGTTCTAGACACTTGCAAATATGCAAACACACATAAATGCAGAATAAACTCACTGTCATCCTAGGCTAGAAAGGAAAGGTGAATACCCATAATCTTTCTCCCCATAAGGAACAGTTTGAAAAAGCTGATTTTCAGGAAATTTCATGTGAAAATATAACGCAGTGCAAACTGATTCCTGGGATGAGCCCTTTTTTCCCTATTCGCTACAGTGAAAAGTTTGGGGTAAACTAAGTTCTTTTGGATTTCCAGAGTTCAGACCAAGGCCTTCAGCATGGGAAGGAACACAAGGAAAGACAGCAAATTCCTCTTGAGCAAGGAAAGAGAATCTGCTACGTGGTGGGAAGCCAACGCTAGTGCACAAAAGCCCACCTGCCTCTTTGAACCTGTACCTGCTGTTCCTGATGTCCTCCAAGAATCATCAGACCAATGTATAAATATGGTTTTGATTGGATTAGGGTGGACATAGGCTGATGATACTGAGGTTGGATCTTCCTTGAGCAGAGGGTGTTTATAACCCAGGTGAATGTGTTTCACAGCTCCTTTCCAAGCCTGCAGCTCTGAGAACGGGGATCTGTTACAGTGCTGTCAAAACGATGTTTGCTCAAGCAAGAGCAGCTCGTTTTATCTTTGAATATTTTCCAGCTCACTCCCCAGTGCATTAATCAAGACAGTGGCTGTCACAGCTGCAGCATCTCTGATTTCAACGCGCAGCACTGACAACATGGATCCCCTTGCCAAGGGAGCCCTCTTGATGTGTCCTCTCCTAGACTCATCCAGCCCCTGAAATTTTCACGGAGGGAACTGCAAACCACCACTGCTTTTATTCTAATATGGCTTGAGCCTTCCGGCAGTTTCCCAGAAGCTGCATTGCAGCAATGCCCTCTCATCAGCTTGCAATACACATGGACAGGTGCGATGAGCAAGGACTGCGATTTTTCATTGACATGCCGTTCTCGCAGCGCTGAGGAACCTGAAAAGGCACTTCCCCCGCCCACTACTGCTCTCACACTGCATATTTCTTCTGACCTGAAATTCCCACTTTCCATTCACTGCAGCTTGCTTTACACAAACACAACACCCACCCACCAGCCTCTTCCAGATCATGTTCTCTGCAGACATAAGGCAACTTTCAGCATAATAAGGTGTAGAGAAATGCTATCTGGGACTCTTTCCACCGTGATGGATCTACGATGAAAAAGGCTAATATGTCACTGAGAATTACCACTGCAAATTAGTAGTAAATAACCAATTAAAAAAAATAAGAAAGAATATCAGGAGAAAGCCCCTAAATTGAAAAATCAGGTTTTCATTGCACAGATAAAGAATTAACAGGAAAGAAAAATAAAAGCAACAAATCTACGGAGGAGAAATTAGAGTACCCTATCTGGGAAATCTTTACTGTGCCTCATCATGTGGGCAAAGCAGATGTTTGTAGAGGTCCTGACATGTAACTTTTAGAGTTCATCAGTCAGTAACACTGAATCTCCTTAACTAGTTTCAAAATTCAGAAACATTCATTTAGGTGGAGTTCTTTCCAGAAAGTGCAAGATGTTTTACAGTGTACAAACCACTATGTTCAACAGCAGCATCTTTCAGCCACTGCTATAATAAAAAATAAAAAAAAAAAACAAAAAAAAACCCCTACCCTACAGTCATTGATATTTTACTCCTATACTTTAACAAATTCAATTATCTTCTTTTCTTGCAGGATCACTCTTTTGGGGGAAAGAGGGTCCTGTGAAATGTTTAATAAGAAGCCTGTGTGCTGGAAGAAATTTTCGTTTTGTCCTTCGAGACCTGAAGCAGAGCTATTTCACAACAGAATACAAAGCACGTGCATAAAAAACAAAGGGCATTTAGCCATTAAAGGTCAAAGCCTACAGTCTTACAAAGATATTTCAAATTCCTTTGCAGGATTGTAGCTTGAAAATATGTTCTCCAAATAAAAACAAATATGTATTAGTAGAGCATTACTGGAGAAACAACATTCACTTTGAAGAAGGGGTAGAAAGCATCATTATAGCAAGTGAAAGCACCTAGAGGCAGCCGTGGGAAGGAGCAGGAGAGTGTAGGGATGTTTCATGAAGGCAGCAAGTTTAAAAATTACACATTATCTGTTGATCAAATGCCAGGGTCTGGCTGGAACAGAACATGGAGAAGGTGCATACTCCAACCACAGCAACTCATCCCAGCTTAGAGTTGATTGTGGGAGAATAAAAAACTGAGTCCTCAGTGTTTGCTTCAGTTTTGAGGAAAATGTTGACATGATACTGAAGTATTACCTTGTTAATATGCGACTAATTCATCCTCACAGCATTTCTGTGTTATTATTCTAATTTAAAGGAATATGAAATAGACATAGATCAGAATAAATGTTATACCAAAGTGACATAAGGCCAGTGACAAAGTGAGCATTAGACTTTCTATCAGCTCCAGGCTCAATACATTTGGCATATCAGACAAACACTTGTTAAAGCATTTGCCTCATTCATTAGTTCACCTAGGTATGATTTAAACACCATACCTTGAAATAATACATTCATACATTCTATACAGACTTTGGAAAATCAACAGCCATAAACATACATTTTCAAAAAGTCACAATTACAGTGAAATTTGAAGCAGTAAGAACAGTTTGCCCTTGAAAGGAAGTAAAAAGCTCACTGAGAATTCGCACTGGTATAAAAAATACATGGCTCAGTCTATTTGACATGTGACCCAAGAGCAATTATTAGATAAAATTTTCATACCAGGGTTTTATTGCCACCAAAACACTTGAAAATTAATAGTGCTACCAGAAGTTTCCACAGAGGAATTCCTGCCCTGTAATCAGGGGACATCCAGGTTTTCTGCAAGCAGCATGTAACAGCAATATTCAGGCATAGAGGGTTAAAGATAAATTGAGAAAGTACACCTCACTCAGCCAGCTCTCCATCAGGACTTCTGCATCTGTGAGTCCTGTAGGGCAGATAAATGCCACACAGATATCCTCCTCCTGGGGGACAAGCAGAACTTAGGTTCAGAAATTGATTATGGCATCATCATTTTGCACAGCATTTTACACAGAAACAAGGGAAAAGGATCGTAACTGAAAAACTTACAGTCTACGAAGGTGTCAGGGCAAGGAAAATGTGCAGGTGTGAACTAAGTATTGCAAACAATCCATGCATGTTGTGTAATAGCACAGGAGTGTGCCCAGGGACACCCCAGTACACCTGCAGACTTTCACCATCCTAGCTACGCTAGATGACTGGGATAGGGAAATAAAAAAAAACCCAGCGTCAGGAGGGTATCCTGGGTGGGTTCCTGTGGCCACCCCACAGTCAGGCAGCCTTCATGGCTGCCAAGGGGGTTGAACTGTCAGGGGAACACATCCATGGAGGAAAGCTACGATACGGCAGGAGGGAGTGGGAAAAAGTAGGGCCCTGTGTCAAAAGGACCCCCCCTATTCCCAGGGAGGACAATGGTGGCCACACACACCTTGGCAGTGACCAGCATGCCCTGGGCCTTACTAGCCACAAAGGCTGGAAGGACCCCTTCTCTGGAGCCGCAGTGGCATCTGTTGGGATGCATGCTGTAATGCTCCTAATGCACACATAAGCCATATGTGCTGTGGCTATTTTTGGAGCCTGGTGCTTCAAGTCGGTGATTGCTCATGCCACATTTATCAATGGCTATATTTGTGGTTTTGAGTTCTCTCCCTCCAAAGTAAGGCTGCCTTCCCCATCTGTCGCCTACAAGCATTGTGATACAAAAGGCTTTTGTTTTCCCTGCGTATTTTTAATTGAAAAATTACAAGTAACTATCACATATGGATACAGTGAGGCTTAAGCCTTCATATTCATTCCTATAGCAACACACTGATTTTGTATTCAGCTAGGTGTGTTACACAAAATAGAGCAGCAACTGTTATTCAATCATAAGCTCAAAAGAGCTAAAGAGAAGGGGTTTTTAATTCCCAAACTGGATCTACCAAGGATAAATTTATGTAGTATATTCTGTGAAACTCAAGCCTCCCACACTTTGAGCTATTCTGCCCAAAACACCCAAAAGCTACATGACTACAGCTGGTACAGCAATGAGCCCAACTCGTGAGCCCTGCTTGAGAATCAGGACGTATTTGTTCAGGCTGAACACACTATGGATTTTGGTTGCCTCAGCATGCTGTCTGGGCAGTTTGGCATCTGCCCAGCCTGAGGTATATGGGAACTTTCTGTAGAGGCTTCCTTTATCAGCTACCAGAACTAGTGAGCTGGAGAGCAGTTCATTAAAAAATAAAAGGTAGGGATTTCATTTTCACATGTAAAGGCTGATGCTTCTTGCAAAAGAGACTGAAAGATCCCAAAATTACTAAAAATGCAATGGCCTCCTGTCGAAGTAAGTTTTATCTCATTCTGAGATAAAGAATATAACAAAACTCTACCAGGGAACTAGAGGATTCTTCAATAGCAACTACATGCTCCTGGAGCACAAGCCCCCTGCTTACCTTTGGAACTTAATGTTTTTACTATATAGCCCTTGAACTATGCAACTATATAGGATAATTTAAAACAAATAAACAGAGGAGGGAGGTCCATTTCCACTATATTCAGGAGGATCTCATTGTGGTTTCTGTTATATTTCTACAAAGTCCTAGTATTTTTTTCAAATTTTATTTCCTAAGTTTTGAGGGGACAAGTTTCTGTCTATAATCACATGTGCTGCCCTGGTGTATGGGTCCATTTGGAATGTTGTGGACTCTGGGCTACACTCACTAGAGGGACATTGGCTCAGCCTTGCATCACTTCATTGCTAGGCATGGTGCCACCTGAGCACCCACCTGGTCAGTTCTTTGGTACTGGTGGTGGGGAAAAGAAACTTTTTCATTTCTATATTGGGACCAAATTTTAAAAATCACAGAGTTTGAAGATTCACCTGGGCTCCAACCAGTCCCATCACAATTTACAGTGGAAAATTGGAAAAAATACTCAGTCTGCAGGTGCATAGTTGTGGGCGGAGGGCAGTGTTTTCTGTCTGCCACAACCTGAATGTAATTCAAAGTCAATGACTGTATGACATAGCCTACCTTTTCACATCTAGAAACAACTGAAACCTCCTTTCACTTTTAGAGACAATCTATTTCATATGTGGAAATCAAAATAGATCTAATAATTTTCCCTTATTTTTATTCCTACATTTTCTAATAAGCATTTTAAATATCCAGTGGCATTTTTGCAGGGATTTTAGTCCTTGCTTCCATGTTAGATGCTTGTTTTGTTTTACTGTATAGTTAAAATTACTGAAATGTTGGAGCAGCAGGAGAAGCTACTTGATGTTCTAGAGGTTCCAGAAATATTTGTCAAGCCTGCTATACCAAAGCCCCACCTTGGCGTCTGAGTGGGCAAAACAAGCCCAGCACTCAGCTGGAGCAAACATGGCCATGTGTTGCACTGCTTACCACAAGCACAAGCTTGACAGAAAAGTCACAAAATCACACTGGGTAATACCAACACAGTTGTTGCACAGCGTCCAGTTGCACGTTAAGTGGGGACACAACACTTCACGAAGACACGTTTCAACAAGTCCAAAAAAGGGGATTAGAGATTCAACTACTCAAGGAAGACAAGATCAAAATACGTAATGAATTGGGTTGTTGTGAAAGGACTGGAAAGAGAGCTGAAAATTGTCTGCAGCTATGCAGAGAATTTCAGCAGAGAAGGAAGGAATCTTTCTCAGATCTTCTGTAAGTAGGACACAAAATGAAGGATTCTTCTCAGAGGTTACAGGGTTTTCTATATCCTATTCTTAGCTACTCAATTCACTTCTCTTACCCCATAGGAACCCTAGGCATCTAACTTTCATCTTGTTCCTTCTAAAGTTACAGCCTACAAATGCAGCCTTAAGGCACTCAGCACTAATTCCTCAGAGAGATTCTAAGTTGATTCTCAACTTTACAAATAACATTATAAAACAATAAAGATTATGAAATAATAGAAATGTAAATATTAGCTAGTTTATTTCAGGGAGAAACAGTAATTCTTGTTTTGAAAGTGACCAACATATCAAGTTACTACTTTCCATTTCATGATATCTAATAGAGTGCTTCCTTTCATTGACAATTGTGATTAAGAACAGTTGTCACATATGAATGAGACACACATCTGCTGTAATTGAATCAAGAAAAATATCACAACAGAAGTCTCTAAAAGGTGGGGGTTTTCCCCCTGAAAGCAAAAGCCTTTACATTTTAAAGGTTAATGAACAGTCAGAAAAACTTTTCTGACATATAAAATAAAACACAAATTGTTAAGAAGTGTAATTATCTTTTATTATTTCAAAATTCAGATCAAAGGAATTAACATTACTAAACAGCTGAAAAGAATATTTCAAGAAGAGGGCTTACAGGTAAATTAGGGACTAAGCTCATCCTTGGTAGGTTTCATGGGGTTCTCTAAAGCAGCGCTCCTACTTCCAAAAGATTGGCTATACTGGGAAAAGCAAACCTCATGTTGCAAGGCATAAATTTATCACATACAAGCCAGCACACCTCTTGAGTTCTTGACCGCAACCTGAAAAGGATTGAAAATCCTTGATCTAACCAGTCTGCTAAGGGTGTACTCAAAGCCACTGGTGCAGACTGCAGGCTTAGGAGTGCCACCTCAAATGCACATGAAGCCTGCCCCATCCAGACCATGGAGGCAGGACCTCCTGCCTGCTCAGGCATGCCCTTCCTTCCTGTAGGCTGTCAGCACTCAGCAAATACAAGGGGACTCCACTGCTCTTACTTATGAATAGTGCTGAACAGTATTCAAGGCTAACTTTATTCAAAACAAAATTTTTCAAACTAACTTACGCTCCATCATTGTTTTGTCTCAGCAGGTAGAGCTAAATGGGGCATACCTTAACTTCAGATAGACTTTAACAGACTTACGTGGTGATCTCAGAACCAAATTCATAAGGGAAATGTGGTCATGATAAATTTACTGAAAAAGGTGGTCGGAGGTGAAAAGTGAACTCAGAGCAATTGACCAGTGGCTCAGAGTCAAGGGAGGATGCATCAAATGTGGGCCTGCAAAAGTTGTCCTGAGTGAAATTACTGTATACATCGGTCATATAGAGAAATAGGCATACTACACTACACTTGATCTTAGCCAAAAGGCCAAGAAGCAATGGACTATGGACAGATCTGTGGACAGCTCAAATCTTGAGGGGTTACAAGGACTGTGCAGAAAAGGAATGGGATGAAAAGCGATCTTGATAAATTGGAGGAATTATCTGAAATCAGTGAGTGCACAGTAAAGTGGAAAGTAGTACATAGATGGAGGAACGGTCACATGCATACACATGCAAAATCAGGGAAGGGATCTGGAATGTATCACAAGCTGAAGATGAGTGAACAAGATAATATTATGATAAAAAAGGCAAATCTCATTTTGCAATATTGTATGCAAGACAGAAGCTGATACTCTGCTTAATTTAGTGCTCATAAGGCATGAGCTGGAGTATTTCATCTTGTTTCTGACACACACTTAGAGAAAGACAGATTATTTAGAGGCAGTTCAGAGGAGAGCAACAAAAGTTACAAGAACTAGGGAAAACAGCAGCTAAGAAAAAAAATAAGCTGATAGAAATGGACTTAATTAGTCTACAAATAACATGAAGACTGATCATCAAAGCAGTCTGCAAATGCATGGAAGGTTACAGAGACGAGAATAATGATCAAAAGTTCCCCATGTCCAATGCATGATGTGACTCAGAAAAATATTTATTTGCAAACTTAAGATAGATATTTGAGAAAACTTCCTAATTATGAAGACAATTTAAATCCTCCAGTAAGAGAGACTGTTCTGGTTCTGAGAAAGTGTTTGCTAAATATCTTTGGATGAGATGACCTTAGTTTACTTGTCCTTGCCTCAGAGCAAATAAATATATTTCTTGACTTTCTGAATTTCCTCCAATTAATGTTTCTGGTGATGAGCAAAAGCAAACCCACAGCAGCCCATAAAAATGTGGAATAGTAAATCATTTCAGAAAACTCAATTTATGTGGAAGGATTTTATTGTAAAGTAAGCTCATTCGCTATTGATGTAAAGCAGTTAATCCTTCTTAATTTCCTTAGATATTGCAAATATGTTGCTGTGAAGGATTACCTAAGTAGGTGACATTTAAAGAAAAATGTAAAGAGGCAAGATTCATTTTATCTCTTTGAACAATATATCACAGGAGAGGAAAGTCCTCTCAGCACCCTTTTCAGCTCTGTCAGTTCAGGATTATGAAGAGATAGGAGCATTTAAGAGCATGCTTAACTGTAGATGCAGAATATATCTTTCCAAAAAAACCTGCAGTTTCAGGCAAGAAGGGATTTTCAACATTTCCACAAACTCACAATTTTACATAGAAATTGATTGGAAATGCTGAAATAGGAAGATACCTCATTTCAGGAACAGCTAGACCCTACTGCTGCTAAATTGTCATGGGAATTTTCTCAGAATCTGTATCTGGGTCTTCATGGTGGCGTGCTGGGTTTCCCCGACTGTGTTGCCCTGGACACAGGATCAACAGTTTCAGGCCCAGAATTTCAGCTCTGCAGAGGAGCACCTGGAAGCCTGTAGCTCTCACAGCTGCTGTCTCCTGGCAGGAACACCAGCGGTCAAATAGTGGCAGGGATTCAACTCTTGAAGCCTCAGATCCTGACCTACGTAGAGAGCCAGGAAAGCCTGGCTCGGCTGGTTGTCCCAAAGCCACAGTACCCGCCTCGCCAGCTCCAAGGTAAAGCTACAAAGTGGATTTTTCACAGAAAGAAGAACAATCTGCCAGGTATTTAGATAGGTTCCTCCAGAAATTCCTTTTGGATTTTGGGGAAAATTGCTCAACAGAAGATATTTCAAAAGAGACATTTTTTGCATTAAATAATTGCACTTTCTGATCAGATGAATTAGAGAGTAGTAGAAGTGTGTGAGAACATAGAGAAGCAAATCTGATTGTAAAATGAGCATCTAGCATATGCTGTACCTTTCTACTTCAAATATAAGTAAAAATAAAGCAAAACTTGAGGACTGCCCACAGTAAAGGGCAGCAGAAGAAGCAATTTCAGGAGTAATTGGTTTTCAAATTAAACTCACACAGTCAGCGTATGGATTTTCCTTCCACAGGTAGAGAATATGAAGTTTGAAAAGATTCTGTCAAATTCTGCTGCGCACTAAGCTGAAACTCATGTGCTGTATATATTTTCATCTTGAAGGTCCATCAATGGGAGAAATGGCACAAGTCAAAACTTTGACATGCTGGCAGGCAGTTACCTTAAAGCCAGCTTTCACAATGTTTCACAAGCGAGTTTAGCTGTGCACCATTTTCTTTCAAAATAACTTCAGTGTGGAATAAAGTTTTGGAAGATTTGTACTAGCTTCCATGTTCTGCGGGAATTAGTTACTTGAGTTTCACTGCCGACTGGACTGGAAATCACACTTCTAAGAGCCACATCTCATTTTTCAGATACAAAAAATATTGATCAAAAAAATTTATTATAAATATAGGGGTGGATCTTGAAGGTCTTATTTACTTTTGAAGCTTTGATTTACTTTAAACCTAGCCATTTTCAATCTTCCCACAGGGAATTGTAGGACTTTTGCATAAGTAAGAAATCTGGGAATTTGCCCAAACACAAGGAAGCTGGGGATACAGGAGGAAAAGTAGCAATAACATTAATTACCCTAAATGAGGATTTCACAATAAAGGAAGGAGAAAAGCATCTGAAGGGAAAAGTTGGAATGATCCAAGATAGAATGATCATTCCCACACCCAATGAGAGTTTTTCTAACCTTTGGATATTTTCATACATCCAAAAAAGGTACTATCATCATGAGGACGCAATAGGAAGGAATGCAGTAATTTTATTTATTCGCTTATTCCTCTGTCTAGAAAGTCCTCCTGCACAGCCATCCCAAGTGAATGACCACCACAACTCTGCCCAATCTTTGTGTGTGTGTGTGAATGGCTGCAGAAATGAGGAAGGACTGGAAGAGGTTAAAAAAGGTCGGGGGGTGAGAGAGGAGGGTGGTTAACAGATAAAAAAATCAGGGACAGGCAGAACACACTTTGATGAGAATATGAAGATGTGACATGTGGCATACGTGAGGGAGAACAGGGACTGAGGGGTATAAGCACTGTGGGGAGGGAGTATCCCCTTGGGGCTGAGCAGAGGGGAGCTGCTGGTGGAGGCTTTCACCTCCCTCAGCTGCCAAAGTCACCAACTCTTGGCTGGAACACCCTCTATGTGGAAGCAAGACATGGAAAATTTGGGAACGGTTGTCCCAGGATCTCTGAAGAAGCAAGAGGTGGGAGAGAGGTTTAAGACTTAAATTTATGCTGGTTTGTATTTACATGACTGCCACACTTCTCTTCTGCAGGAGATAACTGAGGTTACATCAACTCAAGACCTGGGACTGGAACCAGCTGTGTGTGCTCAGTTTTGTACTGAGAGAGGACTCATGATGCTTACACTGACGTGCACTTGCTGAAAGCTCAGGGGCTGCCCCCTCTGCCCACTGCTGTCCACAGGTTTGCTACCAACCTTTGTAATGCAGAGCAAACTACTACAGCCACTGCATAGCTTTGGAGACTGAATGGTTAAACTGTGAACATGTTTGTTCACTCAATACTGTAAGTGTATCACTGTAATATAAATATCTCCCTCAAAAAGAGGTTTCCTGGCAGACATTAACAGACCTTTTGCACTGCCAAAGGCCCAGCTAGTACAGGTATCTCCAACATAAACATCATAAATACCATCCCTGGGAGGACCTCATCCCTGGTCTGAATACATCAAAGGCAGTTTGCATTTCACTGTCCAGGACTGGATATAAGCAGATCTGGAAAGTACAGCTACAGAGGAGATAGG
>JAOXNH010000019.1:62258463-62269002 GCA_028566575.1 Bartramia longicauda | reverse complement strand
GATACTGATTCCTGTCAATGTTCCAGATGTAGAATAATGTTGCCTAGATAATTCTTCAAAGCAGAGGAAGGAAAGAAATAGACTTCTTGTAGCAACTTACTCAGTTTGTTTTTCTGTTGGAAATCGGACTGTCTCTGTGTCTTGCAGTTTTTATCAGTAGGTACTTGAAAATGATGTGCCCAGAAAGAGACAATGCAGAGGAGTCTCATCACATGATAGCTTTTACCCTTTCCTCTGGTTTTCTGAATCAAAATTGTAAAAGCAGAAATATTCATTCCAATTTTTTGAAGACTGAGGAAGAGGCACCAGTCAGGTGGCTGAAGCTGATGTCTCTCTCCGTGCTTCTTATCAAATACACAATTTCCAGAGACCCCAAAAAAAACCCAAACCAAAACAAAAAAACACAAACTACAACAACAAAAAATCAAGCTTCTGGAAAGAGCCAAACAACAAAGCAGCCAAAAAAGTATACAAACTGACCAGTTCTGTCAAGCTTTGCTCATTTTGCACTCCAACTTCCCTTTAGCTCCTGTTATTTGCTGATCTCTATTACAGACTGTACGCAGCTTTCATTTTCACTGTTCTTCACATGTCATAAATTGCTTTTCTCCCTGTCCTTCACCACAGCAACAGTAGCTCCCCTCACCTCTGCTGCTGTCACATACTGACTTGGGCTGTCAGGCCATGGCTTTCTCAGAGAATATTTCTCCCAATTCATTTATTCTGCACTTGCTTTGGGAAATGGCAGAGCTCATGTTCCCCGTCAGCCAGCCATAACCTTTTCTCCCCTGCAGCTTTTCTCAAGGGTACAGCCCCTGCAGAGACAATTTTGTATTAAAGAATATGTCCATAAGTCTGAAAACCCTTGTGCCTATCTCATATGAATTTGGAGGCTTCACTAAGTTACACCGCAGTTGCTGTGGACCTGTAAATAACAGTGTTTGATTTGGGTCAGTCTTATTCAAATCCTCCTTTGAATCTTAAAGAAGTTTCTCTCTCTCTCTCTCTCTCCCTCTGCAAATTTTAGTTTTCTTCTTCATTTGGTTAGGGTCTAAAATACATCTTAGCATAACAGTATTAGCAAAGCTGCGAGTCATTATGCTGTTTCCGGGAAAAGGTCCTTGTACTGGCATCTGTGTTTAGAAAGTGAACCTGACAGGAGCACCACCCCTGATACTGATCCCTGATGCCCAGCACCTTGCAAGTGATTTACCTCACTGCCAAACCAGTACAGAATTCTCCAACAGCAGTATTTTAATCATCTTTGCATTCCATTTGCACTCCTGTAAGTCACAACACATTTGACACTGAAGGAGAGGCTTGTCTTTTTCGTGGGAAGTATGTAATGTGCCAAATTACTTTTTTTTAAATCTTCGTGTCGACCCCTTTGATCCTGTTACTGTCTAAAATTCAATATAGTGGTAGCAAAGTTTGAAATTACAGTAAGAATATTTCAGTAGCAAAATGCACATTTGTAAATTATAGGTAAAAAAGCATTACAATTCAAAATTTATGAGGTGTACATGATGTTTTATCCTTGCTATATTCCAGAAAAATATAATGCCACATTTAGATTATTTGCATATCAGCCTTTTAAAAATATATTTATAGTACTTTTGCACAAAAACTGTATAACTCCATAATTCAAAGGTACACAAGCTAGCCAGTGTGGACATTACAGCTTTTCTAGTCCAAATACAAAGGAAGGCTGGCAAACTGTATGCAATGGTACAGACTACTGTTACTGTGATTTATTTTTTCTATACCACCGCATGCAATGCCATACAAGCTAAAGCGTTCAAAGACAAAGGAAAAATTGCGGTTTCTGCACCAAAGAGGTAGCATGGTAAAGAGAAGGATTTCTTGTGAAAATTGCTAGGTTCTTTTAAAATTGAGTATTGGAGTCAATTTCCAATACAGTCTTTCCACATTCCTACATAAACTCACTAGCCATGCTCTCCCTAAAAATTTCATATGGTGTCATCTTTCATCTCATATAAAAATAACTATTCATCCATTTGACACTGGACAGTTAGGAACTAGAAATAGTTACTACACTTACCAAAACAATACTCCTAACCTTCCCAAAAACAGTCTTGTCTGAATAGGAGAATATTTAAAAGACAAGAATTCTCAACTCTCTTTCCCAGAATATGAAATTTGAGGTTGTAACACATTTCATCCTATGACATTAGAACACTGTCAAAGTATTGCAGAGGTATCATAACAGACCATAAGAGTTTAAAAAACAAAACCCAAAGCCGCATACCAGCATCCTTGATTGTGGTGGAAGACAGACTCCAAAGCAGTTTTCAAAGGCCCACTGCCTACAACTTTAAGCACTAGATTTTTTAAAAAGTCTGCTCCTGGAGTTCATACCACTTTCTATTTAAACTGAAATAAGCCTACTTAGAAAAACTAGGCAAAAGTCTCCAACAAGGCACTATTTTTAGGTAGGCTTCATTTCGCCAGATTTGAACTTCAGTACATAGTCACCGTTTTCCTCAAACAATATGTCAGAGGTGACACCCTTGTAGATTTCAGGATTTGCTTTTCTTCTCAGTTATGACAGTATAAATCACAAATTTCTCCACTGACCTCATTGGAATTCCAAGAGTAAAGGACTAGAGAACTAAGCTCTTGGCACCTGCTCACAATAGCCATTATGAGATTCTGTATGTGTGTAAAAGAGACCAAATTGCTCTTGCAGACAGGTACAGAACAAGTAGAATTAAGTGCAGAAGCATTCCAGGTGACACACACACACCAGTCATTCCTCATTTTCCAAATAATTATCACAGAGTGAGTGGGAGAAATTACAAAAAGAAAATTATTTTCTTATGTTTAAATATCACATTATTGAGGGAATAAAGCAGGTTATCAGTTAACTAGAAGACACATAGATGTAATATATTTTTTTAAATTGATATAAGGTTACTGACTTAAATGTAAAGAATACTGCGTACTCAAAGAACAATTGATACTAAAATAATACTAAATTAAAATTAATTTAACAATAGGCATGGAATAGCTAATCTAACTAAAAGATTTCCTATCAAAGGCCAAAACATGGGCAATCTAGTTGTCTGAGGTGGCATGAGATGGCCAGAAGGGCTTCCCTTTTGCAGAGGAACTTTAAGGAGATGTATCTTCAGCAACAACATAGACAGTGTGATTGAGCACACCCTCAGCAAATTTGCAGATGTCACCAAGGTGAGTGGTGCCGTTGACACACCCGAGGGATGGATGCCAAGCAAGGAGATTCTGGAAAAACTCAAATAGAAGAAGGAAGTTTACAGGATGTGGAAAAAGGGACTGGACACTTGGGAATAATATAGGAACATTGTCAGAGCGTGCAGGGATGCAACGAGGAAGGCTAAGGCCCACTTGGAATTAAATCTGACAAGGGATGTCAAGGACAACAAGAAGGGCTTCTTCAAGTATATCAGTAGCAAAAGGAAGACTAGGGAAAATGTTGGCCCGCTGCTGAGTGAGGTGGGTACCCTGGTGATGGAGGATGCAGAGGAGACAGAGTTACTGAATGCCTTCTTTGTTTCAGTCTTTACTGCAAGGCCAGCCCTCAGGAATCCCAGCCCCCGGAGGTAAAAGAAAAATTCTGCAGAAAGGAAGACTTTCCCTCAGTTGAGGAGGATCGGGATAGAGATCATTTAGGCAAACTCAATACTCACAAATCCATGGGCTCCAATGGGATACACCCATGAGTGCTGGGGAACTTGGCAGATGTTACTGCTAAGCCACTCCATCATCTTTGAAAGGTCATGGAGGAGAGGTGCTTGAGGACTGGAGGAAAGCTAATGTCACTCTAGTCTTCAAAAAGGGCAAGAAAACGAGGAACCTACAGGAAACCTATAGGCTCACCTCTATCCCTGGAAAGATAACAAAACAGCTCATCCTGGATGTCATCTCTAAGCATGTAGAGGAAAGGAAGGTTATTAGGAGTGATCAACATGGATTCACCAAGGGGAAATCATGCTAGACCAATCTGATAGCCTTCTATGATGGCAAGACTGGCTGAGTAGATGAGGGGACACCATTGGATGTTGTCTGCCTTGATTTTATCAAGACTTTTGACACTGTCTCCCATAACATCCTTGTAGGTGAGCTTAGGAAGTGTGGGTTAGAAGAGTGGACAGTGAGGTGGATTGAGAACTGAGTGGCAGAGCTCAGAGGGTTGTGGTAAGTGGTGTGGAGTCCAGCTGTAAGCCTGTAACTAGTGGTGTTCCCCAGGAGTCAGTACTGGGTCCAGTCTTGTTCGACGTATTCATCAATGACCTCAATGAGAGGACAAAGTGTATCCTCAGCAAGATTGCGGACACAAAACTGTGAGGAGTGGCTGACGCACCACAAGGCTGTGTCACCATACATACAGCAAGACCTGGACAGGCTGGAGAGCTGGGCAGAGAGAAACTTAATGAAGTTCAACAAGGGCAACTGTAGTGTCCTACACCTCAGAAGGAATAACCACATGCGCCAGTACAGAATAGGGGTTGACCTGCTGGAAAGCAGCTCTGCAGAGAAGGACCAGGAGTCCTGGTGAACAACAAATTGATCATGAGGCAACAATATGCCCTTGTGGCCAAGAAGGTTGATGGTCTCCTGGGGTGAAAAAGTGTGGCCAGCAGGTCAAGGGAGGTTATCTTCCCCCTCTACTCTGCCCTGGTGAGGCCAGGACTTCTTCAGTCCTGCTTGGTTTTCAAATAAACCTGTATTTTCAATTGCCGTCTTGTATCACCCTGCTATAGATGCAGAAAGTAAAGGAGGGCCCATTCTTTTCTTGTAATAAAGATTTTTTCAGGATAATTTGTACTTTCAGAGCCCTGTAAACATATTTTCCAGTGCAATTGTAACACTTATTAAAACACCTTCTTATTCTCCCTTTACAGAAATGATTTGTAGAGCTGCCATTGACTGAAAAACTGATGGTAATTCTGTTAGCAATACAGGGGAAGAAATATGACACTGAGCTCTCTTGGTATTTCCATTGCTAACATGAATAAAGTAGCAACAAAAAAAAATTTCCAAAATCACAGGAAAAAAAACCATTTAATTTTACTTCAGGAAAGTAATTTTTTGAGCAGAAGTACCAGATTTACATCCATATTTAAAAGGAGAGCAAGAGCATCCTTTCAAGCACTGGACAGGTCTGCTTTTTAAACCCTGCGTTTCAAAAGCTGTGATCTCCAGATCTGCCTGATTCAAGACTCTTCTTCTGCAGCAGGTAAAATCTCGATGTGTTCTATTGCAAACTGCTTGCCCCACACACATGCCCATCACCTGCTGAACTTGAAAAGTGCACATCAACCTTCATAACATGCTAGTACCACTGGAAGGGATATTTGGAAATTATGGAAAGAAAAGAAAAAACACCTTTTAAACTATAATCTCTTTTAAACATTACTTAAAGAAAATACATTTGACCCTGCTATCAAGAATTCAATTAGGATATTTCACAGGTAATGACTTTTTATTTTCCAGTTCAGCCATCCATAAAATGGAATCCTCTGTGTGATTACTGAAGCATTTTTAATTGGGCTTTTCCTTACAACCAAGCAGAAAGCCCACAGAGGAAGAATTTTAAAATTTGTTGTACCCCTCAGCTTTAAAGGGAAAATCTTGTCATGAAGTGAGCATGGAATTGCCCCTCGCTTCCAGGAAGAAACTGTTCAGGCAGTGCAGTTTGCAACCACTGAACAGGGAAACATAGCTTCTACTAAGCAAGCTTCTCCTATGCCACAGGATGGCTCATAACTCTGTGTGATGGGCATGTCCACCGCACGTTAGCCAAAGTAAGGTAGAGTGCTGTAAGGCAATGCTGCTTGCCTTGAATGAGAGAGAAAGCTGAGGAGAGAAGCCCCAACAGAAACAGCAACTCACTGAAGACAAATTTATCCTAAGACCTTTCAGAAACCCCTCAAATGTGACAGCCTTTTTGATAGGTGAGAGTGAATGGTTTAAGCTGTTGGGATTTCTTGGTTAATTGATACCCATTCCTGGTCTGATGGGGAATACCGTTTGAAACAGTATTTTCTCTCAAAGCATCACCTTAGAGATGATTTCTCTCATTTAAGAGTCTATACCATTGTTTGTCGAAGGTTCCCATAAGGGTAGTGATAGCCTTTATCCATAGACACAAAAACCAAAAAAGACCAAGAACAAGCCATGTGCCAAGGTTTGTCAGTGCACCCACTTAGCAACACTAAATGCCTCTCTGAACCAGAAACATCAAAATCCATGAGTCCACATCCAGAGTACACAGGGCTATGTCTGACCCTGACTGCTGCCTCTGGCACTGATCCTGACCTGGACTTGCTGCTCCGCATCTCACCTCCTTTTCAGTGAGATGCCTGCTCCCATCTGCCTTCCTACCATGCTCAGCTCCCAGCTCACGTTCCCTTACGGAGCAGTTGGCTCTCGCTGCATCTTGGCATAAACAAGGTAGATAAAGCTGAGCAAACAATAAGCACTAAAATTACTTTGCACAGACTCAAAAGGGCAGACATAGTCAGTGGCCAATGGGGAGGCAGTCTGATGTCTTAATCCACACTTAGAAATATTCTCAAAAGACAGGTCTGGGAACCTTCATCCACTTAGTGGGACAAAGTTTTTCTGCATTTTAGTAACGCTTTCACTTTTGGTCAGACCTGAAGGCATCAGGCAGTTGGACTAGATGATCTTAGGTCCCTTCCAACTGGAATTATTATATTTCTATGCTAAAATTAGCAAACTGACTACACACTAAAGATTACAGATTCAACATTGGGTTTATGGGTCATAGTAATAGTCAAGCATTGGTTTTACGGGCATGATGATCTTCCTCAGACACCACATATGGTTAACTTGTTTGTGTCCAAGACATCCATCTCTCCACCCTAGAAGCTAAATGAGCTCCTTGGCTGTCCCTACACTAACACCTCCCATACATCACCTCCTCAAGACATCCTTCTCTCCAAGTTGTCTAGTTTTTTAATACAAGATAAACTCAAGGCATGTTCTCAACCTATAGCAGGCTTGTCAGATAGCTCTTTCTGTATGGTTTTCTTATGTATGTGCATATATACATATTCTGTATCTTTTATTTCTGTATGTGTGTATGTCTCTAGGGATTGTGTGCCTAAAACTTTATCTTTTTTTTCTAGCTACATCAGTTGGTCTCAGAGATACCACCTTTTGCCCTATAAACACTGGCTTGCCTGATGTCTAACTGCCTTTATTGCGTCTAACAAATTTTTATTAGAATATCAGGAAGGAGGATTTCACACATAATTTCCAGACAGGAAAGACAGCGTGCAAACTAATTAAGGGATTAGCTCTTGATTCAGAAAAGAAATTTAGCTCTAATCAGCTATAATACTGGTTAAAAGTTATATGCATAGGAGAGTTTCCTCAGTGGGGTCTCTCTTCTTTGCCTCCAGTCGAAACTCCCCATACATATCATGGCATCCCATTAGGTGTTACTAAATTCTGCATAGGCATTAAAGTCTTTCTTCATCATAAGGATATAAGTTAAACTCTTCAGTCGTTAAAACTAACTGCAACACACACACAGATTTTATGCTATTATTATGTAGAAAGCCCTGAAAATGTCGTCCCCAAACATTTTTTAAAGACCTAATGTTATTCTGAGACAGTTTAATCTTCATTCCCTAAATATTCAAGACCTGCAGGAACAATTGTTAATGAAGGACTACAGAGCTGTCCTTTCCTGTAGCTCATGCTAAGGTGTCCAACTGTCATTGCAACAAGTTCACAGCAGTGTTAAACCCAGTTATTTGACTTTAATCAGCCAGAAAGTCTGGTGTCAAAAAAACAGTGCAAAGCCAAACCCAAAACTTAGCTTAGTTGCTCTGATCTTCCTTATAGAGACAATACTAAAAGATGTGATAAACATGACAGAGAATCATATTGAGCATAGCTTGTTTCCACCTGCACCACTTACAGCAAGGCAGGTTATAGAGCTGTTAGAGGATTATGATGACCTGATAATATAGATAAACCTGCGGGGACATCCAGTGAAAAATTTGGAAGTGTGTGGATGTTTTTGCAAAATTAGCCATGCAGGGACACATGAAGACATGCTTAGTGACCTCCTTTCTTTCTCCAAGCAGGTGAGGTTCTCCATTATAATGTCCTCCAAATTGTATTACGTAAATCACAGAAAATTGATCACATAACCATTTATGGGGTAATAAGATAATGAGAATTGCAAAAGAGCAATTAGAAGAGATTTATACCCTAGCCACTGTCAAGATAAACGTAACAGAATGAGACAGCAGATATTGTATTTGGCAAGCTCTCTATGGTGAAGTCATCAGAAGAGTGGCCATCAGGGGAAATGCAGGGCAGCAGAACAGTTACTGCTTACCTTTAAACTCATGTTGGTCTGAAAAGACTTTAGATAGGTAAGTAAGGTAGATATCAAACACAAAAGAATTTCTTCAAATTGTCATAGTTCCAGGAAGAAATATGAGATACAGAAAGTTTAACTTTGGGGCTTATTTTATTATATTGTGACATTATGTCATCTTAAGCTGCTCCTGCCCTGTTGACCTGCCAAACAAGAAGGCACAGGTCAAAATCCTGACTCTTTGCTGGGCAAGTTCCCCAGCTGCACCTCTTCATAGAATCATAGAATTGTTTTGGCTGGAAGAGACCTTTCAGATCATCAAGTACAACCATTAACCTAGCATTGCCAAGTTACCACTAGCATCCAAGACACGTCAATCATTCCCTGACTGGGGAACATTCTGGAAATGGGGATTAAAGGGGTCGTCCTGTGTGTAAACCCTTGGGTTTACATAATGGTACTTCTAAACTTCTCTTTAGTGCCGTGGAAGCTCCTGCTGCTAATCAGAGGATTTCCCTGTCTTCAAGAAGATGATGGGGAGTGACATACTGATGAAATAACACTTTTAAGGTCCAGTAGAAAAATGACAGTAAGCAGAACTGGAAGAATCCTTTTATAGTTCTGTTGGTTTTACTGATACACACCAAGATAAGATCTCACTCAACTTGCCTAGGCTGTCACTGAGTAAATAAAATTTAGCCTTGATACAATCTAAGTTTCAAACACAGTCCACACTGCCATACAGGTCAGTGATTTGGATTCCCAGGTGTCGGACAGCTGGTCTTCTTCAAGAGTCAAAAGTACATATTGTCTCACACTTCAAATGTGCTCTAACTTTAAATTGTTAGAGAAGAAAAAATAATTCTTTGCACTGCACAGCGTTTACCAAAAGCTGATTGCAATGGGCCACAGTCAATCCTTCTGAACTCTAAGAGTTCATATTGTAAGATTATTTGTCTTTGAAACCTGAAGGAAATGTTGCCCTTAAAGACTTCATATCTACTAGGATTCATAAGTCTTGTAACAACGATTTTCTTGAGTTTTTTAGTCCCCAAAAATATCTAAATTAATGACTGTCAAAAATAGTGCACTGGTAGCATCAGTAGCATGAGAGCTTCAGTAAATATCTTATGTGAATATTTAAATTACATTTAAAACAAAAAAAAACAAACAACCCACACTAAAAAAAACCAAACAAACCGCCACGTCATGTATTTGCATTAATTGCTGTGACCTGTACAATTGTTTGTTATTTTGTTACATTTTGTTTACATTTTATTTATTGTTTTTATGCACAATTGCCTTTATCAGCCTGCTCTACCCAATTAGCCCATTCTTGAACATGTACACTCTTACCATTGCTGAAAATAAATTGTACACTTATCTACCACTTTCCAGGAAATTAAAACACATCAGACAATGAGCCTGATAGATCCCTGAAATTATTTACCCGGCTGTGCAGAATTTTTTTCTTGGGGGTGTTGAGTATCCTCTTTGCTTTAATGCCATTTGTGCTCAACGGCACTGAACTAAAACATGATAATCTTTCACTCCAGGTGGTTGCCCTGTCAACAATTGAGAAGCCAATATGCAAGTTAGCATAACAGTTATTGTTAACATGACCACGATACAGTACATAGCCTTACCCCTTGTCTTAGAAAGGGGTGGATGAATGCTCATGATCTCATAATTACAGGAGACAGTCCATGGAGTAACTTAGCCTGCTGCAAGGAAACCATTATGTAAAATGCCTTTATTCCCACATCTTAGAGTATGTAAGTACACGTGGCCTCAGTAGAAGCTTAATGTTTATTTCACTCCCGTCTGGCTCTAAATAAGGACCATCAAAGGTGGGTCTGTTTCACTTTGGCAGAAATTTGAAGCCCCAAAACTAAGGTTTGGGGTGAGAGCAGTTAGGTTTCTGTCAGCACGCCCTGTTACATTGAGTGGATTGCTTAATTTACTGTGGTGTGAACTTCCGTATCGCAACAGATGGAAATAATGTTATTTATCTTTTCTTTGCCCCAGCTCCTTTGTAGCATGGGGAGCTGGTGTGCCAGTGTTGGGGTCCTCCTGCCATTGTTCCCCTCCTTAGGAACTGAGGGTGCTGTGGTTGCAAGTCCCCATGGTGAGCTCCCACCACTGACCGCATGTCACCTGTAACAGCTCGTGGC
>JAOXNH010000019.1:55066983-55078266 GCA_028566575.1 Bartramia longicauda | reverse complement strand
GACTGCGGGGAGGTGGGACTGGATGACCTTTGGAGGTCCCTTCCGGCCTGGACCAATCTATGGATCTATGAATCTATTTCTGGTTTATTTTTGCTTTCCCTGCTTATCACACGGAAATTCAGCAGCTTCCCATCAGTTTCAGTTTCTATTAACCATCCTTCTTTGAAACAGGCATAAAACAAACAGCTGTTTGTGAATCTTAAAAATGTGGTACCTGGAAAATGAGGCTCTGTCATGGCCTGCACAGGAACAGTGCCTGCAGACTGGAAACACGATGGCTACCTCAATGAGCTTGGTAAGAAAGGGAAAAGCAGGAGAATGTGAATGTTATTCGTTGCATTTGGAATGGACTGGAAAGCTGGGATGTTTTCCTGGTCCTCCACTCAGGGTAATGCCAGGCTTGTCAGACTGTGTGTGAGGTTCAGGGTTTGACCTTCCTTTAAGGCAGTACCCTTAGAGATAAAACAGTGATTCCGTGTGAGGAACGGTGAGTCAGTCAGTGCCCAGTGAAGACAGGATACTCAAAATATCTCATATTCTTTTTATAAAAAGATTTGCTTATTAATTAGTTTCATAAAGCAATGGGTATTGAACAATAAGGGTCTGCTTTGGCAGTTTTTTTTTTTTATTTCCCAATAAATGGAATCAATGCTTTATAAAGCAGTTTCTCATCGTCTGAGCTGCTTCAGACGTAAATTCTAGCAGCACCTTCCCAGCTGAGCCTCCTGTTTGCTGAAGGACAGAGCCCTGTCTGTGGGAAGAAAAATTCCCAAGAAGGGGTGTGAATTGCTGTGTCCTGCTTTATGCCCTCTTTTACTGTCTTTTCATTGTTTCCCAATCTCCTGGATTCCAAAAAGGCTGTATGACAATGACCATATCTCTGACCAGTGCAAGCTTTAAAAGGGACTTTCAGTGCCACTGTCATTGAGATCATTTAATTACCTTAACTTCTGGTCCTTATCAGCATCAGAGTCTGGGAATCAGAACAACAGTATGCAGCATTGTTCTTTTCCTGCTCATCCCCAGTCTTGGTCTAACCAAAGTTCAGGCTCAAATCTGTTTTTTTTTAGAAAAGGGTTTCAGTCATGTGCTCAATGTTCAACTTTACATTTTCTTAGAGCATTTGTACCAGCGCTTAAGATTCCTAGAGATACTGGCTGTGGTTCTGTTTATAGAGATATTGTACAGATAAAATGATTTTAGGTTTTTGTAAGGCTTCTAGCACAGTACCACCATGCAATTGGATTAAAAAATTAATACTTCATAGTATCAATCAAAGCTATTTGAATGGATTAGTAAGCACCTAAGTGCCAGGGCTCTGAAGGCAGTTGTCAGGCATTGCTGACTGCTGAGGCTTCTCTTGGGATTTAGATGGAGAGAAATCTGTTACCAACAGATCATTGCAAAGCTTCAGACTGAGGCACCAGGTGTTTAGGCCGTTCCTGCAGATCAAGGGACTGGAGCAGAGTGACCTTGGACAACACAATGGGAGTGATTCACTTTGGAAGTGAAGTACCAAGAAGTGGAGTGAACTTGGCATACCCTGGTAAATATGGTTTATCCAAACCAAAAAATGTGCTTTAATCAAAGAACAGTTATTAGGTTTGTTCAAGAGTAACTGAGGGCAACGTAATGGCCTGTGACATACGTGAGGTCAAACTAGATAACTTAACGGTCCCGTATGACCTTTCCTGTTCAAGAAGCTGCTGTTTGAAAGTGTGCAAGCAAAGAGGAGCAATGCTTCTGTCACTCTAAATTCAGGGTAGTGATAGTGTTTTGATCTTTGAACTTTATATTAGACCGTACTGGTGTGTGCCACTATTTTTTTTGTACCATTAAGTCATGCCAAGGGGGACTGGAATGCTTGGATATCTAATGAAAAAAGTGTAGCTAAGAGAATACATTGAATATGCAGACAAAAGCAGGGAACAAAGTGACGTGGATACCACAACATCTCTTCCCAGCATCAGAAAATAGGCCTCCTCTTAAACTAGAGTTATTTGTCCTTCAGCTAAATCCTGAAATGACAAGCCACCTGCTGTTTCACTGTCAGTTCTATGTGCACATTACAGACATTTATAAGAAGCTGGGTACTCTTTTAGTGTGGCTGCGTGCTCAAACTTCACAGCAAACATCCAGTCCTAGAAGTCACCTCACCATCTGCCCAGCCACTGGTGTTGGGAACAGTCTTAGATCACTTACCCTGATTTCAGCACTGGGAAAGGCAGAAAGTGTTCTGAAGTGCCTCTTAAAATCTGATTCTCCATATTATCTGTATTTGATGCTAGCTGCTATTTTAACCAGGATTGAAGGGGCTCACACTTTGCAATGGGAGTTTGCATGTACCATAGCAAGATCAGCCCAATAAAAGAGCGTAGCAGTAGAGATGCTTTCATTAATTGCTGTATAACCATTTTGAAGTGTTATGACTGATTCCATTTAAATATTCATTTATAAGTGACTTTTTAGAACTCAAAATTAAGGAACGGCCTGTCAAGTAGCAATGTGCATAGTATGTAGCACGCTTGAGAGATGAATATGTTTTTCTTTTTGCAGATCTAGTGAAGAACTCGGAATACAATTTAAGTAATTGCTCATTAAGTAGTTCTGAGAACCCACATCCTACTACAAAAGACCCACCAGCTCTTGTACCAAAAAGTTCAGGATGGGGATGTGTTGAAATGAAACCCCCAGCACGCGGGGACTCCCCATGTGCTGGGATTGCTGGCTCTGCTTCAGCCAGTAAGAGCATTGATGAAGCTGGTAAGCACAAAATCTACTTCTGGATGTTGAAGGTTAGGGACAGAGAACACAGGACTTTTTTTCTTTGAGCCAATTTAATCAAAACACAGGAAAAATCACTGAAAAAAATGATGATGTCTTCAGATCTTCTTTTCTGCTCAAAAACTGTAACAGCAATCTCATTCTTTTGAGATAAGTGGTGTAATTCACAAGAACAGAGCATGAAATTCCTCCAAGTCAGTTTGATAACATACAGGTCCCTCTGAATTTCCCTGGTTTGAAAGCTTTTCTTTAACCAATAGCCTAAGATAAGCTTAGCATTTGATTGCAATGTAATTCAGCTCTGGACCAGGCTGTTAAGTACTGAACGCAGCAGTGAGTGTGTAGGAGGAATCGAGAAGATGTGTTTCCTTCTCTTGATCAGACAAAACAGCATCTTCACCCACAGACAGAGTATTTCACTGATGTGGGCCCTATCTGACCACTTTATTTCTGTAGTTACAGAAAACTTTGGGGTTTTGTGGAATGGTAGTTATCAAAATGGTCTCTGGACTGGAATAAAGCGCGTGTCACATACCAATGGATACCATTTTCCTTTTTTGCCCCCAGTTAGAGATTCCTCTGAAATCCATCAACATCCCCATTGTGTTTCTAAGGCTTTTTATAAAAACCTGGATTAAAAACCCCAAATGCGGACTTTTTTTCCCCCCACTTTGTCCACACACAAAGAACAGATGCTGGTCCTTTTGCTCCTGTCGGTAACTCTACTCCTGGCAGGTCCCTGCTGCAAGCCCAGAGGTGTAACTTAGTGTAAAGTCAACACACCTCAACATCAACCTTTGGTTCTACACCAGTGTTTCAGGACTCAGCAGGATGAGGAATCCTTATGTTGAAGGAGAAAGGACAGGATAGTTTGTAATGCAAACCGAAATAAAATGCAGTGTTTGCTTTCTGTTTGCTGCTTCTAGTGTTGAATATGTGTGCTCTCTTTCATCACAGAACCTACTGGGAGCCTTGTCCACGGAGCATTCAGTAGCAGTGGACGTTTCGGCCAGGAAGGACCCTTATGATCTTCCAAAAACCAGCTGCATTTTGTGTCATTATGACTTGCTACCAGTTCGAGATAGCCCCACATCCTCTATGCAGGAGGTCACCAGCGAATGACCCCAAAAGCTGATGTGGGAGCACAGCGGGACTTTCAAGGGGCAAAATGTCATGGTTGTGCTCCTTCCTCTAGTTCAGCATCACGTTTGGCTCCTGATCTGTCCAGCAGACAATTGCTGCACATTAAACAGAATCTCAACGTGAGGTTTGTATTGTGTATACGAGTGACAGAGGGACAAACGCCACGCTCTGGGGATCGTCATCATTTGTTTTGTCATGGCAGTAACTTTAATAGAAACAGGTAGGCAACACATTTATACTGTAAAATACTGGCTTCAAAGTATTGGTTTGCAGGTCAGTTTTGATAACGTCCCATTTCAGCGACTCTAAGTATAGACTTCACATTTGTCGTGTTCCAGAGTAGAAATACTCCCAGGACAGTGCGAGACAAAGAATTGCCACTCTTGTGACAGCATTGATACACTCCTAAGAAAACCACAACCAGTTGCCTTTGGAATTCCAAGTGCAACAGAGGATCAACTGGAAGAAAAACTGGAAAAAAATCTTTTGGAGGTTTTTTTTTAAAGGGAACCCCAGAGCTGAAATGGAAATACAATTTGGTTTTATTTGTTGTCACTGAAGTGGTGATAAATGAGAGCTCTGCATCCAAAGAGATCATTGTGGATGTGCCTGAGCCTGAGAATGTTTATGCCTTTAGGAAGTGCCCTGTACAGTCTTGGTGCTTGCTGGCCATGGGCATGGGCAGTTTTCCAGTTCCCTGGGCATTTCCTGTATATACTTGGAATAAATGAGTTGATTGTCTTTGGATTTTGCAAATACAGAAATTAACTAGCAGATTTTAAAAGCCAGTTACCATTTAACCCCTCCGTAAGATGAAGTATTGATTTGGTTTTTGTGCAAATAGATAACATGTAGAGCTACGGATATATATACATATATATATGTGGTTTTATATATATATAGTTTTGTACTGTGTGAATCAGATCTTGAAATAAAACCTTTCTTCTCTGAAGCCATGAATAGCAAATGCTGTATTTAGCAATCGGGAGCTCTGTGTAAAATTTGGAGACCACTAGGTAAATTAATCTTCATAATATAAACAGTTCTTTTTTATATGAAAAGTGAAGACCTGAATAAATTATATTTGCTTGAAAATTTCCAGTATGTCACATATCCTCAAGTGATATAATCAGACAAATATTCATGAAAATAGATGAGTTTCTGATAATTTTGCCTGTTGTGTATGTTCTAAATATACATCTTGCCAAAGTCTTCCTTTCTATATGTGGGTAAAACTCCTGCTGTGTAGGCAGCATGAATAATGTCTGCATCTCTCTGAGCCGTGTTTGCAATACATAGAGGTCAAGTCAATGACTTGTGAATTTACTTCAGTGAATGGTCATTGACAGACACTCAGAAAACAGATTGTCTGCAGGGGTAATACGTTCTTGTGAAATGATGGCCGTGGATCATTCTAGGGGAAAAAATCCACAGGGGTCTTGCTGTCGATTCAGGGAGAGCCCCGACTTGATCCTCATGACTCTCACACAGCGCTTTTGTAGATCCCAGTGTGCTCTT
Source organism: Bartramia longicauda (assembly GCA_028566575.1). Lineage (NCBI taxonomy): Eukaryota > Metazoa > Chordata > Aves > Charadriiformes > Scolopacidae > Bartramia > Bartramia longicauda. The sequence continues at coordinate 55,072,821 of JAOXNH010000019.1, read as the reverse complement.
CAGAGAACTTATATATTTCAGACCGTGCATACATATTGAGATGGGGACTTAATGAGTAACAATAAAATAATTTTAGCAAACATCATCTACTCAGAGAATTGGCTTCGCCATAGACGCAAATGGAAAGAGATGCCAGCATTGGAAATGGAGATATCTGTGCCCTAGCAACTTGGTTTCAGTTTCATAAAGGGGAAAATGCTGCACAAAGTTAAGAGCTGATTTTAAAGTAAGTAGTGAGTATGAACTTTAGGTTTTGAATACTGTAGGTGTATTAATTCTGGTCATGGAGAAGCATAACAAACCTCAAGGCTTTTTACTGTATCAAAGACTTTTAATCACAGCACAATGCTACACCAAAAAATCCCCCCCAAAAAAGTCCTTATCTTGATCTACCCAGAGAACTCCCATTAATTTTAATTGGAGATGTGCATGCAGATTACAGGGGTAGGAAATTTCATTGCACTCATACTTTCCGCTGAGATAATCTGCAAAGTCAAGTTAATATTGAAGTTAGGATAAAACAAAATCAAAAGTGGGGAACGTGTTATTTAAAGTATATTGGATTTTCCAAAAACTCTGTGTACAGTTTAATTTTTGTTAGATATGTGTCCAAATAATCACCCTTATACGGAAGCTCTAAAGTCCAGGCTGAGGATTACAGAGCTAATTCTGCCAGAAATGCTTTCTATTAAAGATTATAGTTATAGTAGTGTAAATGACTGAAAAACAAATCAGTGTGTGGTTATTAATTACTGTACAGACTCTCTTGTCATTTGGTACACTCATACCAGCACTAAAGCACTGAACCCAACTCTTTTATCTTCAGCTTTTTATCCCACAAGACTTCACTTGGATATGATCAAGCTGAAATCTACTTTTAAAGAAAACCTATCAAGTATGCCTGGCTTTTTTTCTTAGCTGTAACAAAAAAGTGTTTTGTTGTGAAAATATATCTATTTTCCAAACCTTCACTACCATTTATCTCACTTCACATACCTGTGGGTTAATTGAATAAAGTTTCTAACAGAAGATGGGAAAGAATTTGAAATTTTTTCCTTTGTTTTTCATTTGCTTAGGACAGATCTTGAAACAAAAAAAGACGTTGTCCTTGCCCATGCTGGACCACCAAGTAATGCATTTTATTTTTCAGCTTCCAGAAAGCAAGTAGTACATGAGATGCTTTGTGGAAAATCAAAGCTGATTTGAACTGCTGAACTTTGATTAAAGTCTGTTCCTACAGGAATTCATTCTGTGAGTGAGGCTCTTTCAAGCCTGTCTCTTGAAGGCTTAAAGCTTCAACCTGCAGAAAGATGGAAAGCTGAGTTGCCAAGAGTAGCCTGTGGTTAACCATTAAAAAGCCAGTGACCAAAGTATAAACACGGCATAAAAATGGGCTTTTTGCGATTTGTAACATTTCCCTACTAAGATAAACCTAAAACTGTGGCAACAGAACAAAATTGTTCTTTACTCTCTCAGTCTGATCAAAGATGAGAGATTTGGCATTAAAAACTAATCATAGCATAAGAAAAGCACAGAATTATTTGGATGGGAAGTAAAGGAGAACACGGGTGAGAGGCAGCCATGTCCTGCCTGTGCCCCCCTTCACCTCCCCCACCATGGGAGGCTTCAGGGGAGCCCAGAGGGCTGGCCAGCAGTGCTGGGGTGTGGGGAGAGCCTGTGGGACTTTGTCCTGCAGCCTCCAGGGAAGCACAAGGAGTTAGCCAATGAACCCTCTTGCCACGTGTTCCTGGAGATGACTCCTACAGCCAGAGCCACCTGTCAGGGCCCTGGGAAGACACGGCCGAGGCCTCGGTGACTGGCATGAAAAACCGATGCCGAGCACAACACAAGAGATGGGGCGAAGGATGGATGGATGGATGGATGGATGGATGGATGGATGGATGGATGGATGGATGGAGTGGGTAGTGGCACTGCAGTAACCCCAGATGCCTTTGCTGTGGCCGCTGGGGCTGTGGCTGCTGGGGTGAGCGTCAGGGTGGAGGATGGCCTGCTGCAATGTCCCTGAGCAATGGGTTCTGATGTCACTGAGAGAGGGGCTGTGGTGTCGGGTAGGGATGGATTGGGAACAGGTGCCCCTCGCTGCTTATATGCAGGCACCGAGTCCCAGCCAGCCGGCTCGTGCCCACATTCCAGTTGAGCAAGTTGGTGAGGCTGGAGTGCTGAGCGGAGCCTTGGTGCTGGTGGTGTGCCTGGGGAGTTGCTTGTTGCAGCTCTCCATAGCTGACCCCAGAGCCACTGAAAAAGGATTTTCCCTGGCCCTGCCAGGTTCAGGCATCCAGGGCACCCAGAAGGCGTGCTTGCAGCAGAGGAGGTGAGCTGCAAGGGGAAACCTCCCCCTGGGATGCTGGGACGGTTTCCTTCTTGAGGGACCTGGGCATTTCTTCCAGCCCTCCTCAGGGCCAGCCAACGATTGTGGCTTCTCTTCCTTGTCTAGGGTGACAGCGGCTGCTGCAGCGCCAGAAAGAGGGAGCGGCTCAACATCCCCAGCTCCCTGCAGCCCACTGCAGAACATGGAGACCATGGCCATGGAGCTGGAGGACCGCTGTCCCATCTGCCTGGACAACTGGGAGGAGCCCAGCCACTTGATGCCCTGCCTCCACCGGTTCTGCTACCCATGCATCCTGCGGTGGTCACAGAGCAAGCCTGAGTGCCCCCTCTGCAAGAGGAGGATCTTCTCCATTGTGCGCTCCGTGTGGACGGATGATGACTTTGAGGAACATGTCATCACAGCACCTGTGTCATCATCGGTCATCGTCCGCCAGGCAGGAGGAGCTCCTGGCCGTCCAGCTGCCCACAGTCCTGCTGCAAGAGATCGACAGCCTGTGGGGATAGTGCCCGGGGCTCCTCTGGGCGGCCTCCAGCCCAGCACCTGGGCTTCCCTTTTCTGGGAGAACCCAGCTCTCCTCCAGCCCCTTCGGACCTGGATGCGTCAGGAGCTGCAACAGATGCTTGGGAGCTGGCACTCATGGGCAGATGTGGTGGAGGACCTTGTTTTGCCTCTCCTGGTGCTTTTTGGGCTGGATGAAGATATGCTGGTACAGCTGCTGGGGGCCTGCCTCCAAAACCGCACGGCAGCATTTGTCCACTGCCTGACTGACACCGCCGTGCAACGGTGCAGCGGGGAGGCCCGCCGTCTGCTGGGCCTGAAGGATGGCCATGCTGCCGAGGAGCGGGAGGAGAGCCCCACGGCTGCCTCCAGCCCCCCTGCCTCCCGAGGAGGGTCTCCTACACCCGGCCCAGCCCCCTTCCACAGCATGGAAGGAGCCAACGTGGATGAGCTCCCCAGCACCTCCACAGCTGCTCCTCGTGTGGGTGACAGCAGCCCTCCCTCTGCCCCCGCTCCTGTCCCCAGGGATGAAGAGGAGCCCCAGGAGGCCGTGGCACATCCATTGACATTCAGTGGCGGCAGGGAATGCTCCCCTGGGGGGCCACAGCATCCCCCAAAGAGAAGGGAGCCCTGAGGCCTCTTTGCTGGCCAAGAAGAGGCCACCCCACCGGCAGCACTGCCAAAACCATTGCTGGGCCGGCAGCTGGGGCATGTGCTGGCCCTCAAGGGCTCCCAGCCCTCCAAGTCTCATCATCAGGCTGCAAAAGAAAATGAAGGCCTTAAGACTGCAGCAAAAGTCCCAGTGTCACTAACCCTGCAGGTGGCATCCCCACCTGTGCTGCTTTCTGCCCCTTTTCCTAGGGCTATGCCCACCCTTTCCTGGGCAGTCAAACACTGGAACAGGCTTCCTGGAGCGATGCCCCAAGCCTGCCGATGCCTTAAAACGAGGCGTTTGGACAATGTCCTTAAGAATAGGCCTTAACTGCCGGTCAGCCCTCGAGTGGTCAGGCAGTTGGACTAGATGATCCTTGAAGGTCCCTTCCAACTGGAACTATTCTATTCTATTAATTTATTTATTTCCTGTATGTGGCAGTGCTGTGTGAAAAGAACTGGAAATACTATATGGGCGAAGCAGAGACCAGCCAGCTCTGCTGTGATTCATCCACGGTACCTGCCTTAGAGTCGTTACCTTTCCAATCCTCTAATCCTCTCTATTAATACATCTAAGTTCTAAGAGAAAATGTAGGAGGAACTACACGTTTTAAAAGCAAAGCAGAGAAGGATATTCTGCCAGGGATAAAGTTGCTTTCCTGGGTTCAATGGGGCTTCACCCCGTGCAGGAAACAGGCTTTACGGGTTTCAGCAAGGACACCGCCCCCGCCAGACAGCGGACAACCTCTTCATCCATTCAAATGGAGAGTTATTAATAAAACAGACTGTCAGTTAAGATTGCTGATGGCTGAGTAAGTCTAAGGTATCTTTAGATGACAGAAAATGAAAAGAAACAATTTCTCAGTCTTCTGTGTAAAACGAGTATCAAAAAGTATAAAGGGCACTTTCTCTTGCTGCCTGTCACTGATGAGTTTGGATGAATCCATGGTCCATGAATCAGCAAGCTATTAGCTCCCTAGACGGCATCTTGGTCAACTCCCTAATTCTGCCATTTCTTTCCCAGAAATCCATTTATTCAAACTCTCTTTACAGTCTTTGTTTTCAATGAACTCAACGTTTTAATTCCAACCGTAATAAGACAGTTTGTCTGTCCCCTCGGAGCAAGAGAGTTTTGACTGATATTTGCCCGGGATTAGGCCTGACAGACTTTTGTCTACTGAGCAGGTGCCCGTGTGGTAAATGTGTGTTCCGGTTGTTCAGTCTGGACTCAGGATGCTCCAGCCTCTTAACTGCCTGTGGGATGAAACTGCTCTTTGGATAAGAAGCAACGCATTTTTAGCTGATACATCCTGTGATTTCAAAAGGGCCAGTTTTCACCATGGAGGCTTTATACGTAACTTACATTTAATATCATCTACAAGATGTTGTTGGATCCCTTTTGGGTTTTCCGTGAATGAACTCCACACAGTGACAGGTGGGAACAACTTGGAAGCAGGATTTCAAGGTTTCTTTTGTTAGCCTGAAAGGAATCTTCAGGACCGATATTTCTTTTTTTTTGAAGTGAGAGCAGCAGTTTCAGCACAGACAGAAACTTCCACAAAGCTTTAGGGTAGATGACCCATGAGAAAGAGGTTTGAGACCATCCCTGAGACATCCGTTGGGAAAGCTATGAAGTAGGGAGGAGGACAGACTTATACAGCCAGGAGCAGACTCCCAGGCCACTGGATTAGTGTGATGGAAAAATAGAATTCATGGCACTGAAACAACCAAGTTTAGGAATTTACCTCTCAGGGGTTCAGAAGAATGGCATGCACAGAACTGGCTGAACACGTGCCGTTAGTGATGCAGATCCCATTCCCAACGGCTGGATTAAGATACAGCACACATGGACAGTGGGATCAAGGGCACCCTCAGCAAGTTTGCCGATGACACCAAGCTGTGTGGCACGGTCGGCACGCTGGAGGGAAGGGATGCCATCCAGAGGGACCTGGACAGGCCAGAGAGGTGGGCCTATGCAAACCTCATGGAGTTCAACAAGGACAAGTGCAGGGTCCTGCAGGTGGGTCACAGCGATGCCAGGCACAGATCCAGGCTGGGCAGAGAATGGATGGAGAGTACCCCTGAGGAGAAGGGCTTGGGGGTGGTGGTGGGTGAGAAGCTCAATATGAGTTGGCAACGTGCGCTGGAGCCCAGAAACCCCCCGCACCCTGGGCTGCATCCCCAGCAGCGTGGCCAGCAGGGAGAGGGAGGGATTCTGCCCCTCTGCTCCGCTCTGGGGAGACACCTCCCCCAGTGCTGCCTCCAGCTCTGGGGCCACCAACAGCAGAAGGACATGGAGCTGTTGGAGTGGGGCCAGAGGAGGCCACGGAGATGCTGGG
>JAOXNH010000019.1:52677083-52696663 GCA_028566575.1 Bartramia longicauda | reverse complement strand
TTTTTAATGTGGTTGGACTCGATGATCTCAAAGGTCCCTTCCAACCACTAAGATTCTATGATTCTATGATTCTATGTCATGGGAGATGAAACAGAGCTTTGAGTACCTCCTACAAAGCATACTTGACAACATTTGCGCTTCATGCAAGGAAGCATGAAGGATTCCCTGGGCTGACAGGGCAGGAACTGCAAGGGACCATGTCATAAGCCGTTTCTCATATGACGGACCACGCATTTTAGTTTTTCTGCCCGGGTACCCAGCTGAGACACCCACCCGAGGGCTAGTTCTTCGCTCTCTTCAGGTGAACAAGGTGCAGAGCTCATACCTTGCTTTAGGGGAGGTTCGGCCTTGTCGGGAATGATAACGAGATGGGGAAGTGACCCGACCCCACAAGGGAGCAAGCCCCGGGCGGCGGACGGGCAGCCGTACCCTGCCTTGCAGTGGCACCTGGTGGCACTGGGGGACATTACACCCGCGGCTTGGGGCACTCTCGCTGCATGCCCCCCTCACAGGCAGCTCCGGTGGGCTCACCGGAGGGGTTTTGCCGGAAGGTTTTTTGCTGATCGGGGGCGGGGGGGGGGGGATGAGGGTGGTGTTAAATATTGATATCGGTTCTGAGGATGCGGTTGGCTGAGGCATCATGGATGTGAATTCAGGCTAATCAACACAGGATGTATTGACCGTGAAATGCATCCGCAGGGCTGAGTCAGTCCTGTCGTCTCTCAAGGTTATGTTGCCCCATCTGTTAACGAGTATATGGGACAACTCCACAGCCAGATCCACTGCTGTTTGAGGCACTGGGATGCTGATGCACCAAACAGTATTTTCGGTACGCGCAGCCACCCCTGCTACCTGCGGCAGACAAAGACAGACCCCCTATCTCCCAAAGCTAGGCTACTTCCATCCATCTATCCTGGATGCCCTTCATGCACCACAGCTGCCATCTGGCCCATGTAAGGGCAGACCTCAGGGCTTCCTCTGAGGACAGTGGGTCTGCCACATACCAGAGGACGTATCTGTCCCCACCATGCAGCAGGGAGAGAAGCCAGCTAGGGGTGTGTGGCCCTGCTCCATCACACCACTATTGGCTGTACCCTGGTGCCTTAGCCCCTCTGACACTAAGGAGCTGCTGTGACAGTGGGCAAATCAAAGCCTTCACCAAGCAGCGTTCCCACCTGGAGCAAGAAAAAGGCCAAGTGGGCTGCAATCTTGTGAGGTGTGTCCCTGACTTGAAGGGTTTGAGGTGGGAGCTCAGTGGGTCAGGTCTCCCAGTCCCCCAGCAGCAAGTGGTGCCTAAGAAGAGAAGGAGCATTGCCTATGATCCTGGATCAAGCATTCAGAGCTTTTTTGGGAAGACACATATCTGCCTCTCCTTTTCTCTCCATTAACAGACTGTCACTTGCTCCTGATTCCTTTACTCTTCTCCTAGGTAGACTCGATCATATACATTCCACAGTGAAATGCCACAAAATCCCATGTTGAACTGTGACAGCCTGAGTCACTTCTGTGCAGAGCCACAGGTGACAGAGATAAAGAAGTATTGTCAGAGGGCTGGGATTTGACCCAATGCTGCCAACAGCTCCCTCTGAGGAAATTTGAGCATATCAGATATGCTCTGGGTAGTCCTGCTTTAGCAGGGGAGTTGGACTAGATGATCTCTATGGTCCCTTCCAACTCTAAAAAATTCAGTGAAATTCAGTGAAATACTGTAACACCTTTGCCCCTGTGAAGCATGAGCATATCCAGGCCAAGCAAAAAACCAACCAATCAAACGAAAAAAACCCTACAACCCAAACAACAACAACAAAAAAAAATCACATGCAAGATATTTGCTGTTCTGTCCCCTTACAGAGAAGTTCAAGGTCTTAAAACTGGACTTTCAAAGTGGCAGAGTATTCAGATGTTTCTATTTTGGGCGTTGAATTACTTAGCCTCTTTTCCAAAGATGTCCCTAGCAAGGGATACTGCAGCAGGACATCTGCTTGAACCTGCAAATAGCCTGGAAAGAGCTGCTGCCAAAGACAATCTCCTCTGGCACCTTAGCAGTAGATTTGGCTGCGGCCAGGGGAAATGCCCTCAGGAAGCTGACCCCCTCCGTGCAAATGAGAAACATCTTTCTGGTTGATTTGTGCACGAGTACAGGTATGAATATCTTCACACAGCAACTCATGAAGAGGCACAGAGGCTTTCAGGTGTATTATCAGCAAGCTTAGCTCAACCTTCACACCTCTTGGCCACTATCTCTTCTGCCTTTACCAAATAATCCCCCCAAAAGCTACATTATTTTCTTCCAAAACACTGCTGACAGTCATGGCAGCAAGGCTGTCCTTGAGGAGCATCTTTGCCCAGCAGGAGCCAGTACACAAAGCTGCTCTGCCTTTCCTGGGGGACTCCTCCCCCCCCAGGGCAGGCTGACTCTACCAAATCAAAAGCAAGTCATAATGCTGCCTGCCGTGGGGCTTCTTAGAAACAGCTCCATAGTGACATGGGGGTATGAGGCTATCTCCTCTTCTCATACAGGCTATGCCCCTACAACCTCATATGAAACCCTCCTTTTGTCTTTTTTCTCACTCTCTCCAGTGAGTGACCATCAATTTCCACCAGAAGTGCCCAGGTGAACAGGCTGGCCTTCCGCAGGAGTCTGATCAGGGGCAGGGAGGGGGGTCTATCAATTAAGAGGGTGCCACAGCAAGGGGGCAGAGCCTCCCTTTCTTTTGCACCTGCCCCAGCTGCCCTCACTGATATTTCAAATCTGTTCCTCCTGCTTAAAGAGTGGAGTCCGGTGAGTAAGAAGGAGTACTGAGCATGGAAAGGAACACTCCTCCAGTGACAATGAAGGAGCAAAGCTGTCTTGTAAGCCTGTTCTCCGTGCCTTGACAGCCCAAGGGTCTGGGACCAGCCTCTCTGGGGCAGAGACTCATTGGAAGATGGAACAAGGCTTTTCAACCAAACCAAAAGTGCAGTCCCTCTGCAACACCACCCTCTGAGTGACCTCCAACCTGCAGTAACAGTCAAAATGTTGTCCCTGTGGCCTCTACCTACTGCCTGGATTCCTAGTCACGGTTTTGGCTGTGGGCTTTGACTCCAAATCATTAGGCCAGACAGTCCAATTCTGACCTCTCAGACAGTAGAAGAAGGGTTTCCTTTAATTCTAAGATTAAGTCTTTTTAGGCAGCAAGGGGCCTTTTCTGATCAAAGTTTGAATCTACTTCCATTATTATGGGTTTTTTTGTGTGTACCACTCCCACCCCTGGAATGGATGTTCTTGAGTTTCTGTGGTCTTTGCACAAAATACACAGCATGGAGAGAAAGGATGTGCTTTTGCTGACTCTGGGAAAATGGCAAACGACCAAATGCATCAGCCAGGGACAGTGAGTAATAGCTTTAAATGCAAACAACTGTTAGCAGCACATTTTACTGTATTAATAATTTACACTCCATGGAAAGTTTAATTTAGGCAAAGTGGGAGTTTTGTGGCATAGGTACAAAAGGTACACATGATCCTGGGGATAACGGAACCACAGCAAGCCTATGACTCCTCCTGAGGAGCCATACCCTGACCACCAAGTCTCTTGGTTTCATCGCAGGTCTTTCTGTACAGCTTGTACAGCGTCTTTCTCAATGCACCAATGGCTGGCACAGGTGTGCAGTACGAGAGCATTTCCTCACCTATATGAAGTAAAAGAAGATATTCTGAGGCCTACCCACACTAAAGAAATGCTTGAAGCTGCAAAGAATGCACGTGAAAACATTCAGAAATGTTGCAAGGAAAGGGGAAAAAAATAAGTTATCTTCCAAGCCTCATTACCCTGGAAGGCTTGCTGGATTATGACCAATGCACTGTCACTTCCACCTCCAGGTTGCAGCTGCTGCACATCAAACCGCCTCAAATCCTGCCCTGCAGCAGCCAGTGTCCACCAGAGGCCCAAGGACACTTCTCTGCAGGCAACACACAGCATTCAAATGAGACTGATGAAGTTGCCAAGCAGCCCTGGAACCTGCAGCAAAGCCCATCAAACAGAGATGCCTTTGCTTAGGCTTCCCCAAACCTGCTGTGTGCAGCACGTTTCAGTCCTTTGAGCCTTACTGCCCACTTACTCCTCCCAGCCTGGGGAGCCATGGGACCACACACCTGAATACCCAGGGTACCTAGGGCCCAGGAAGCTTGCTCTCTATCTGAAGCCAACAGGAAGCAACATGAAGCCTCTTGCCATTTAATGTGGCCTTTTGTGTATAGAAGACTACCAGATCAGCAAGTAAAATGCCCCACAGGTTAGAGATGCCAGGTGTTTCCCCTGCACCTGGGCAGAAGGATACAGCCTCTGACTAAGTATCTTTCAATGGTGATTTTCCCAGACTCTCACCCCACTTGCTGTCCAGGATAGACAGCAAGTTAAAGGAAGGCAGAGGAGAAGGTAACTAATTTATGTGTATGTATGTGGTTTTGGGATGGGACTGGGAATATAAGTGGATGGGGCTTCATGGGCTTGCTGGTGACCCAACTTCACATCATATTTCAGGGCAACCTCCCTGTTTTTAAAAAGGCCGGTTACACAAGTGTTCCTCATTCTGCTTTAATTTGCAACCTTAGCAATCTTCACATAAGTTTTTCCCTGCAGAATGTATGCACATATATTAAATAAGATTGCTTTCAAGACATTTGATTGATCAGATGCAAAAGAGCCGTCTCTACGCCTTATCTTTTTCCAAGGCCAGAGAGTTAAGAGATCAGCAAATGGCTGTAGGTTTTTAATAATTCATTCATTAACCCTGATTTTAGGAGACGCACTAAAAACAAGGTCTGCACATGAGGGTTCAATAACAGTGGTTTAAAAACACTTAGTGGGGAATATCAGCCAGCAGGACATAGCAGCATATGTCCACACCACTCCACACTACCTGGCCTTCTATCCTTCCTGCTGCTGGAGAAAGTGCTCCTGTGAAGGATAATTCAGATGAGCTCTCTTTCCATTAGTTAGACAGAGGGAGCCTGGCTCTCTGTGTAATTAATGTGTAGTTAAAAGAGAGTCTGTTTTTTGAACAGTCTCCACAGATCTGTGCAGTATGTTGGCTACGTGGAACTTCCCCACCATTCACCTCACGCAGACACAGCAGCGACACAGTTTTCCACGGAAGCACACAGCCACCCTCACTGTATTTCACGTTAGGCTCACACCACTGAGCATCGCATGCTTTGCAAATGCGCTTTACCAGCGTCAAGATCCTTGGCTTTCTTTAATGCCTGCCACAAGCAAGCGTCAGGCTTTGTTTCTCTGTAAAATGCTGAATGAGGGAGGAGAGCTGGGATTTGACCTCTGAAGCCCACAATGCACAGTTGTGCACCCACAGCATAGGATCAAGGCTTGTCTTGCATTGAAATGAATGCAGTGAAAGTCCTCCTTATATTTCTTTTCTCTAATCACTTCCCCAGTCATTGGCTTGCTGTTCATTTTCCGGGGTAAATACTCCATTGTTCCTCTAATGTATGCCTAGCACAGCAGTCTCATATGATCTGCTCCCACCTGTGTTAACGCCCCCACCCCACCAAGCCCTCCTAAAGGAAATGGAACAAGGCGAGTGTGTTGGCTACAGTCAATGCTAAGGAGATTTTTGAAGAGCAAACAAGTACGCAAAAATGAACCAATCTGGGAAAAACGGGTTGAGGGTCAGAGCTCAGAGGAGGAAGAACATTTTAAACCTGAAATCCATGCACGTTTGGGATCAAAGAGATGTGGCAAGAGAGCTCTCATCACTGAAGTGCTGCAGGAAGGAAAGGAAGAGGCAGAGCATGGTAGGCAAAGGAGGGCTTGACTGCACAGCACTCTGCCATGGCACAGGGGATGCAGCTGTGGAGGGCTTGTGGCTATCAGTCAGGTGATGGACCAACACTGGGAGTGGTGTGGGGGCATGTCCTGTGGACCCGCTCACCAAGAGGTGAAGCAGCTCTTGGACAGTTGTAGGAAGTCGCATGATGGCAGGACCATGTATTCCCAGGGGACTTTTCCCACCAGCAATAGCTTCTGGAACGTCCAGAAGCACAGGCAGGCTTGAACACAGGCAGCTAGACCCCAAGGAGAACAGGGAGGAGGCTCAGGCCTCTGACACAGCAAAAGTGAAGTGGAGAAATGTGAGCAAATGTTTGCAGTGAAAAAACATCTCCCTCGTGTTTTGTTTCCCTACACGACCAGATGCCATGGAGGACATGAGGCACAAGGGCACCGGTATATCACAGGGAGCTAAGGGAAGGTGGAGGCTGGAAGTAGAGAGGTGAGGGGAGTGTAGTAGGAAGGGTAAAAGCCATACCTGCTTACATTTGTCTGTGCTTCAGTCCTGATTTTCCTCGAGACAAAGGAGGTCCATGTCCAAGGCTGACCTCCAGGGTTGCCTCTTCCCCTAGGCTCTCCCAGCCTTGTCGCCACTGCTGCAGTCTCAGAGACACCCCCATGCTGAATGCAGGCAGCATCTGAAGGGGTGGTCTGGTCTGAACGTCTTGTCTTTCAGATGCAAATGCCACTGCGGGCTCAGAGGCCAATAACATGTATGACTCCTGAGGGAGCTGATGGATATGGGTTCAGGGGAATAAATGCAAGCCCAGCAGGGACTGTGTTTGTGTCTTACATCCCACAACAGGGGAAATCAGGACAGCTTGTTACCACTATGCAAGAGCTTGGGAGGCAGCCACTCATTCATCCAGGATCAGCTTCTGCTGTTTGAAGTACAGAGTTTTTACAGAGTTTTTCTCAACTGTTTTGCTATTGCCTTTCTAAGGCAAAAAGAAACTGAAAAAGAAAGGCCTGTGCCATCCAGGATATACATAAGCCTGCCAAACAAATTGGATTCCTCTGCTGGCTAGAATTGCAAACCTGTACGTGCCAGGAAGGCTAGCAAATCAGCTGGGGGGGTTGGGGGGAAGACTAGTCAGCTGCTTCTGGTTATTCCTTCTCAGAGCAGTAGGGGGAGAAAAAAGATCAACCTAAAATTCCCGATGGTCAGTCTTCCTTACACTCGATTAGCCTGCACAAATCCTTGCCGTAAGATGTCCCTCCACCCAGTGCAGGAAAAAAGGCTCCAGAGGGTGATTAAAGGCCAAGAGGCCAAATTTAGGTTGCTCTGAACTAGCCTGTAGGAGCCAAAAGCTTAATGCTTATCCTCTAGGAAGGAAGCATTGTGAGAGGATCTTTTGAGGCTGGGTGGCAATAATACCACAGCACACCTTCAGCCAACTTCACCTTTCCACTGTGCAGATCTACAGTGAATGGAGACGTTAACGCTTTCTGAAACACCTTCTGCTGACCACATGAAATTTCAGAATGTGGGTTATAAACTGGTTACTTCAGTCTTCCTTTCCCTCTCACTTCACCAAAGTAAAATCAAGGATAATAATGCACCATAAACTGAGCTAAATATGCCTCATATCCTTCGATAATATCTATTTAAGAGATTGCTCATGAAGCTCAGTGTCTGTCAGATTCCAACACATCAACAAAGAAAAAAAAAATCTTCAGTTGTGCAGCTCCTGAGCTCTTTAAACAACATGGCTCAAGATTTTTGACAAAAGAGACAGCAGAACACCGCCAAAAAAACAGTCCTTTGTGCTGCAGATTTTATGTGCCAACCTGGTAGGAGAAACAGAGATTCATGGCAAGGGGCAGGGGATTCAGCAGTTCCCTGTGTGAATGTTGTGGGGCTCTCAGTCCTGATTTAGGAAAGCCTCCAAGTCTGGTGTTAATGCTGTGAGAAACCGACCGCTTTTCTGAAGGGCTTCATTTGCAAAGCTTAGTTATCATTTGCACTGTAGACCACTTGGGAAAGAGTTTAAGACATGTCCAAGAAGTGCCGTGTGCCATACTGGCAAAACACTAGTGGTTAGAAACTTCAGCAGGACTGTTTTGCTTAATTGAAACTAAGTACGTGCTCATAGAAACAATGACCAATAACACTATATGGTTTGTGGCCACAAAACTGCTCTTTCTCTTACTAGATTTAAAAGTGATAAAAAGTTCACCAGCCTTTTGGCAAGGATATTTCTGGTGAGGAAACTTTTCCAAGGTAAGTAAATTTTGCAGCTGAGTTTCTTGGTGCAAATGCTATTTCCATCCTTCCCCATTGCTACCCATTCATAAAACAGCTAGATGCTTGACAGCAACCTTAAAATAGCCTGCTACCAGGAACAATTGCAGGGAAATTGTCAGACAGGTGAAAACCTGCCTTTCCAGTGATGTGAAGAATTCCATATTAGTAGTTACATTTGCCTGTGTCACCATACAAGGGCAGGTGTATGAATGGCTGTCCCTCATCTCAGTGGCTCCGTCCAGATAACACCATTTTGCAGATCCTGTGGAAGCTGACTCCTCCATAGACTGAAGTGGGAAGGACTTGGGATGAAAACTGTAGCAGTCTGCATAGCAGGCAAAAGTGTGACCTAGATCACCAAGTTTTTTTCTTTGTCATATAAAGTGATTTGGGGTTTTCTGTGTTAAACCAGGGAGGCTGCTTGTGCATATTGAAGACTTCTCAGCACCAATGGACAGTTTTATCCCTGCCCTTTCAAGCGCATAATTCCATGTTTATATGTGATACAAATACTACTCCCATCACGAGAAATGCAAAAAGGTATGTCAGACTGAGACTAGCCCTATTTCTGGGGAGCGGAGATAATTCATGTGCTCTGCTTATTTTTAGCAGAAGATGGTGGGTAAATCTGAGCCAGCACATTTTTCATTCAATCTGTCCCTGGACACTAACAGATGGTGTTTCCTTGTGCCAAGCACTAATGCACTTTACATTGGCATTCAGTGTCAGGACACAAAGCCCGCCAAGTCCCTGCTAAATCTGCTGATGCCAGGAAAATTGATAATAAACCGCTAGCCAGGGACACAGTCCTAAGTTTTTCCTCTACCTCCAAAGCAGCACAGAAGCCGTATCAGTGCAATGGTGTCAGCTGCTCTCCAGCTCATGGCTCTCAAGGCAGCAAAGGAGGGTCCTGGACTGGGGAAAAAGAGGTACTGAGGCCACGGACCAGGTATGTACCTAAAGATGGAGACAGATCCATCTGCTTCATGGGAATAAGCTGTGTGCTGTGTGGGCTTTGAGAACCTTGACAACGTGCCTTAATGCTCAAACATCTGAACTACTGACAATATAAAACACTCTAAATATAAATATATATGTATCTATAGCACCTGGCAGTGTGATTCTGTTGTTTAGCACTCCTTAGTACTTCTTGAGCACTGAACATACTAAATTCAGTCTTGCAGGTCTACTTCCTACGGCTACCAATCCTACGTATGATAAGATCACCTACAAAAGAAAATTCCACAGACTCCTCTGAGGAGCTTCACTTTGTTTTACAGGTTGTTGTGTTTATTCTTTGAATACAAGCATCCAATATTCTTGAGCTGTAAAATTCCTGTTCCTTTCCACCAGGTGCCTCAGTGCCAAGGCTTCTTTCTTGGATTGCTCGAAGCTTGGTATCCACATCTCTTGGAGAGAAGTCCAGCCAGGGTTTGAAGATGAGAAGGAGAACGCCTCTGGTTTGGGGCAGCTCAGATGGTTAACCTGAGCCTGCCACCTCTGTGGCAGCCATCCCTGGCAACGGAGAGAAATAAAAAGGGTTATTCAGGGACCCTGGCAGACAGAGAAAAAGGTGCTGTGCCATTAGTAAACTAATGAAAACAAAGCCATTTTCCTTCCCACCACAGGCTCTAGCCATGTCCCCATGGATGTCAGAGAGGATGCTCTCCCCAAAGTGTCCAGGACAAGGCCAGTCATGCTGACAAGAACCTGATTCTCAGATCCAGTCTGGCTGCAACAGCTTTTGACATGAGGATGTACAACCCAATGGCATTGCAATACCAGTAGTTGTAGACTGGCCAGAAATCTGGTAATCAAACTTCCTGGGACAAATCCGAGACCTGTGTCATTTTAAAGCCTCTCTGGGACACACGGACAAAGTCACTCATACCTTTTCTTTCCTTCTGATGTTCTCCCACACTCTGTTACACACCATGCACTCAAAGGTGTCAATGTAATTGTCCTGCGTGATATCTTGCACTCCCCACTTGCGTTCCTTTATTGCTGAAAGCAGCCTTGGGTTGGAAATGTCCCCTTTCAATTTCCATTGTAGGTAGGACTCATATTCTCGATCATTTGTATCCAGTGTTTTGATATAGTGGGCCAGCTCCCGAGGGTGTGAAAAACTGGACACAAGGATTGCACTCTTGTTACTAGGAAGCCAGTCTACAACGCTGGGAGACCCAAAGTACACTGGTACCACTCCCAACTTCAGTGGCCGCCAGAGTTTTTCAGTGATGTAATCTTCACAAATAGCGTTTTCAAAAGCAAGAATGAACTTGTACTGTGCCAGTATTTTATAGAAGTTCCCATCATCCATGGCAGTTGGATTTCTCAGATGCTGAGGAAGGTCTCTGTTATGCAGACATTCCCCGTAAGAGTCTACTTCAATGTGGCACATCAGCTCACGCACATAGCTATCCCGGTCAGAAGGAGGGTTGCAGTCAGACTGCACATATACAAGTGGCGCAAGCCTCTTCCTCAGGCTGTTCTTCATCTGCAGTGGGATCATGTACCTCAATGACTTCAGGACCTCTATGCCCTCAAGGTACTGAGTGGTCAGCGGTAGGTGAGAATGGCGGCTAAAGGTTGCAGTGTGGTTGAATAAGGTGATGGTTGGCTCGTGGAAGAGTTTGTAGTTGTTTTTTGGTGACTCTTCATGGAAAAGGGCCCAATCATGGTAGTCTTTACGAGGGAGAGGTAAGCTGCCGATACTGAAGTCAGTACCTAGACAAAATCAGAGTGTTTAGTCTGCCCCTAGCTATGATACAACACCAACTACAACGACACAGAAGTCTAGTTTTAATTTAGTATCAGCCCTACAACCACCACATTTATGACATCATAAGGCAGCATGGCAAAGAGAGGAATTCATGCAAAGACAGAGGAGTGTTATGACAGAAAACACTGAATTTGGCAACAGAAGAATCTGGAGAATGAGGATCAGAAATGGTTTACTTTCAGGTCATATTAGTTTAAAGGCCTCTCATTTCAAAAGCTCACTAGGAATTTTATATTTTAACGCACTGAAATGAGACTAATAAGATGCTTAATAACCCCCTGGTTCTGTAAACAGGGGAACAGATGGTATTTCCTCTATCTATGATGTGAGGGAAATGGTTACTGCAGGGCTTAATTTGGTTCTAGCAGCAAAATAACAAAAAGGATGCTAAAATATTGGACAGGGTTAAGGAGAAAAATTACAAAAATGACTTCAAGTCTTGGAAAGACATTGTACTATGGAGGCTTTGCAAGACCATCTACATAGTTATCAAAGAGAAAGTTAAGAGATGATGTATCTCACAGCTGCCAGAAAGACACCAGATACATAAAGAAGTAGCTTCTGGCAGAAGACAGCTCCTCAAACTAATGCCAACAGTAGAAGAACCGTGTCCAAACTCTAAAAACAGACCACTGCAGCTGCTTGCGCCTCCCTGTGAGGACAGGGAGCCTCCAGAAAAACTTGGGAAAACTGTGGTGGAAGCTTTAGGACAGGTGGAAGCTTTAGGGCCCAGTGGCCTTTGTGGCTGCACAAACTTGCTAAGATGACTCCAAAGATGACCTTGTAAAACCAACATAAGACTTCGTTACTGCAGTGAAGACAGACGTTAGCTGCCTCTAACATAAAAACTTCCTGTACAGCAAGATCCTTTAAGAGCATCACGTGAGGGGTTTTTAAGGGTACTAAGTATTTGACCTTCTTTTTTCTACTGAAGGGTGGTCCCAAGCCCTCAACACTAAAAGGATGAAGGCCTGTGCCACTCACTGAAAAATGCTATTTGCTGCCTTTGGTTTTGGTATCCTATAGTGATATAAGAAGGTAAGGAAACTGAATCAGATTCTCACAGGGAAGCTAATAAGGCCTGTCTGGTTTTGAAACCACTTTGTTCTAAATGATGCCCAGAAGAGAAGCAGCAGTGCATACAGACAATAATGAAACGCTGTGGATTGAAACCACAGCACTTCAGCTCTGTCTCTTCCAAGGCTGCTCCCTCTTTAAGGTAGTACTGTAAGGAAAAGAGAAGGAAAATGCAGAAAAGAATGAGACAAGGAAAGGGATGAGAGAGAGACAAGGATGCAACACATAAAACTTACTAAAAAAGGAGAGAATTAAGCAAAGGGAAACTTAAAGAAAAATACACTATAGATCAGAGCACATCAGAATGACTGATTCTAATATAACACTTAATCTCAGTCCAGCAAGAAGACAACAAGCTTTTAAGGACTAACGGAAAGATAACATCAGCGTGTTCCATATTCCATAAGATGAAGGAAATAAAGGAGCTTATGACAGGATAAAGAAAGACACCACAATTACGAGCAATTTCAGCTTCCAAACTATTAATTAGGAAATCTTAGATATGTGGCAAAGTGCAGAAGAGAAAGACAGATACTGCTAGAAGTTCTGCATCTTAGGAGACATCCTTCATTCAGGTTTCATACTCCAAGGACTCAATACTCCAGCACAAAAAAATCTGGACATCCTGCTCCCTTAGGAACAACACCCCCGAGGTTCTGACAGCACAGCACCAGATCCAGCTCATACTGACTCAGCTGCATTGGTAGCTCATGCTACCCACAAAACTCTACAAAGTATGTGACACTGAAAAGGCAGAGTTGGAAACTCCCCCCAAAAGCAGAGACTAAATCCATGAAGGAGGTGCCACATCTCACTTCCAAACAGGAGATGATGGCTCTTGACAAAGTCATCACCTACACCTAGAACCTTTCTGGGCCAGGACAGTAAGTCAGAAGAAGCTGCAGAAGAGAAGGCATTCCTAGCAAAGCAGTTCTGCTGGAAAACATCTGTACCCCATATTTTTGCGTAATATTTTTCCTAAGCTTTGGATCAATCTTCTCTTGAATAGCTCACTGACAAAACATTAGGAGAAAATGAATGCAGTTTCTTTGGAATGTGAAACTGTGCCCTGATCCAACCTTAGCATGAAAATGCAGATGTTCAAGTTTTCACTCCGCAGGCTGTTTAGAGGGAAATTCTGAAACACCAAAACCACTCTTTTTGCAGGCCCACAGCTCAGTGCATCAAGGTCAGTGTGTGTGAAGCTCTTCCTTATAGATGTAGCTTTTTTTTTGTAACTTCAGCACCATCTATGACCTTTGTCTCTGCAGGTCTTAGCTTGTGACATCATTTATTGTGGTTTAAAAATAAGTAACATTTTCACATATTTTGACATTTGTCTTTACACAGTTCATAGCCAACATCACTAGAAAAAGAAAAAAACTACAGGGAGAGTCTTTCGCCCAGTATAAACAGCCCTTTAAAAATAAGTAAGCAAATCATGTCCACAAGCCTGCTAAAAATGAACAGTAATAGTCCTTCTGACGCTGAAACAAACAAACAGAATTACTACCAGAGACAAAAAACACCAGACTTTACAGCTTTCATCTGATGCAAACCCAGCTTTCCTTGTCTTTAATTGGGTCAGCTTCTCATTCCTTTGCTGTTATTCATTCACTTCCATGCCTGACCAACTGAAAAAGCTGACCTACTTGGAGCTCTGAAAAGATTAGTGGCAAGAAGTTTTTTGTTCACTGTTCGTCAAACTAAAGGCCCTTCTTTCCTATATTCCCAGTTCACCTGGATCCTGACTAAGTGAATGAGATTCAGGAGACTCTTTTATTTTGGTCTGTTTCTAGATGGAGGAGCTGAACCTACCAGTCATGGAAAAGCATTTTGCTTTATTTTTCCACCTAAAATTGACTTTTTCTCTGAAAAGTAACTGTGGGAGGAAAAGGAAAAAATTAACAAAATGCCTAGTTTTAAAAGTTGCATCTTTTGAGTTTCGTAGACTCGCTTAACAGTACACATAGTGGGAAGTTTCTGAGGTGGCAGAGCCAGACCAGCTCAAAAGGTTGCACTCACTGCTGCTCCCTGTGCAGAATCAATCAGTTTCTTTCTCTACTTTCTATTTACAGTCTGCTCTCGGCACATGAAGTAGAGGAGCTGCACAGTTACCAGCGAGGGCATTATTTTAAGACAAAAGACTTACACAAGTGCAACAAAGGCCCCACAGAACCTCTGCTAGGGGTGACAAGCCAGAAGACCGGAAAAAGCTGGCTTGATCTCAGACTGTCTTTTCATGGCCTGGCAACTACAGGAAATCATCTTTTCTCCCATAAACAGGGAGCACATGTGATTGGAAAGCATCATGAGACAAGGCAACAGTCATCACACAGACATGCATGGTCACTTTTCAGGGTACTTTTACAGAGAACGCACATCTCTGGATCTCTACTGATGGCATTCAGCACCAGGAAAAGTTTACCACAATGACCTGCTTACATATCCTGCTCTCAGTGATTGCTGCCTAGAATATTTAATCTCTAAAGGAAAGTAACGGGGCAGGAGGGAAAGTTACTTCTTTAAAAAGAAATAGATCCTTACCATAGAACAGAAATGCTCTTGTCATCTGATTGTGCTGGTAGGTCTTGTTGATGGTAAAGAAGCAAACATCCTCTCCACACTGACCCAATCTCCCCATCTCTCCAGTCAGGGGAGACCACCAGAGCAGGACTGGATAGTGATTGACATCAGAATCTGTCTTGAAGCTGCCGTGAAGCTCCTGCTTCTTAAACTGAAAAGCATGTCTCTCCACAGGCTTTAAAGGACCACTGTGTAAACTGGAGATTACTGCCACCTTATTCTCTGAACTGCCCAGTTCAGTGATAACCTTCAGGGAAATAAACACACATATCACAGTACATCACTGTCACTAGCCAGAACATCTCCTTGACAAATCACAGTTTACGCATCAAGCACAAACTAAGTCTGCATGTGAAGTTTCTGTCAATCAAAGTGGATGCATTTCACTGACTGCAGCCACCATCCAGGTGATCTTATGTCAGAACACCAAAAGCTTTACTTTGAATTTGTAAGGAGGAGGCAGGAAATACACTTCTGTACTAGGATATGGCCACATCACATATGATTTACCAACACAACTTCTTCTGCTTTTTCCTTGGAAAAAGCACACAACAGAAAACAGCCCTTCAGTAGCCAGCTTTCTTCTGGAAATTCACTGTAAAAAAACCCTATGAAGTTTTTGTGTCTTTGTGTAGCCATCTGTACTCACCCCTATTAATTTTTAAATCACTGACTGAATAAACTAGGTGCAGACAATACACAACCTCATTGCTAGTTAAAGTAGAAAAATCCCATCCGTATGGGAAGTGAAAGACCTACCAGTATGAACCATCATTTATCAACCTGAAATGCTATGAGGAACCTAAGAAACTCTCCACCCGCAGGAGAAGCTTCTAACACTGCTCACCATCAGCCGTGAGACAGAAGTCCCCAGAAAATCTGAGGAACTCCTGGTGCCCATGAAGCCACCATTCTTTTCTACAGGTAGTACCTACTATAAAAGTGACCTGAGGCAGAGATGTCTGTTGAGCAGGTATTGTCACAAGATACACAAATCTTGCTCTTAGTTTTAGTGGGGCAAAGACCTTCCTGCTATCACGCAAATGGCTTTCTGCGTGTGCAGTTTCACAGGCAGCACACAAAGCCATCCCAGGAACAGCTGCAAGAATGATGGGGGAACTCAAACCCACCAGACAGCTTTGGCCACAGCACTTTCATTTGTCGGATGCCTCTGAAGGAGGATACTGGAAAACAGGAGAGTGTTGTTTATATTAAGTTGTTTGAAAACATTTATCTTCCCTGGTAGCTTTACTGCATGCATTCATTCTGCTGTTTGCTGTGTCATTAGCTCTCACTGTGTAGCAAAATACACTGATTGTAGCTAGACTAAAGAGGCTCTATGCAACACAGGATACTGGGACAGCACACACAGGAGGCTGTGCAAAGTGCAGCTGTACAGAAAAAAACAGAAAACACTCCTACATTGGCAAGCGGACAAGATACTAGCTGGGGAAAAGATTCATATGGCTAATTTGATATAACTGCAGCGAAATATTTGAAATAAGTCTATAACTACCTCATGTCCGAGTTTCTCCAGGAACATGCTCGTTCTCTGCTTCCAAGTTTTGCCCTGGCAGAATTTAAGGAGTCTCTATATTTGCACATAATTTCTAGTATTGCTCTCTGAACTGCTGGGGGTTGATACACCTGAACTATACTGACAGCTCATGCTACAGCACCCAGCACCAGGGCAACAAGTGTCACTGTCCAGTGAACATTCCCAGATAAAAATCCCAGCCAGGCACAGAGAAGCTCTAACCAGCTCCAAAACTGCTTAGCTGTGGAGGTGCAAAAGAGTCACAAACCCTCCCAACAAAGCTCCTGAAGACCTGACAGCATTGCTCCTGTGCTAGGGCAGCCACACCACCTTTGGACGCCTTGTTCAGCAGAACAAAACTGAAAGTGACCACTGAGTGTCAGGGACTGCTCCCAAGAAATAGCTGGAGTAGGCAGCTGGCCTGGAAGAGCTTCAGATGCCCTCCTGCTGGCTTCACTGGTCTGAACCACAGCCTCTGTTCTGAGCACAGCCCAAACAGAAAAGCATCTCTGGGGCAGATCCTGGCCCTCTCATGACTGAAGTCTCCTACAGTCCTATGACTACCAGCCAAGGCTGCTTCCATTTGTCTAAAAGTTGTTCTCTTTTAATGGAAATAAATCAAGGGTAACCTGCACTAGCCACAAATTAATATGCCTCATCACTGATTTTTCTCTCATGCATTTTTTTGCTGACCAGCTACTCGACTTCCCAACACCATGAACAGCTTTTGAGTCAGGGACTGATGGACAGATTTCCATCACCACTTATTCAGGTGCTCAGATTTTCTGGTCTTTCTGTCACATTAGTATGAAATGGGTCCAGGCTTGCCTCCCTGCCTAGTGAATGCAAACATATGAACAGAGAAGGCAATGCTGGATGGAGGCAACACAACACGGCGTGGTACGGTACCCCACTCCTGAGAAATTCCTCCAGGAGCTGAGGTGCTATGCAAGAAAGGTGTTCTCTGTATAATGTCATTTCTGGAATCAGCTGTTACCACCAGGTCAACGCTGCTGACAGAGTTTCTTTCAACACTCCTCTTAAAGCACAGACTTGTATGGAAAACTTCGATAACCTTCAATGCTCTCTCTTATCTGTCAGAATTGTGTCATACTTAGAGAGCAATCACATGCATACCCCACCCTTGCCCCTGTACCTGGAGTGTCACCACAAGGAAAAAGGCAATTGCAAAGCAGAAGCAAGATGCCCACAGTTTCTTCCTCCTCATCCTAACCATGCTGCACTGCCAGGCCTGCCAGAGCAGTAACAGCTAGGCCAGCTTGTCTAAAATCTTCAGCCTTTGCTGCAGGGCTTTCCCACTCCATCCTTGCTCCTCTTCATGGTGACCGCTGCTGAAAAAGAGTACAGCATCAATAAAGACCAATCCTCAAGATCAGTGGCTAGCCTGATGTCTACCCATAGCTTTCTGTATGTGAGAGAGCCACATTTTGAGTCAGATATCCAGAAAGCAGGCTGTGCAAAGCAGCACTCTCATGCACAGCCCCAGGCATCTACTCTCCCTCTGGACTTGGGCATCCTCTCTAAACAGGGTCACATCCCCTCATCCTTGCAGTCAGTGTAGAGAGACTCCAATGGGCCAGGCTCAATCCTGCGTGGGAAGGGCAGCTGTTTCCCCGAGTTCCAGATGGGAAACTGTGCTGCTTTTCAGCAGGCGCACAAACAGATGAGCAATGAAAGACTTTCCTTCCTGAAAATCCTCCTGGAGGAGGCATGCAACTATCTGGCCACGGGACTTAGTACATTGTAATCTTCTGGGAATTCTGTTCACCAGCCTATCTAGCTCAACACATAAAGTAACCATAGAGCATACACACAAACTCTCTCCATACCTAAAACATTAAAATTTAACGAATCTCCCTTCCCCTGTAATCTATATCTGGGCTGGTCTGGCTCTCCTCAAACTACTTTTCCCTTGCCCCCTTTTTTTAGCTTTCATAGAGCCCTACTGTTTTGCTGCTTGCTGGATGTTACTGTGTGAAAATCCCAACTCCTGACAATAGGATTAGGTGCAAACTCCAGCTCTGTCTTAAACAAAACAAAACCAAAACAACAAAAAACCCAATAAAACAAAAAAAAAGAGGTTGGGAGAAAGATATGACTGTCTCTCAATGAAGAGGAGTAAAGTTTGAAAATGTGGGTATTCTGAAAACTCAGCAGAAATACACAATGAAAAATGTTTAATAGATTACTATTTTAAAACTCATCTCTTTTAGAGATGTAATTTAAGCTGGTTTTCTACGAAAAGAAGGTGTATGTAACTGTGTTATCTGCATGTGCATGCACCTGCCAGCTTTCCCCCATCCCAATACCACTCACAAAGTTCCAAAATAACCTGACAAAGAAGGATGGGCTCCAAACTTACTGCCTGCTGTAGTAGTATGTCTGGCAGCCAGAGACAAAAAAAAATGATCCTGTTTCTGCTTCCACTGCAACGAGTTCATCCTTTCCCGTCGACCATCAGAAAAGTCTCCTAAGTAAAACTTCACACAAAACCCTGCTGCGTGAGCTCTGCTCTGCACAGGACAGTGGCTTTTGAAGGTTTTGTGTGGGCACAAAAGTCCTCGGCTGACAGTTGAGCACTTCTCAAATCAGGCAGGGTCTTTTACAAAGAGTCTGCCTCCTGCATTATAGCGAAAATGGGGCACCAGGAGGGGAAGGGGCTGAATTCTGCCCAGAACAAGTGTTGGTGAAAATCTACTCAAGGCACACCCTGGAGCCCCACAGTACCTTCAATACCACACGCCTTACCCTCTGCATGGCAAAAAGCAAGACTCTGATGACCCACTGAATGCCCCCCCTGCTCCGATAAAAGAGTAGTAATCGTCCCATTTTTAGGAATTCTTCTAGAGGGGGGAGCTGCCCCACGCCATGGGCGTGCTGTACCAACTGCCCCAGGGTACTGCAGTGGGGCACGGCTTCATTCTTGCATTTGCAGCTCCCAACATTTATGAGTACTTTTACCCAGCTGTGCCGTGCGGTCCGTACTTGTGAGTGGGCCACGCAGGGCCGTGTCCTGACTCAGCTTCCCTGGAAAGACGACCTTGCAGCACTTTCCCACCTCGGTGAGGCCGAGCGAAGGCCCTGAGGACTTGAGGGAAGGATAAATCACCAACCCCGGCTGCTCTGAGGAAGCAGCAGTTCCCTGCAAATCCTCCCAAACTTCCTACCGGCTCCCCTGCCGCCCCTGCCTCCAGCCCTGCCTCGCTGCATCTCTCCGGGCTCAGCATCCCGGCCGGGGCTGCGTCTGTCCCGTCCCCCTCCTCCAACAGCCGCTCCTTTCCGCTCCCCCCTCCCCGCCCCGAGGCTCAGCCGGTCCCGGGGCCAGCCCCGGCGGGAGCTGCCGCTCCGGCCCTGCTCCTTGCCCGCGGCTCGGCGCATCCTCCAGCCGGGCGGCCGCCGCTGTTACTCACCCCAAAAAAAGTCGCTCCCGCCTCACTGCCGCCGTCCCCCTCTGGCCGGGCGCTGAGGGGGTTTGGGGCGGGTTTTCTTTTTTTACTTTCAGTC
>JAOXNH010000019.1:52665423-52676635 GCA_028566575.1 Bartramia longicauda | reverse complement strand
CAAAGTCATGGGAATAGTGGTGGGATGGGACTCAGGGCATTTTATTTGTTAAGGGAGTTAAGGCTCCATTCGGTTTCGGTTCTTACTGTGATGCAATCTTGAGACAACCCCGGGCTGAGCCGTTTGTGCAGCTCCCCCCAAGTTATCTCTGCATGGACAAGGCAAGGCGGAGATGAAGCTGAGTGGGATGACAACTCCCTGCATCTCACCTGTTGTGCTCTTTGGCTGAGTGCTCCCACACGCTCATATATACACATTTGTTTTAACTCAGAGATACCTGATACCTGCACAGTTCTTGGTATGTGTGTAGGCATCACTTCACTTCTTCTTCACACAAACACTGGAAAGCACCGTTATCTGCTGCTTCTAACCCAGATGGGGCAGGCGGGGGAGGTGCAGAGGGAGGAAGAATCCCAGAGGAGGCAGAGGGAACATCTGATGTGCCTCAATTTAAATGCGCAAGTGATATAAATTGCCCAATTCTTATGCATACAGTTCATCCCCTTACTCTACAGTGGGTCATGCCTGCAGCCTTCCCGAGAGGCTCTCGG
Source organism: Bartramia longicauda (assembly GCA_028566575.1). Classification (NCBI taxonomy): domain Eukaryota; kingdom Metazoa; phylum Chordata; class Aves; order Charadriiformes; family Scolopacidae; genus Bartramia; species Bartramia longicauda. Next base: position 52,676,084 of record JAOXNH010000019.1, on the reverse strand, counting down.
GGGTACCCAGCAGACAACCTGAATCCAGCCCTCTGTGGCAGTTTGAGTGACCCCCACCATGCTGGCTCTGCCCCCTTTCCCCCACAGCTGTTTGCCTGCAGACCATTCGGAGCAGCACCCACCTTGCCATGCACACCATGCACCATGGAGCTCTAATTTCTCTCCGAGCTACCAGGCTCCTAAGAGAAGAACTACTAACTGGTGCTGCAGTGCTGGGACGTGACAGATTTATTTATCCTCCACCTTTTGCTTCCTCTTTGTTTAGAGCTTTATTGCAGCTCTCGTCCTATTTACTTCTTCCCAAAGGTCCTAGCTGCTGGAGTCGTAAGTAGAAGCCACAGGTGGGATTTTAATATTCTCTGTGAGGTGTGGTTACAGATACTAGACCTATAACATGAACAATGTCCACTGACTGAGTCAGGAGGCATGCAGCAAGAACCTCCAAGTATTACTTTGTAAAGCAGATCCATGCTAAGGCAGACTCCTGCTTTTGCAGGCCTGGCTACGGCTTTCAGACTGCCTGAGGCTGAGAGGGCTGAAGTGAGCAAGCCACAAAATGTGTGTAGTTCAGTGAATCAGATTGAGTGGTTGGAGACGGATCACAAGCCTCCTACAGTAGTGTTGCAGTTTGAGGTAAAACAGAATGAATTTTTTTTTCAGTAATTTTACTTTTAATCTAAGCCTCTTCTAACTCTCTGAAATTATTGGCATATTGTTCAGACAGTGTCTGCTTCCAGAGTGATGAGGCCTGATGTTTACAGTTAATTCCAAGGAACGGTATGCAGAGAGGCCCTTGCTTATACTTATTGCTATAAAAACCTAGGTCAGCTAACTTTGTTATATGCCCCGTTGGAGGGTGAGAGATGGAAAAGCATAGAGGGGTCGTGCCTGTGGGGAGGAGCGGACATGGCAGGTGACCCAAACTGACCAACAGGGTATTCCATCCCATCTGCCCCATGCTCAGTATAAAAGCCGAGGGATCAAAGGGATCAGGCTCTTTCTTCAATGACCAGCATTGCGAGGATGACTCTGGTCTTTCTCTGCCTTTGATCCCAATCTGTGTGTTCCTGAATCCATTTCTGGAATCCAGTTTCCAGGTTGCCTAGTCCAGTCTGGGACTATCCCAAGTGCCTGTAGTCATCCTGGGAGCTCAGTACTGGTTTTGTATGCATGGTATATATTTCATTATTTTCATATTAATATGGAAGGATTTTCTGTGATCCCACTGGGTTTTAATCTGGTCTGTCATTTTAAAACTCCATTATACTTATGGCTTTCAAGCTTCCTCACTTGTCAGACTCCTAATTTGCTCTTATAAGGATACATGTTTGTAACACGCTTCAGCTTTCTGCAACAGGCTTGCTTTGCTCAGGTACCATCCCTCAAGCCTTTAGAAGCAGTCCACAGACCCCAACAACCCCCAGGTTCAGACTGAAAACCCAGAAGCTAGTCCTGAGGGCAGTGGGATAGCTGCCCAGTCTGCTGGCTGCCCCATGCCATCAGCAAGATACTCTGCGACCAGCTTCATCCAGTGGCTGGCTTCAGAGAAGCTCAGTTCTGTTTCTTGTCCTGCTATGCCACTCTGAGGAAATAAGCTCCTATTGCAGGATGTGGCCCATCTGTAATCCATGGTAAAGATGAGCGAACTGGCAATGCAACCTTTCCCTCCGCAGGCCAGGAACGGCGACTTCCCTTTCTGCTCCAACTCTTACAAAACAGGGTTTGCTGCCTTTGAGGTTTCTCTCATTCATACGTGCACATTTCCTATGATCTGCTTCTAATACACTTTGTCTCTTTTCAGACCCTTCTTGGTTCTTATTCTTTTAGAATGTTGTGCACTTTATAACCTTTTTCTTTCACTTGGGTACTGCTGGAATATCCTGTATGTATCTAGTATGTCTTTCTCCGCTTCCTTTCTGTTCTGTTCATAGTCCTACACTCCAAGGCAACATTTCAGTAGATTGTCTGGTTTTTTCCCTTAATTATGATGTTACTGTAATACCCAGAGGCACCCACCAGGGTACGCACTCCAAACAATCACTGTACAAAAGTCCCTAAATAAGGGTTCTTCACCCGGTGTGTGAGAGCCAATCAACACACTGAGTCGAGATATTTGTTTTTATTTCAATTCCGCAGAACTGGGTGCTGGGCATTTAAAAACAGCCAGCACACCACATGTTCCAAACTGCCCAATATTTATAATGATAAAATACAGCTGATTGGTTAATAATGATTCACTTGCCACTCCTAATTACACATATGCATCTAAGCTCACGTTTAAAACATTTAGGGAGGTTACCTGATTAGTATGCTTGTTATTCACAAAAGCGTGTGTATTTTAGCATTACAATTACCCAAGGTTAGTTTGGGTTACAATTTTGGCTCAACTTCAGTCTAGAAGTTATATTTTTCGCTGTTTTATGTCAAAACCAGCAACTTTAGTTTAAAGCTCTCTTCGCCAGCTTGGCAAGCCTTAGGCCAAAGATGCTCTTCCCCTTCTCTGACAAGTCGACTCCATCAGGCCCCAGTAGACCTTGCTTCTCAAAGTGAATCCCATGGTCTAAGAAGTCAGACCCCTGGCTGTGGCACCAGTCCTGTAGCCATTTGTTGATTTGCCAAATTTGATTTGCTCTATCAACCCCCTTCCCTTTGACCAGGAGGACTGAGGATGAAACTACCTGCACTCCAGAGTCCCTGACTGCTGCTCCCAGGAGTCTGTAATCCTTCTTGATACTCCTCAGACTGGTCCTGGCGGTATCACTGGTGCCCACGTGAAACAACAGCAGTGGATAACAGCCAGAGGGACTGTACAAGGCTTGATAGTCTCTCAGTGACATCCCTGGTATAAGCCCCAAATAAACAGCACTCCTCTCTAGAGAGCGCATCAGGGTGACAAATGGGTGCATCTGTACCTTTCGGAAGACAGTCACAACTATGGCCCATCACCTTTTCTTAGTTGCTCTGGTTGTTATACAGGGTTGCTTTACTCAGCTCCAGTGCCTCTCCTGATGCAATGGGTCTTTCCCTCCTCACTCTGGAGAGCCGTGAAGCTTTTCTGCAAGGGTACCTCAGGCTTTGGGGGAAGTTTCTTCCTCCTGCTGGTCCCTGCTGTCACAAGCTTCCATTCTTCCATGTTACTGCCCCCTCCTCCCTTCTATGTGTGCCTTTAATTAAAGACATTAACCCTTTCCACCACACACGGAATATGGAACACGGAAACCAACCTTCCTGAATATACAACACAGATGGAGGCACGTGCAGGGCCCTTACTAGAGTGCTCTGCCTGCCTTTAACCCTCCCTTCTCTGAAGCATCTCAGCATGCCCCAGACTACAAACCTGTGACACTGGCTTGGCTGCTTTTCCTAATGACTATCTTTAGCTCAGCTACTTTGTCTTGTCATTATCTGACCAACATCCCTCAGATGATCTGCCTTCCCCAATTGCAGCCACTGGTTACAACTGGCTGTTTCAAAGCCTCCTCTAATTCCAGCTTTTACAGAGAGCCGATTCCTCAGCCTTGCCGTGTCAGAAAGTTCAACTCTAAAATGCTGTCCTGTGAGTTTCCACAGGGGAGGAAACACAGCTCACCGTGCCTGCAGCACCTGAGCATCCGCAGTGCCAGGGAACCTGCTATTTCCAGCTCCGTAACTTTCCACCTCAGCTGCCCTCGCAGCATTTCCCGCCTGTTTCCGCAGTGTCACCCCGGTGCTGTTGGCCTCATGGCCTTGCACCTGCAAACCCCGACACCGGCGTCGGGCTGGGTTCTGACGGGAAACACGCTACTGCTGGCATGAGCGATGCCTCCGTTACAATCCTTGTGCCTCAGTCCTCAGTGCCCAGCGGTGAAACCCAGGCACAGCGCACAGCAGAGCAGCCAGCAGCCACCACCATAACGCATGGGCAGGGCCGGGGCACAGCGCCGACGTCTGCTGCCTCCACAGCTTTTCCTCGGGGCGCGGTGGAAGGGGAAGAGCGAAGTGGAAGCAGCGCCCGGGGCCCGCCTCCTCCCCCGGAACGTAGACGGTCAATCAGCAGACCGGTGGCTAAAAGCTCCTGCAGGCGCCGGGAGGGGCCCCCGGGTGCTGCCGGCACCGCTCAGTGAAGGGTGCGGGGGGGCAGTCCGCCAGGAAAGGCCCCGGCCGAGCCACGGCCTCACAACCCCGCTCCTCCGGGCCAGAGGAGGCGATGGCGAGCCAGGCGCCCGCTCTGCCCTCCGCCGCCGCGCCCGCCCCTGTGCTTCCGCCGGGCCCCGGAAGCGGCAGCGGGGCGATGGCCGCGGAGGGCAAGGAGGCGGCGGAGCTGCAGCCGGCGGGGGAGGGCAGCGGCGAGCCGGAGGGCGGCTTCGGGCAGCTGCTGGAAGAGGATGAGGAGGGGGACGACGCCGGCTACGTCCTCTACAGGTAGGGCCGCCGCGGCGGCGCTCCCGAGCGGCCGGGACGGGGGCTGAGAGGGAGGCGGTGGCGCGGCGCGTCACGTGTGGGGGACGCGGGATGGCGGAGCCATTCGGTTCGTAAGGATTTTGCCGGCCAGAGGGCGGCAGCCCCCCCGCCGCCGCTGGTGGGACGGGGAAGGGGCGGAGGCGGTAGGTAGCGGTGCCGCTGGGCCCGGGGGGGCGGCGGGGGTCGTGGGCGCCAGGGCGGCGGCGGTGTATGATGGCCTTCCTCTCCCACCTCGTCTCGCCACGGGGGTTTGATGGGGTCACGTATGTCAGCGCCTCCTTTGCTCCCTTGTAAGCTGGTCTGCGCCCCCGACAGCCGCAGGGTGGGAACGGGGAGGGGTCGCCGGGCGTCGGTGTGTGCCCGCCAGTGGTGGGGGTCGGAGACGCCGGCACCACCGGACCGTGTCTTTGCAGGGACCGAAAGGAATGGGCGGATGTTGAACCAGTCCCTCAAAGTGACGGGCCGAGTCCCGTTGTTCAGATCATCTACAGCGAAAAGTGTAAGTTCTAAATGTGCTGTGCGCTGAAAACCTAAGGTGGCCTGCCCTCCAGGCTGTGGAAGCCAGGCCTTGTGTTTTGGATAACCTATCTGCTAAAGTTGTTCTGCGAAGAAATGAGTTCAATACGTTTTGTGTTATCGTGGTTGTGTGTTTTGTTTTCACCAAATATCTCTGAAGTTGAATCTTCACCTGAGCTATTAATAGCCAATAGTTTTATTTTAAGATCGTATAACTTAAGAAGTAATATAACAGACAGCCTGGTTCACATAATGCTGCATTTCTAGCCCACAAATGGGGGAGAGGCGTGTGAAGCTACTGCATCTGGGGAAATAGCGCGGGTGATTTTCCTGATTATTTTGTGTATTATTCAGATGATGTATTTTGAAGATACTTTTGCAGCTTTTTGGTATGCTAATATCATTTAGAGGTTTCAATTAGCAGTGCTGTCAGAGCAAAACGTAGCTGTCGTTTTAAAGAGGTATGTTTAAAGTATGCAAAATAGCAAGTAACTTCAAAGGATTGTTAGCCTGACCCCCTAATCAGGCCGTTGTCTCATAGCCTTGGATAAGATGCTGTTATCTATTTAGTTCAAGATGTCTATGATTACTTCCGGGCTGTTGTGCAACGGGATGAGAGAAGCGAAAGAGCTTTTGAGCTAACAGCAGATGCCATTGAATTAAATGCTGCAAACTACACAGTATGGTAAGTTATAATCTTGGGATTATTTCTAGTATCATTTGATTGCCAACCTCTTATGTCTTTAATAATTTTGTTAGTCTAATGAGGGCATGACTAGTTGAGTTTGCACAGAGGACTAGTGTAGAATTCCACTGAGCTTATGAAGAAAGCCTTTGTTTAGTATTTTCCACGTCTCATTTTGATTCAGTGGTTTTTGTTCATTTGGCTTTGAGGATATTATCAATCAAGGTCGGGATTAGCCACAGAAAGAATTTTACTGTTTAAAATTAGATCACTTGCCTGATAATGTGGCCTTGGCAAAATGCTGAAGATGCCCTCACTTGACTTCAAGGAAAGACAGAAACGCATGATAGCTGCTGTTTCCTGCTAAATAATTGTATACTTACTAAGTAGTGCATTTTAGAAGATCTGTCAGGTTAAAGTGCATTTAGGTCATGAATAAACAGTGAGTCTCTGATATTCAGAGGAGGGCTTTTTAACTTGTGAATGCTAAATAGTATCTCTTGTATGTCTATTTGTATATGTTTGTTTATGCACTACTTGCATAAAATCAGAAAGCTTATATTATTTTAAGCCATATTTAAGTCATAGTTTCTGTGACAATAAGAGTAGTGTGGGTAGACAGAGATTAATTTGAAACAAGATTGCTATGATGTTGTAACCAGTTGTATTCCAGTTCTCCACTGTTCAATAATTGAATGGCCTTTACCAGAAGGGAATACATGGTTTGGTTTTTTTGCACTCTTTATAACTCAGCATCTACTAGAAGAGCTGTGAACAAAGGTTCTTCCGTGTTCTCCTCTGTGAATTTTAGGAAAGCACTGTTGCAGTGTTCAAATGCTTGACTTTTATACAGGCATTACCGGAGAGTCCTCCTGCAGTCTTTGGGAAAGGATCTCCATGAGGAACTTAAGTATATTACAGCTATCATTGAAGATCAGCCAAAGAACTACCAAGTCTGGTAAAATTGTGTTTTCAGTTCTTAATGGTTTTTTGCATGTAATTTTTGTTTTGTAAATTGTCTAGAATAACTTGTGATCGTTGATCCTCAAAGTTGTTAAGAGTTGCTTCTGGTGTCTACTGCATTGGCAGCAGTGGAGGAGTTAAATGAAGTTGAATCAGTATCACTGCAAAAGTCCTCTTTAGCCGTTTGTTCTAAACATATAATTACAGCATTCTAAAAAGGTCTTGTTTTCTCTTAATTTCAGTTTTCCAACTGCCAAAATAAGGCTGACATTAAAAAAAAATTATTCATGAAAAGGCAAACAAAAAGGCAGATAGAAATGAGTATTTTTTCTTGCATTGGTTCTTGGAGTTTGCCTAGCTGTTGTTGGGTTTTTCGCAACAGTATGTGAATGGAAATAGGCAAAACAGCAATGTTGTTATTGCTAGAGAAGTTATGTAGTACTAGAAGATTTTATTCTGCTGAAGACTTTGGCCACTTGTTAAAAGTGGAAACATATTACTCAAGTAGACATAACTTGTCTAAAAGGAGGTGATTTGGGTATGTGTAGTTAGAATTTGGTGTAGTATAAGTATGCATCACATATTTCTCAGAGCCAAGTGAGATGCTTAATTTGAAATATTTAACTCTGGTTGATTCTGTGTTTTTTTCTAAGTAGTACAGTTGCTATATGCTGTTTTCCTACAGACCACATGTTCACAAATAATTTTTAGACTATTCTAAAAATAGTTTCCTCTTCCTGTCATTAGGCATCACAGACGGGTGTTGGTGGAGTGGCTGCAGGATCCATCCCAAGAGCTTGAGTTCATAGCTGACATTCTTAACCAAGATGCCAAAAATTACCATGCCTGGCAACACAGACAATGGGTTATTCAGGTAATGTATCCACAGGACACACAATCACTAAATAACCTGCTCAGGTTGTAGAGTTTTGCTTCCTAAATACAATCTGAATTGCATTTGGCACTTTGTTTAAGGCTGAAGGGTGAAAAACAATCACATGTTAATGTGTGATAGAAGTTAGCTACAGACTTGCTTTTTAGGAATTGAGTTCAAAAAGTCTGGTTTTGGCTGCTTGCTGTTATGTATGTGAATTTAATGATGAGCCAATATCATTGCATGCAACTGAATAGGGTAGCATGCTCATAGTGCACTTCCTTATTGTTCTTTGAATTTTGTGTTGATTTGTTTAAAAAAGTCTCAGTATCTAATGTTCAGAGAACTTAAGATGTGTTATCCGAACTCCTAAAAAATAAAAACTCTTGATTGTGATACTCTCTTTTCCTTCCCTTTCCATAGGAGTTCAAATTATGGGACAATGAACTGGAATATGTAGACCAGCTTTTGAGGGAAGATGTGAGAAACAACTCTGTTTGGAACCAACGCCACTTTGTAATTTTCAACACCACTGGCTATGATGATCCAGCAGTCCTAGACAGAGAAGTCCAGTTAGTAGTGTTGTTCATGCTAACATTAAGCGTTCTCCATTACATGAAAGCAAAGAGATACCTTGACAGTCCATGTAGGCTTGTCTTTCCTGTTTTTAATGCAATTTTTGGGCTCACTCTCATGGATAGCAGATCAAGTGTTAATGCATATATAGAGTTGTTTGGTACCACCAGCTAGTTGATTAGTACTGAAGCAAACTATGCTTACTCTGGACATACCATTCTCATGAACCTGTCTTCCTATCCTGCTGTTTCTTGTGCAAACAGAACCTTGGCTTTTTGTAGTCTAGCTGTAGTGGAACTAGCTATAGTGGAACAACCTCCAAAAAGTCTGTGACACTGGAAGCACATAAGTTGTGCTGTTCACTAGTATCTTGCATCCTGTCCCTAGAAAGCTTGGAAAGAGGGGCACTCTCGGTGTTGTGCTAAACTGCTATGTTAGTAGTACGGTAGCCACAGTGATTTAAAGGTGACATGGGTTGTAGGAAGACGAATTGCCTTTTGTGAAGAAAAGCTAGAAACAGCTGGAAAAAGAAAGGAGCTTTCAGGGGTATGTGGTCAGCATTCGAGTTGGTCAGTTTTGAGGAAAGCGATCCTTAGAAACTGTTTCAAAGTGGTGTGTTTGTAACTGAAGACAAACTGGGCTTATGGCCATTTGTTTCACTACTGATGATGGTAAAGGAAGCTTCCTTGTATGGTTTTCACATCTCAGACTGCTTATCAGGGTTGATGGTTATAAGAACACGTTTGTCTAATGAGAAGGTACTGCAATTTTTTTGAGTTACTCTTCTGAAAAAAGACTGAATCTCTGAATTGGTACATTGTTCATAGAGGCTCCCAGCCCTGACCACCTTTCATTGCCTTTGCAATGCTCTTTGCAAACTGCAGTAAGTTGTACTTTTATTTCAGTTTATAACTTCTTTGCAGATTAATAAATCTGAACCATTTCTATTACTTAGGCTTGGATATTTCCAACTTTTTCTCTCCAGAGAGAAAAATGCTGCTGTGTTCAGCATAATTGGATTCCATCTCAAGAATCCGACTGTCTAAGGTTAAAACTTCCTAGATGTCATTGTAGTCCCATAGTTGGGCTGCTTGTTGCTTGATAAACTCAGTCTTTGTCATAGTGACTGCAGAAGTTTAAAAAGGTTTAGGGCGGGTTTGAGGGTTTCTTTTCAGTAGTGCTTTAGAACTTTTTGTCAGTATTTGCTGTCTCTGCAAATGAGACGAATGCCTTGTTATACTGGGGAAGGGCAGAAGGTAAAGTCTGCTTTGTGACTGTATGGCAGGTGCCACTGGTTACTTGGCTTTTAGAGGAGCTGCTTAACTGCTACTTTAAAAGAACTGCTGCAGAAGGCTTTGTGAGCTGACAGCTTGACCTCTGATTTTCTGTGGGTTTGCTCAAGTGCAGACTCATGAAAATATTTCTGTGAATAGGTACAGAACATACCACATGCAGTCATATTAACATAGTTTACCCTGAGCTTTGAATACTGTAGCCTTTTAAGTCCCTTACCATTGCTGAGCATCAAGACACAAGTTAATCCTTTAGCATATCAGGAGAGTGTATCGTGTTGTTTCTTACTTGGCTGTAGTGACGGTGAACATGGCTATGCTAAGGGCAAACTCTGCCTGTCAAATTTGGTGGACTTCTATGATGGCGTTTACAGCATTGGTGTATAAGGGAAGAGCAACTGATGTTAACTGCCTGGACTTGAGCAAAGCATTTGACACTGCTCTGCACAGCATCCTTGTCTCTGATTTACAGAGACATGGATTTGACAGATGGACCCCTTGGTGGATAAGGAATTGGCTGGATGGTCATATACAAAGAGTTGCAGTTAATGACTTGATGTCCAGGTGGTGACCAGTGACGAGTGGTGCTCCTCGGGGGTCAGTACTGGGACCAGTGCTGTTTAACATCTTTGTTGGTGACATGGCAGTAGGATTGAGTGCACCCTGAGCAAGTTTGCCAATGACACCAAGCTGTGTGGCACGGTCAGCGTGCTGGAGGGAAAGAATGCCATCCAGAAGGACCTGGACAGGCTTGAGAGGTGGGCCCCTGTGAACCTCATGAAGTTCAACAAGGCCAAGTGCAAGGTGCTGCACATGGGTTGGAGCAACCCCATGCACAAATACAGACTGAGTGGAGAATGGATTCAGCCTTGAGGAAAAGGACTTGGGGGTGTTGGTTAATGAGAAGCTTGACATGACCTGGCAATGTGCGGCCGAGAGAGCCAGCTGTATCTTGCATCAAGAGCAGTGTGGTCAGGATGGTCAGGGGAGGTGGTTCTGCTCTACTCTGTGCTGGTGAGACTCTACCCAGAGTACTGTGTCCAGCTCTGGGGTCTGCAACATAAGAAGGAGATGGACCTGTTGGAGCGAGTCCAGAGGATGGCCATGAATCACAGAATCACCTAGGTTGGAAGGGACCTTTTAAGATCATCTAGTCCAACCAATGGAGGAAAAAAAAACAAACAAACAACAACAACAACAACAACAACAAAAAAAAACCCAAAAACAACACCACCCAGCACTAATCCATATTCCCAAGCACCATGTCAACTCCTCTCTTGAATACCTCCAGGGATGGTGCCTCAACCACCTCCCT
>JAOXNH010000019.1:52654780-52665323 GCA_028566575.1 Bartramia longicauda | reverse complement strand
CTCCTCTCAGTCTCCTCTTCCCCAGACTGAACAACCCCAGCTCCCTCAGCCTCTCCTCATAAGACTTGTGCTCCAGATCCCTCACCAGCTTCGTTGCCCTTCTCTGGACCCGCTCCAGCACCTCAATGTCTTTCTTGTGGTAGGGGTCCCAAAACTGGACACAGTACTCGAGGTGGGGTCTGACCAGTGCCGAGTACTGGGGGATGATCACCTCTCGGGTCGTACTCACCACACTGTTCTTGATACAGGCCAGGATGCTGTTGGCATTTCTGGCCACCTGGGCACACTGCTGGCTCATGTTCAGCCGACAGTCAACCGACACCCCCACGTCCTTTTCTGCCAGGCAACTCTCCAGCCACTCTTCCCAAGCCTGTAGCACTGCCTGGGGTTGATGATCAGATGGCTGGAGCATAGCCTCCTCTATGAGGACAGTCTGAGAGAGCTGGGGTTGTTCAGCCTGGAGAAGAGAAGGCTCCAGATAGACCTTATTGCAGCCTTCCAGTATGGAAAGGTAGGGAGGGAATCTTGATGAGGGGTTGTAGCGATAGGACAAGGGGTAACGGTTTTAAACTGAAAGATGGTAGATTCAGCTTAAGTATATAGGAAGAAACTCTTTACTGTGAGGGTTTTGGGACACTGGAACAGGTTACCCAGAGAAGCAGGGGATGCCCCATCCCTGGAAGTGTTTGAGACCAGGGTGGATGGGGCTTTGAGCAACCTGATCTAGTGGTTGGTGTCCCTGCCCATGGCAGGGGGGTTGGAACGAGGTGATCTTTAAGGTCCTTTCCAACTCTAACTGTTCTGTGGTTATTGCTCGTAATTTTAAGAACTGTTTCATTATTGTATAAAATGCAGCAAATAGAACACTTCGGAGTCTCAAACTTTTCACAGTGTCTGCCTCTGAGACTTGCAGTGATTATGAGACATTTCTGATCTATCAGCTAACTGAGATGATCTACAAAAAGACTCTGAAATACAGACTTGAAGGATGTATTTGGGAATGTTTGAGCACATTCAGGCAATTTCTGACTGCATTGTTAGTGGCTGCATTCATGACCTGTTATCTCTTTCTCACAGATACACTCTTGAGATGATCACAGCAGTGCCACATAATGAGAGCGCTTGGAACTATTTGAAAGGGTGAGGCATACTTCTCTGTGGGGCAGAGAATATCTGTAAAGGTGTCTTATGCCCAGCTCTTAACTGGAAAGAGCTTGTTGTTGTTCTTCTAGTGTTGTGTGCTTAAGCAGGCAGGCAAAAAAACTCCACAACAAGTTAACATATTAACCTAATTTCTCTATAACTTTCCACTAAGTTTCTTGCTCTGTTGTTCTTGTGGGAGGATTGCAAATGCTTCTCATGCTTTTAAAAAATTGACCTGTAATGTTACTGGTTCAAAAGCATAGATTAGAAGGTAATGAGCATGCTTTTAGTCTAATTACTTTTCAGTTGAGTGAAACTATACTAGCTTACTACAACATTAAGCTGTATTATTGCTGCATGCTGATACTTTCTTCCTTACGTGTACTTGCACCCTTATTTCAAAACTGACTGATCTCCTGTCATGGCTTAACCCCAGTCAGCAGAGAGGACCACACAGCTGCTTGCTTACTCCCACCAGTTGGGGCTGGGGAGAGAATCAGAAAAATAAGTGAGAAAATTTGTGAGTTGAGATAAAGGCAGGATAAGTAAAGCAAAAGTTGTGTGCACAAGGAAAGCAAAACAAGGAATTCATTCACTACTTCCCATCAGCAGGCAAGTGTTCAGCTGTCTCCAGGAAAGCAGGGCTCCGTCATGTGTAGCCTTTGTTTGGGAAGACAAATACTGTAACTCCAAGCACTCCCCCTTTAGCTCCCTTCTGCCCCCAGCTTTATATACTGAGCATGATGTCACATGGCATAGAATATTCCTTTGGTAAGCTTGGGTCAGCTGTCCCAGCTGTGTCTCCTCCCAACTGCTTTTGCCCTCCCACCCAGCCTGCTTGCTGGTGGGACAGTATGAGGAGCAGAAAAGGCCCTGAGAGCTTAGCAACAGCTGAAAACATCAGTGTGCTATCAAGAGTATTTCTCATCCCACATCCAAAACAGCACTATTACCAGCTGCTAGTAAAAAAGCTAATTCTATCTCAACTGAAACCACAATATCTCCAAACAAAGGAGTCATAAAAAAAATGTGATTCTTCACACTGGATTTCCCAGCATTATGTTTCAAGCCTATTAACCTCTCTCGTAGGATTCTCCAGGATCGTGGTCTTTCTAAATATCCAAATCTGTTAGAGCAACTGTTGAATTTACAGCCCAGCCACAGTTCACCCTATCTGATTGCCTTTCTTGTGGACATATATGAAGATATGCTTGAAAAACAGTGTGATAACAAGGAGGAAACACTAAACAAGGCATTGGAGGTACGTTTTGAGAGCTTGGCTTTGTTTCTCAGGGATGCCATCTATTGCTCTCTTGACAAAATGGGATTGATTTCCATAAACAGAAGAGGCTACTTGTTAGTCACAGGAGCTCTATGAAGACTTGAACATGAAATCCAGATAATCACAAGGGTCTTGTGAATTTATGTATAAATAATAACTTGCCAGTAACAAAATCAGTGTAAGTTTTCTTCACCTGGCAGTAAAGGAAGGTTTCTAATATTACCTGCAGAAGAAAGGTGATGTTTGCACAATCAAGGAGTTTCCAATGCTAACTTTGTAGCCTGAACTCACTTTCTACTATGTAGGGTAGTGAATCTTGTTCTCCAAGTATCTGTATCTAAATAGAATCTCAAGCTCCCTTTGCACTTCTTAGCTCATTCTAAGAAATCTGGCAGAACTAGCTTAAAGGCCAGCAGGCACTGGGAACATCAGTAAGAAATGTCAGGCATCGTTTCCTACAGAGAATAAGTGAGTGCTAGCAATGTTGCATGTCTCCCTGTGCTTCATATTCGAGGAACTCCTTGCTGTGGTTTGCAGTGTAGTTTTTACAAGAACACTTTTCATTTACTATGGGACAGACTGTGAGAACTCAGTGTAATTAGAGCTGCAGTTCTTGCCTGAAGTCTCCGTGTTCCAACAGCATTTTTTTCTCAACGTTTTTCCTTTGTTGTGTTCCCGGACCAGAGTGTAAATAAGTGCAGTTGTACCTCACAGATTCATGTCTCTTTATACTATTTCACTGAGTTTGACTTCTTTGTCTATTTAGGCATCAAAGCTCCTATTTCTCAACTCTGATTTACTGAGTAAGGCAATGTCACCTGTATAATAAAAAGGAATTGACTAGAACATTGAACAGTAGACAGTATTCATATCATATAAACTTTACACAGCATGTCCTGTGAGCAGGTTGACTTCTGCTGTGCCTCACTGCTCACCCAGATCAAAATAAAACAAAAATCAGAACGTGTAGCATCACCTCTGACACCTTGTGAGAGGAGGTTACTAACTTGCGTGGAGAACCCTTTTGGGACAGCCTGCTAAGAGAAAAACCATAAGCAAAACATCTCCATTGGGAGTACTCAAGATTCAGGATGTTGTCCCACTGTTTTGAATTAAGTCCTGTGCAGCCTACTGGATCCCTAAAAGGCAATTGTCAGGAAGTTACAAGTATACTGCAGGCTGAATAGGCTGGGGTAGATGGTGAGTGGTAGGCATGGGAAGGAGTCATGGGGGAGCAGTTGCAACTGAAGTAGGACTGGAGAGGTCTTTGTGCAGTGTCAGATTGGTTGACTACCAGTTGTAGTAGACATCTGTTTGAGTCATTGGACAGTTGCAAATCTGATGAATAAAACAAATGTTGTTGCTAAGAAAGGTGAACTAGCTGAACCATATATTGTGTGCGTTTTATAAAGATAACGAAAAGCTTACAGAAACCTCATTATAACACTCCAATATCTCATTTTTCTTTCATAGTTGTGTGAAATTCTGGCTAAAGAGAAAGACACCATCCGAAAGGAATACTGGAGATACATTGGAAGGTCTCTTAAGAACAAGCACAGCTCAGGCACTGAACAGAGCACGCTGACAGACAAGCAGCAGTAGCTGAACATGGAAGAAACAACGTTAAGCTCTCAAGCTGTTCCGAAGCAGTACTAAGTAGCACCGTCAACTAGTTTAAAATCCAGTGTAGTATTCCCCTGCTGAAGAAGTATTGCTATGGAAGAGGAGTGCAGTGCTGTGTAGTCTCAGATTGCTGCTGGTGATAGCGCTAGATGCGGTCAAGAAATGAACTAAGGCTTAATTATTGAAATATACCAAATAAAGGGTTTATTTCCTAATAATGAATACATATACCTATGTATAGGTACATAGGTATAGCTATATCTACTCTTTAGCTACATAGGTACATAGCCACATAAATATATATACCTACATAGGTATATAGATAAACTGTACCTACTATTTATAAGGTACTAAACCAGTTTCTCATGCCCTGGCTTACCCACTCATGGTTCCTAACACAGTCACATCAGATGCAGTAATGAATGCAGGTAACTTAGGTTAGTGGATGTAAAGTAACCTCCTTGTGGTTAGTGCAGGCAGGCGCTGCAGTTGTGGCTTTGTGTGAGAGCAGCTGTGCAGCACTGACAGCACAGGCATTGCACCAAGCGTGGTTTTGTAGTACGAGCAGATAACTGAAAGCATTTTTCTGAATTTTTTGAGTTTCTTTTGGTCTTTGGATGAGCATAGCCTGTTCTTCTCAGATGCTAATAGACATACAAATAACATGTCTCCTTTGAGGGATATTGGATTTACTGCATTGGGGTGTCCTTTGTCTTCTCATCCCAGAAGCTTTCAGTACACTCGATGTATTCAGTGGAGCCTTGAATTCTTACCTGCACAGTCAGGAAAAAGGCTTTGAGGACCCTAGAAGATCTGCTTAGTTTTTTCTTGGAATTCTGTTCACATGTCTGAAAATCTGAATTTATTTATTTTTTTTCTTCACCCTTTGTAATCAGACCAAACTGAAGTCATAGGTCAGAAGAGATCATAACTAACTAGTTATATTACATATCTTCACTGAACTGGAAGGGAAGGAATGGTTTTATTGGGGACCTATTCGCATTGAATGTCTTAACCTTGTTGCTCCTATAGGTTTTTCACACCTTTTCCATTCATATATTCAGCCAAGAAGTATTTTCCTCCCCTTTGTGAAAGATAGAAGGTATCTACAGTATAGACCTGCAAAGGATGTGTGTAGCCGCACAAGAAAACTGCTGCATCTGCACTGTTTTCGGTAAATGACTGTTGTAAACTGTGTTCTTGGCAGAGTGCTTGTCTGATCTGAAGTATTTTCTTGGAGATGATAATAAAGGGAACAAATAAATACTAATATTTATAATAGGAAGTCTTTCTGATACTAAAGATTAAAGGCTGCTGCAGTAATTAAACCCTAGTGGAGATTATTTTAAATGTTTAAAATACACTAATTCAATGCTTTTTTTTTTTTTAAACAACTCACTCACAGGGAGTGGAGTCACTGTATGAAAGCTATGTAATTTGTTTTGATGTTTTTACTACTTTCCCAGCAGTACAGAAAACATTTTATAGTGACATATGAACTTTTAAAATGGACATGAACTTGAAAATTTTGGGAACTTTTTTTACCTGCTTTTTTTTTTTCCTTTATACAAGCGTAGTGATACTTGCAAAGGTAATGCCACTTCTGAGCTAAGTTTACTAATGAAGGAATAACCGGATATGTACTGTAACAGAAAATATCTCATCTCATCTAAAACAGATCTGTGACCAAACAACTCATACAAATGCTAAGAAAAAATCATGATGGAGACTAGAGTCCATTTAAAAAAAAAAAGTATGCTTTAACAGAAATGTCTTTTTTTTTTTTTATTAAAAAATGTTTGTTTACTGTCATTTGGATTGCAAGGAAGCTCTAAAATTTTCTTTGAAAGGCATGTCAGTTTTGTGGTAGTCAGCCATACTCAGAAATACTGAGCTGTGAGAGCTGGGAAAATGACATGCTGCCCAGCCAGGTAGCAACTGCTGCTACCAAGCCTTTAATTTTAAAAATATGTCTGAGGCGGAATCTTTCTCACAGAAACGGATGAGTTACAGAGAGAAGGATCTTACAATAGGAAGTGACAGATGACTTTAACTGGTAGGAATTGATACTGACTACCTATGGTCAGGGGAAACGCCAAGCTGATCTCTTCTAAGGGTTTATCTGTACGAGGAAACTTACTGTTGTCACTGATTGTGTGCAGTGATGTGACTCTTGTGTACAATTTTGTTACCGATGAGCTGTGCCTAAATGGAAAACTGCATTGGTACAACTGTCCCTTGTAAATCAGTGTAATTGGAACATTCAGTGGAGTACGAAGAGCTATTAAAGCATGTGAAATAATTCACCTTTCATCAGAGACTGACGTTCTTGTCTTGGTCTAGCTGTCTATTTAAGTCTCTGTCTATCTAAGCTGTTACTGACTTCAACCTTATTGTCTCTGTAACTCCATAGGACAAAACAGCCCACAAGTCCTTCCTAATCTATTCTGTACCAAACCAGCTCAGCTAGCACAAAATGCTTCGTTTGGTTGCTGTCTGGCTGTGCTGAGGCAGATCAGGAGCGTGCCGTTTGGCCGGACCTTCTGCTGGAGCAGTATCCTGCAGCAGGGAAGCAGTGAGGTTGCTAGTCACTCCTGACACGTGGAACACTTCTGTCCAAGTCCTAGGAGGCAACTCACGCCGTGCGGCGGTGACGAGGGCTGTATGGCGATATGGGCCCCTACAAGAGCATGAATTGGCTTAAAGCTCCTGGGGCTTTTAGAACAAAGGGGTAAGGGGGCAACGTTAAATGATGGTGTGGAGACATCCCTTGGAGGCTCACGTGAAGGCTTTGCAAATGCTGGTGGACTTGCCTATGTGCAAGTTCAAAATTGTCAGGGGAGACACCGCAGCTGTGGTTTTCTTGTATGTGTGAATGGAGAGAGATTATTAACACCTTGAGCCACATGTCTCAGATGTCATCCCAGATAGGGCATGGGGGATACGATAATATGAAAAATGCTCTTCAGCCTAGCTCATGCCCTTTTCTGAACCCCAGTGCCTTCTGCACCTTACTGACATTGTGGGATAAGGTGTATGCCTTGCACTTTCTATTCCAAGTCTGGTTTTAGTTGGTGTTTACCCCTGTGACTTTTGGGTTGGCAGCAGGTTTCCCTTGTGTATCTTCTGCCTAAAGCAGATTGATTTGAAAACTGAGGTAAGACAATGTTTGGCTGAGTTTTGGCAAGCCTGTTAATGTGGCAGTGGGGAATTTTACCACTCCTCAGGTGTCAAATAGCCTTCAATATTTAAATCTTTCTTGTAAATAACCATGTCTATTAAATATCTCAAGTTGAAAACATTTTCTCTTCTTCTAAGGCTGTACTGTCAGACTTTTGGTACAATATATTCAAACAGCAAAGGGTAAAAAAATTGCAGTTGAATGTAAAAAATACATTGTTTTGGCCCTCTAACAGGTCCTTTCCAGAATCCCTGGCAGTCTGGACTGGTCTCTATAATTCTGGTCGTGAAGAACATTGCCATTTTAAAGTACTCTGTGTACATTTACATGAGTACACTCTGTATGGGTGCTTACTCAGTGCAGGCGAACAGTGGATGAAATCTGAAGCAGAGAATAGAAATCTCTAAAGAAGACAATCCTTTGTTTTCCTCCACAATGTGTTATCTAATGCTGTAGTGTTCAAATAGGGATGATCTGTACCTAGCAGAAGTCACAGTGTAAAAGTGACACGGTCATTTTCTCTATTCATCTTTCTCTGCTCTTAGCATCCTTTTCTCTTAATGCATCACTTGGCTTAATACCCTTTGACACAAGGCTTTTTGTAAATTAGGAGCCTATTCCTGCACCAGAAGTGATGCTGTTGACACTGTTGAGAGAGGAACATATTTACAAGTTCTGGGCCTCTCTGTGCCTGCTCGGAAAAGAATATCTTACCTTCTACTGCTAGGGTGTGTCCTGAATTTGCAGAAAAGGGGAAAAAAAAAAAGAGGAAAAAAAAAGCATTATAGTGTGTAAAGAGGCACATAAGTACCTGCATAGGAACATTGAGGACAAGACTGCCAAAATTAAGGGTGCATGCACTTTTTTATTTTCCCGTAAGTACTTAGCGTGAAGAGCTAATACAAGCTTCAGCAAATTTAGCCAGGAACCCCACCTCAGGATGTCTAGGTATCTACATCAGCTGTCCCACGTAAGCTCCCTAGGACTCTGTGCTCCGTTACGTGTGTCACCCATCACTGTAGCTCAAGAAGCCATGCGATATAAGCCCACCTAAGATTTCGGCCTCAGGGAATTAAAATTTTTGCTGTATCACTTTTCTGCCGCTGTGTAGCAGGGAAAGTGGACGTTAATCGCTAGATGGCAGTGTGAAATTCACCCCGAGTTTCACGGACGCCGGCAATGCGCAGGCAAGCAGTGGTGTAACTAGGACAACTCTTTCTCCACGCAGCACCACCAATTTCACACCTGCTAATTCAACACAGGACAGCAGCTGCTGGTTAATACATAGCACCACAGAGGACTCAAGCACAAGAAGTTTGGGAGGGGCTAAATGGTCATCTTCACTAAAAATTGTTGGTGTTAATTGGAGAGTAATTTTTCATTAACTGAAATGATGTCTCCTCTGACACTGGACACCTGGTACCAGATTTGGACTCTGTTGAGTCCTGATGTCCTAAAATAGCCGTGTGAATAAAACCCTCTGCTCAGAGCATGGGTTTTGTGGCCACTTTGGAGACGCGCCTCCAGTTAGTGCTGCCTTCACAAGCTGGGAAGTTCTGGTTCACTAAAGCCAGCCTTGTTATGGTGATTTTCTACAGTCCCTCGGTAATGAAGTGCTGGCCATTGTTGTCTGTTTCTGTGAATACGGGTTGAAGGATGACAGGACCTGCTCCTGCTTCTTGAAGTCAGGGGAGGACTTGGGCTCAATTGAGGAAATTGATCATGCTGTTGCAGGTCCAAAAGTGGTTGCATCACTCATTGGGAAGCAGGACCAAGGACTTTGGTGAAGAAGGGCAAAGACAGACCTCTCTTCCTCATGCGCTAGTTTGTCAAAACTGAGTCTTATGTGTTGTCACCACAGTGCAGGGATTTTAAGTGAATGAAGTGATGCCGTATGTGACTTCAGCCAAGTCAGCTTGAGCACCCAGGGCTGCTCAGGTGCAGCTGCTTCCTATGTGCATATGCATTGAGCTGCCAGGACATGCTACCATTACCTGCTCCCATGGGTATGATGCTAGCTCTGGTACCTCTGCCCTTACCTGAAATGGTCAGGTGACAGGTGTAATGCTACTTTATCAGTACTGCTCATGAGCAGTGATCTTGCCACTGCAGAAGAGGTCTTGCTGTGCTTGGCCTTCTCATTCTCCTGGGTTTGGGATGCTTTGTAGAGATGTACTTGGTTAATTACAGGTGGTCTCCTGGTGTGTCCTGTCTATTCTCCAAGTCACCCCTCCAACAGACCAAAGAACAGCTGAATAAATGTGTGTCCTGCTACCAAGAAGCTTTGGAAGGAGGCGGGCAAAAAAGAAAAGGGAGCTGTATTTGTATTGTTGATACACATCCCCCGTCCTTCCCCTTCTGCCAAGGCTTCTCACTAGGACAAGAAGGCAGATAGATAACCTTCTTCCCTTTCCAAAGCCAAGATACTTACATCTGTCCCTGCTCTAGCTTCCAGCCACACACACATTCACATGAATGTGAGTTTCGTTCCTGGCTTTACTAGAGGACAGTGAGAACAAACTCCCCCTGTGCATCATAGCATATGGTGCTCACTGACTGCTGGCTGCTACTTGCACTGACAGTTTCTCTGCTGCAAAATGAGCCAAAACGGCCATTTGCAGGTACCCACAGCCCAGGAACATGGTCAGTGTGGAGGGCATATAACCCTTTGCAGCACTGTGCCACACAGTTCAGTGGAAGTGCAAATCTTCTCACTACATTGTTTTGGAGGTCTAGCCTGCAAAGACCCTGAGGTCAGCTGAAGGCTACAATAAAAGGAGAGAGTGATCAGTGTTTTAAACAGGCAAGTGGAATGCAGAAACATCTGGATTTTAAAATACATTTTCAAAAGTAAATGTTGATCATTCTTTAACTTAAAAATTAAAAAGTTGTAAATTAAGACTAGAAAACTGCTTGGCTTCTGACGTTCAGAGGGAAAATGGAAGAGAGTGACTTGTCTTAGGTGAGATCGAAGTTTTTGTTAGAAAGGGATTTCTGAGCAAAGCCCCAAAAGCTGGATGAATTCTGCTTGTCATTAGCAGTGTCACAGGCATAGCTAGGTCCTTCCTGGAGCTGAAATTTTATCTTGTGTCATTGCGGAAGGAAGGGGACGATAGGGATGGCTGGGTCCAGGGCAATCCAAAATCACTACTCATGCATCACTAACAACAGCTAAAAATATTACAGCAAATAATTTCAGGAGAGGCGCCTGCTGCTGAACCAGACAGAGCCACCTAGCACACCCAGCAGTTCTGTGCATTTGCAGTAAGGGCAGGTTAGTCTGTATTGACTTTCTCATTTCTTTTTTAATTGCT
>JAOXNH010000019.1:51986712-52000262 GCA_028566575.1 Bartramia longicauda | reverse complement strand
TCGGTCACCAGCAGGAAGGCGTGAGGTCCAAAACACTCAAAAGGCCCTGCAGCTGTTGCCCTGAGCATTGGTTATATCTGGTGAGACAGGAAGACTTGAGCACAACTTTTCCTGATAAATAAAATGAAAGCTGCTCAGAGTGCTGTCTTTGGAGGCTGTAGGACTTCCCAGTGGGTCAAAATAGTCCCACCTGTCCCAAGCTTTTGCTGAGCAGCAAAAGTGGTTTGTATGGGGTGGTCATGTGAAAAAGCCCAGTCTATGGTCCCAGAGATGGTGCTGGAGAACAGTCTGCGGTTGCTTTGGCTTGCTGGTTTGGCACAGGTTAGTTTGTCACCATTTGTGCAAAGCAGTTGCTGAGTAGATCCTTTGAGTGGCTGGGCACAAGATCAAATTAAAGAAATTGTGCTGCTGAATCGTACCTATGGCCATGGAAATCAACACCTTATTCTCTAAACATGGCTTTTAAAAGGGAAAGTGACAAACAGATCCACTGGCTCCAATTCCGCCTCGGTCCCTGCTTGTAGTACTTTCAACAGTTGGCTGTAGACTCCCAGAGGTGCTTGGCTGATGAGAAAAGCCAGGCATGGGGACAGAAGGGAAGTTCTGGAGCAGCATTTGCATGTATTGTGGGTGGCTTTTTATTTTAAAGAAATTCTTAAGAAGACACTAACACAACTGGTGCCGCTCTCTTGGCTGGAGTCAACAGCCCAGAGAAGCAGCTTAGGAGTGGGTGAGCAGCCTCTTGCATTCCTGGCTGCACATGAACTCTCCCTGCACGCCACTGCTCCAGGCTGTCGGCAGTGGCACTGAAAGCCTAGTTCCTCCACAAAAGCTACATCGGAGGTGCCTTGTCAGTGGAGGAAGGTCCTTGGTTCTCGCCTTTCACAACAGGGACACAGGAAAGAGCTGCCAAGAAGAGACAGAGCCTCATTAGAGAGGACTGCCACAGCTGGAGATGCAGTTATGCCTTGGTTTTTGTTGTCTGCAGCTCTGCCAGTGGCATGTTTGTGGAGATGTGAACACCTCCATTCTGCTGAGGGTGTTGACAGAAAGTGTCCAGCTTTGCCTGTTTAATCTTGCTAGGCAGTATGCTGCCGCACACAAGTCCTAGACTTCCCTCATGTCTTCCCATAAACTTACTGAGCTAGCCTGTGGAGGTACTCCATGGGAGGTAAACATGTGCATACCACCAAGGAGACCATGGTGCAGCACTTTGTGTAGGCACTTGGACCAAGATGCCTGCATGTAATAAATCCTCTGGTGAGCTGCAGCATGGGACACAGCTTTGGTTTACAAAGCACAGCCTGATGTGTGAAGCACATTAAAGGTTTATATGTGGAGAAACACTCTCCTCTCACTTGTGTATTTAGCCTCCTAGAAGCAGGTCCCTGTGGGGTGGTTAGTAGTTCCACACTCTTCAGGTCTGGATGCACAGAGGGAAGTCTTGTGAGGCCACTGTGGCTCCTTCCCGAGGCTTTCAGTAGAGGGCTGAGATGATCCCCAGGTGGGGTGGGAAGAGCACTTCAGGGAAGGTAGAGCTGTGGTGAGGGACTTACAGAGGCAAAACAAGGTAAGAATTACTGGAGGCAGCTGGGAGGAATTTTCCTGTTGTGGGGTGGTTTTTGCAGGGTGGGCAGGGCCAGGGGAGAGTGCTGTAAATCCCATCTGCCCTTTTAACGCATGCAGTATGTCTGAGCGAGACAAAATGAAGCCATTTTATCAAAACCCCAGGGAAAAAAACAACACTACAAAATCAAGCCAGTTGTCTGACTGGCATCAATAGTTCACCTACACATAAACTCGCAATAGGTGATCTCCAGTATGCTTTCAACTCAACATCCTCGGAGACTCAACTACTCAGAAAGAGTTTTACTGGTGGGCAGGAGAGGGGACACAAGGAAACAAAATATATGTGACCTTATTCTTACTGCTGACCTGCCTTAACCAAACCCAGAGCAAAGCAGAGGTCTTAGGATAACCTGAGTTCCTGTGTCTCAGGAGTGTGTCATGGCCAAGGATCTCAGGACATGGCCCCACTGGAAGACTGGACAGTCAGGACCTAGCTAGTGTCCAGTCCATGTCAAAGCAGCTGTCTGGCCGGTCCATGCAGGCATGCTTTGGGCAAAGGATGGGTGTTGAAGCCAGACTTTGCTAGTTCCCCTGGTCCTGGAACAGCTTTGGAATGCATCCCGAAGAAGTTCCTTCAAGTTCCTTCTTGATAACTCCAGAGAGAGAGTAGTAGCTGGAGTCACCTGGCAAATGTGCCTCAGTAGCAGAATTTTACTGGGCTTGTGACGTAGGCTTCTTAGCTCAGACTATGGTAAACACCTGCAGCCCAGCCTTAGGATCCTGGTGGTGGAGTGTGGACAGCTGTTGCCTGTTTTGGCTGACGAGTACAAGTGCAGGGTGGAAATGAGACAGCCCTTCCATCCTTCTCTGCTCTGCTGCATCTGTCAGCGTATGTGACACCATCTGCACTGGAGTCTTACCTCATAGGAAAGGGAGTCAGAAGTGACACACAGCCTGCCTGGGACTTGGGCTGTGAGCCGAGGGGTGAAGGCCTTTTCCCCTTCACAAAAAGTTGTGGGGGCATGCCTGGGGGCTGTCTGCTACCAGAAGGGACACACGGTACTCTCCTAGCTTGCAAATCAGCAGAGACAGAAAAGTCAGTCTTTCCTTCTGCATTCCCTGGAAAAGTCTTGTGTAGAGTCTACTCACTTGTCCTAGGGTGAATTTTACAGAGCCAACATGATGATACCAAAAGTATACCATATGCTATGCCATGGCTAGCAGACAGGTATAGCACAAAAAAGCTATTTAAAGCCTGAAATTCTGATGAAAAAATACTAGATGATTAGCAAAGTAATTTTGCTCTATTTGCAACAAATGTGCTCATTTGCATAAAGAGTGCAGTGAACGTAGATTAGCTAAAACAAAAGCACAGAGATTGGGCAGTTTTCCTCTTTGATGCAAAGATTATAATTAGTTCGTATTTTGGTATGTGATGGTTTGAAAATGTCTTGGCTAAATACAGAGCAAGTGTAACTTCTCCGGAAGCGTTTCACCTGTTGCTGGATGCTTAACTCAAATTGCTGGATTCTTTTCCTTAGACCCATTAGATTTTCTTACATTCTTACATGTGACATCCCCCCAAAAACCCTCTAAAGATACTGTTTGCCTGGAATGGGCTTTGTAATGTTGTTGTTTAATGGCCTTGCTCCATTCCCACTGAAATCAGTGGAGTTTTGCTCATCCTGCCAAGAGAGCCCTAACTTGCAAATCATTTCCAGTTCCCATCATTGAAATCTTTTGCTTGCCTGATGCTGTATTGTTTAAAATGTCTTAAGTACTCTTAGAAAATAAAGGCCAAATCAGTTTAATTCTGCATTTGAAATGTCAGTGTCATGCTGCTTTTATGTAGGCATATGCATATTGAGTATTATTTTCTGAGTGTAATTGCCTTAAGTGCTGTTGATCGTGCAAAGAGAATGATGCGTTCTCTGACTCAAGGGTCTGAGAATCAAAGATCCAAATCTTGCAAATGTTTAAGCATGTGGAGAAAGCCCTCTCAAGGGATGATACAGACATCCAGCTACTCTTGTGTTCAAGGTTGGGGTCCATGTTTAGAGGACTAAAACCAGCGGAAGCACACAGCATCTCTTCCCTGAGCAGTACTGGCAGTTGGAGGGAGACACTTGGCAGGAGAAAAGGAGAAGCTGAGGACAGGTGCAGGTAGGAGAACAGTGTGGATGGAGTGTTTCGAATCAGATGAAAGTAGCCAGACAGGGCACAGAAAATACCAGGAAGACAAAAGTTCAGAGGAAAAAGAAAGAAGACTGGGAAATATGTGAATCCAGGGTCAGTCAGTGATTCTTCAACTTACTGGTAGTGGCAACATGAAAACGTTAGGTCGAAATCTGTTTTCAAGATGTTTGTAGTGGGTTTGCTGTGACTAGCTTCACTCTGCTCTATCCATGAATTGAAATGCCAAGAAAATAAAGGGGCTATTGGAAAGACAGTTAGGACAGAATGAGCAGTGCTGGGAAATTAGACCGGTTTGAAGACCAGTAGCATTTGTAAGAGTTGCCAGCTCAAACTGCCTGCTTTTACTGAGCACCCTCCCTCTGCATTTTGAGGAACACTCATTCTGTTCCACATTGCATAATTTATCATGTGCAGCCCCCCACATTACAAGCTTAGGGTGCCAGTATCTTATAATCCATAATGTTTTCTGTTGCCTATTAATCTTTAACCTGGTTTGCTGACTAGCCAGCACTTTATAGGATCCTGTCATGGTCACCCTGGCAGCTACAGACAGATGTGTTTGGAGCACTGTGTCTTGATGGAGTGGAGGTAGAAAAACTGTACAAGAGAGACACGAACCTGTTGGAGCGGGTCGAGAGGAGGACCACAAAAGTGATCAGAGCGATGGAACACCTCTTCCGTGAATACAGGCTGAGAGAATTGGGGTTGTTTAGCCTGGAGAAGAAAATGCTCCAGGGAGACCTTATTGTGGCCTTTCAATACTGAAAGGGGGCTTATAAGAAATATAGGAATGGACTTTTTAGTAGGGCCTGTTGTGACAGGACAAGGGGTAATAGCTTTAAATTAAAAAAGGCTAGATTCAGGCTGGATATAAGGAAGAAATTTTTATACTGAGGCTGGTGAAACACTGGAAGAGGATCCCCAGAGGTGGTAGATGCCCCATCCCTGGAAACATTCAAGGTCAGGTTGGACAGGCATTTGAGCAAAGATGTCCCTGCTCATTGCAGAGGGGTTGGACTAGATGATCTTTCAAGGTTCCCTTCCAGTCCAAACTGTTCTACGATTCTATGAAAAACAGGGAAAGGTTGGGAAAGCTGTATACATAATGTAAAAATATCCAAAGACATTACACCTGAGAATTGCTAGAGTTGATAGTACAGAACAATTTCCTTTTCCATGCATGACTGTTTTACAAAACGCTCATTTGATGGCTCTTACTTCACTTAGTTGCTTGCTCCCTGAAGGTATTGTCTGAGGAAAGGCCTTCCTACAGCTTGTGAATGAAGGAGGGAAGCTTATTTTAAGACCAAGCTAAAAGTCTTTAAAGTGGCGGGTGTTTCCACACTACAGAGAGGCTTTTGCTGGGGAAAGAAAAACCACAGCACCCTGTGAAGAGGTATTATATCTTAGAAGTCCCTTCTTTTCTGGACATGCCCTCTTACAGGAACGTGCAAGATCACTCCAAATGGAAGACAGCATGTGTATTTACTTATTTTGCCTATTTCTTTGACATCCCTTCTACCTCCTAGGCAACTTCTACTCTCTCTTGCTATATCTACTGCAGCTGCTGAGCCCCTGCACCACTCAGCTGCACTCAAGCCAGCTTGTGGGAGCAACACTATCATGCTTATTTCAGGGTGTACCTCACGACTTTTTCCATGTCTTTTTGTGTTTGTGTTCATCTATCTCCTGCATTTCACATATGAAATTGTAAGGAACCCAGCTTTCAAGAGGGAGAAAAGCTGTTTTAGGTGGTAATCTAGTAGGACCTTTACCTCCACCGGGCAAGTACTGCCTTGTTGGTATGTACACATGTGGGGTGAGTGTCTGGGATCCTGTTCCAGTAAATTAAATGGCAGAGATCAAATTCATCCTCTTCTGCACTCTTCTTTGTAACTGCTGTCTGCCAAGTGAGACAATACTCAGGAAAACAAGTATTTGAGTCTGGTAACTGATGAGGCCAGTGGCATGCTACAGCATGGCAACTGTAGCTGGTCCAGGCTCTGGTCCTGCAGGAAGAAGCATGAGGAAAGCAAAACAGGAAGAGTTAGCCTATCCTTTATTCTGCAGTGTCTGAGTAATGTATTCACAGAAAAACGAGCTTCTAGCTGTGCTCATCTTCCCCAACTCAGGCTGAATTCCTCACATTGATTTTATGGTTGTAGGGGAGGTGGTGAACTTGGAGATCAGTCACAAAATGGGGCTGAAAAGTGACAGTGGCAGCTCTTACTTCAGAGCCCTTGGATGAGAGCATTCAACATGGGGAATACAAAGGGACAGCTGTCTGAGACCCGCCAGCTCCCAGGCAGTCAGGAGCACTTACCCCCATATCACTGGTATGTATTTTTACCCCCTCCTGTTGACTCTGTTCTCCTTTGTATGAGGCAGCTGACTGTTAGAGCTGAGGTCCCTCCTCACCAGTTAGTGAGCTGTCTTCTTCTGCATGCTATGAATATTTACACGTCTTATGCAAGCTGAAGAGCTCTGTGGGAAATCAAGGAGAGCTGCCCTCAGCACAGCTCGCAGTGTGACCTGCAGGGATCCAGGTGAGATGTCCATGTGCACAGGGACATCTTTACAGGGTGGATCTGGGAAGGGCATGACTTGTAATACAGCTGAGAGAAATGAGGCAAGGCTTGCGGGGAAAGAGGACAAATTTTATTAGCTAAGATAAAAATCAGGGAAGTTCTTGTATGCATGTGTACACAGAGGACATGCAGTTGAGGGAAATATCAGTGGTAAAAGACGGGGTAAAAGGAAAACATGTGCAACCTTCCAGAAACCCTGACTAATTATGTCTCCTGATGTGTGCCCTTCTGCAAGGGCTTGTGTTAGAACCTATTGCTTCACTGCAGATGGGCCGGACAAAGCCCTGGAAACATCTCCCTCCCATTTGACGTGCAGGAGGGAAGGGCTCTGTGATCCCTGCAGCTCTGTGCAAGGTGTCCTTTGAGACTGGGGTCCTTTGAGAGAGGGCTCAGCAGTCCCGTCCAGGCTTGTGAATGTCCACGCTCATGTAAGTGTCTAGATAGGAGTGATTTCTCTGGTGTGTCTGCTCCTCTGGTATGTGAGGCGATGTTTCAATAGTTACTTCCAACTGCTGAAGAGTTCCCTGACCACAAGTCCAAGTGTTGTCATGACCTCAGTCAGAACTTATGAAGAAAGGGCAGAAATTTCTCTCTAACTGTGTGGAGCGAGCAAAGTTATGTCTGGTCCAGAGGGAAAGCTTGGAAGAAAAGCAGCACAGAGTTACAATGCGCTTGTGTTCTGTGAAGAAGAGAGTTACCTGAAGGTGTGTGCAGACCTCCAGTGACCAATCTAGCAGGGAGGGTGCTGCTAGGCAGGCTGCTCTCTGGAGTACAGCCAAAAAAAAGCAACAAGTGGGTTGACGAGGTGCTGACAGGCGAGTGTGCAGCTCCCTGAGGACGTGTCCTGGAGGACCCCAGGGGTGCCAAAGGACAAGACTTCCCCACTGCAATGGCAGATGGGAAGCTCTTAGTTTCTGCGACTGGCTTCTGCTGTACAGAAAGGCACCGCTGTTTTCCCAGGTATGTATGTGCTGGTTTGGGGGAAGTTTTGTCACAGGTGGGTTGTGAGGGAAGAGAGAAACTCCATATCTGTGATGGTGGGCACTAGCACTGCCGGGAGGTCACTGCTCCGTCTGTCTCACAATGAGGTCCCCAGTCCTGGGGGCCTCACGCAGCACTGCGCAATTCAGCTTGGACGTGGCAGGCTGGTCATGGGAGCTTCTGAGACCCCTGGGTGAAGGCCAGCCCCTGCAGATGTGGATGGCTGAGATCAGGCCCCGGTGCTTACACCCAGGCACTGTAACTATATGAGGGTGAGCAGCTGCAGCGTCTGCTGGAGAGGAGGGTAAAACTCAGGCCTGGGTTAGCAAGGTGTCTCCACAGGCTGATTTCAGTGGGTTTTCACAATGTCCTTGAAAGCAGGAGAATGCCCCCACACGTTGCTGAATCGGTTCCCCTGGCCCCGGCCTCCTGTCTTACAAAGGCTGCTTCAGGGTCTGAGCAGCTGGACATCCCTGCACGGCCCCTGTGCTGAGATGCCTTCTGCTGAACCGAACAACAAACCCAGACCCAGCCCTTTTTGGTTGTCTGTTATCTGCTGCCATTAATCCACTTGAGATAATTTGGCAGCAGCAATCAGAATGAATTAATTTGGGATTTGCGAGCTGTCAAATGCTTTTCCTCAGGCAGCTTTCTGTTGAGTTTGTGGACTTTGGGGATTAGCTGCTATTTAAAGCAGCAATGTATGAACTTCCTCAGTGCCTTGTGCTTCGTCTGTCCAGCTGAGCTGGAGGAAGAAGTGGTGCAGGTGGGTGCAAACCTGCAGTTCAGTGCTCTGCTGCTCTGCCGTGGCTCTCCCATCCCCGGTGGGATTGATCTCACTGAGTTTCTAGCATCAAAGTGTAGGCCTTTGAATCTTCCTGTGTGCTGGGCTCTGGCCTATGACAGATGTTGCATTGGAGACCTGTAGAGCCTTGACCTCTCCAGGAAGGGACTGTTACTCCTTGACAGCCACTTCTCTGGGGCTAAAGCAGCTGTTATTCCCTGTTTGCTTCTTGACACAGGCAATTCAATCTGCTGTTTCCTCTTCCAGAGTTCATCCTCTGCCTCAGGGGAGTCAATTTTCGGTCCTGGGAGTCAAGCAGGTAAACAGAAAAAATGAGCTATGAAAAAGGGGCAGAGGAGTTTGGGGAGTGGTGCAGGGACATGGAGAACCCCCAGGAGCAGTGCATCTGAAGAGGATGTGCCACGTTTTCCTGCCTGCCCGAGCATTTAAGCATGTGATTCATATCTTTCATACCTGAACATCCATACCTTCCTTTAACTTACTCTTTGACTCGCATGGACACAGTGAGGGCAACTGGAGTCGCAGAAGTCTGTGGTAAGATCCTGGAGTCTGGAAACCACATGTTGAAAGGCAGGTGCTTAAAAATGCATGTAGAGGTTGAGATCTGCAGCTTGACTTTCAAACGTGCAGAGGATATGACATTTCCCACAGGCTTTCGTAGCAACCAAGTTGAAACAAAACAACAAAACTACCTAACAGATTTGTGTTCTGTGTGCCTGACATCAAATTTTCACCTTCTTTTTGTGTCTGGGTCCACATTTTCCTCCTTTTTTACTACAAAGAAGCTTTTGCGTACTTTGCAGTGTGAATTTAAAGGAGGATACAGGATGAAGAATAAAGTAGGTGCATTGGGTTTTCTGGTCTTGATCTTGCAAATGCACTTACCTGGGATGCTGCAACCTTACACCAGGACTGTGAGATCCACAAAGAATGCTGTGTTTGACCATGATAGGCCTGTACTTGCATTGGCAGGAGCCTGACCAGCCATCCTGTGTTCAGAAGCTATAGCTCCATTTCCCCCAGCAGCCGCTGGAGCAAGCCTTCTACCATCTCCTAGGTAGACTAATTCTTTGATCTTTCCTGTAAGCTTTGGTTAAAACACGAATATGTTTTTTAAATGTTTAGATGAAAATCAGCACTCAGCCCACACCTTCCTATTTTCAAACTAGGAATTTTTAACTGGACAGAAGTATAGACCTGTGGTAGGAAGATATGGCAGCTAGAACTGTCCTGGTGACTGATTTTGCATTTGAAAGTTACTATAGAAAACTTTTCAATCCAGAAATATTTTAGCCGGCACTTGTTTAAATTGGATTCTCTTAAAATAGCGTGAGTTATTTTAGAAGCCTTTTCTGCCTTGAGCTTCTTAGTACCTATTAGGAAATATTAAGTGTGCGTTCGCTATGTTAAAAAGAATAATGGAGATCTCAGAGCAATCAGTTCTGTGTGGGATGCTTAAAGCGTTAACATATTTTGAAGTGATTATTTCCAAATTAAGATACCTAGAGTTGGAAGTGATCATAATGTGACTTCTGCAATTGAAAGACATGGAGTAGGAAATATAGAGAGCTGGCAGCGTGTGTGTCTCCTGAATTAGGATTAAGTGCTCATGTGTGCACTCTCTCAGCCCATTGCTATAGCATTATTAATATCCATCCATATATAATTGATTTAAAAGTTATTCACCCTGAGAGTCAGTTTCTGTGATCTGAGAACTTCACATGGAGCTGCTAATCTCAGCCAATCTAAAGCAAATAATGTTGTTATTTGTAATTGTACAGCTGGTTTTATTGTTTCCTTTTTTTGTACATAGGAAGAAATTTTCTTTTCAATGGAAAAATAGCACTGCTGCCACAGCAGAGAGAACAACCTTTTGCCCGCATCTTCATTTTGGATGGGGAGGCATGTGCCAGAGAAAGCCACATGATGCCAGACTGGCATGTGCAGTGGTGAGTTTCTGCCAGATGTGTCCACCCTGCTGTCCCTTGGGACCCTCATAATTTTGGGACCATTAATATTTGCTTCTCTATGGAAACACCAGGGAGTTTCAGGATCCCCAGCCAATCTGGGATGGGAGCTCTGGGTAGCAACAGCAGTAACAGCTTCAAGCTTTAAGATGCTTTATCAGCCTGCAGTCATGAGGAGGTGGCAATTGCATGACTGCGGAAAGCAAAATGGTGATGCTGCAGGGGACCTGCATCTGAAGCAGCTGGTAACTAACTGCCTGCCTCTCCCCAGGGGAAGTCTGTGGTGTGGAGAGGATGCTGGGAGGAGGAGGGACCCACACCTCAGAGCAGCATGGTCTGGCAGGGTGAAGAAGTGGTGGGAGGTAGGCAGAGAGTAGTTGTGGTATAGGCTGGAGCAGCAGCAGTTTGCACAGGTATTTTCGCAAGCTTCTGGGGGCTTTCTTTTTCTGAAAAGAAAGAAGTATTCCAGGGAAGGCGCAGCTTGTAGGGATGATGAAGCTAGTGCCCATTTTCCCTCCTAAGTCCCAGGGCCATCCCTGCAGCTCTGCAGAATGAACCTTCCTCTTTTTATGTGAGCACATCCCTGTTTATGGCAATTTTTCTGTAATGTATGTGTTCATTAAGCCCCAAACCAGAAAATGTTGCATGACAAAACGTTGGGCTTAAGCCACAGCATGGTAAACATTTCATGCTCTTTCTATTTCCTTGTCCTGCTGCTTGGAGCCACCAGTTTAGGCATATCTCTCTGTAACTGCACAATCCCAAAGGACAGAGATTTTTATCCACTTCTTGGGATGATGTAGCTCTTTCTAAGTCCACCTTACTACTGAAGTTGCTGTTAGCTGCTACTTAGCCAAGGAATTAAACACAAGTACGTATCACACACACACTCACACACACACAGTTTTATAGTTCTGCATGGCTCTTCACCCAAAAACCGAAACAAAATATGCATGGCCTGCATTTAGTCTAAAAAAAATCCCCCTAGTCTGCTGAATTAATGATTTGTCTTCCTCATACAATGTGCTAACAGCTATGCTGTTAGAAACGAAGGGCAACATCTGCACTTGGGGCCTTCTCCTTACACAAAATTGCCTCAGCCTTCAAGCTCCTTTGTGTTGTGGTCAGTGCTCTGCAACAGTGCCTCCGTGGTTATCAAAGGAAACGCCAGTTTTTTCAGAGTGTCTTGAGTAATAGTGGAACCAAACTGCGTGTTAAAATACTTTCCTAGTTTGAAAGGTTCATACAGCAGACATTTGCAAAAAAAGCACTGGTTATTGGCATCTGCTGTAAAGGCAGTGAAATTAATTCAAATCAAATTGGGCACAGAGAGGGAAAGATAATCTAGCTTCTTCTTCTCCCAGTCTGCAAGGAGCCACCCTGAACTTTGCAGCAGTGACTGTGGTGTTGCTGCAGATGGATGCTGGGTAAAGGAATGGCACAGATTTGGAGACCAGCAGCCTGCCACCTTGGTCAAATCCTGGTTGCCCCAGGTGCTTGGGTAACTGACTGACAGCAAGAATGTACAATGGCCATGATGCAGGAACGTAAAACGAGGTGGGAGCTGGGGAAGGCTATGTCCTTGTGTGGACATCAGCACTCACGTGGTGATTTGAAGTTGTTGAGCTGTGTCACTGCTCAGTGAATGGCTGCTGCATGGTGCAATAGACATGGCAAGGGGACAGGAACATGGATCCTACCTGCAGTGCTGCTCCTTTGTGGTGGTGAGGCCACAGTATGCTGCCCATCTTCTTTGCTTCCAGCTTTTGATAAACAAGATGCAGAGCTTAGGGCTGAATTCCCACTCTGTGCTGGAAAGCCTGTCTCCTCCACTAGGTTCTTCTGGACAGTTCGGTGTATTTCAGCCAGCCATAACAAGAGCTTGCTGTTGACACCCCTCCAGGAATCCTTTAAATTGACAGCTAATGGGACTAAGCTTGCTGACGTGGCCTGGGATGTGTGCCAACGCATCACCCATTAATGAATAAATTTGCCTTTGTTGTTAGGAAGAGAGGGGATTCTGCTGTCCACTCTAAGGAGCCAGATAACTGGGGGACCATGCTGCTGGATGGGATAGAGTCATTAGGGGGGCATAAAAGAAGTTACAATGCAAAGGTTATGGTACATACATGGAAAGAAAGGAAATAATTACTGATACAGGTCACTTCTCTATGAAATAACCGGGTCTTTCAGCTGGCATAGAAGAATGCAGTCCATATTCAGTGTGACAGAGCTTATCCAAATGTTCGCCTGGAGGTGTGTCCCACAGGGAGACGGGGCACAAACAGCAGCATTGGGGTGGAAGTAGAATGATGGTGTCACCTCTGTGCTTGCTACTGGAACAACTGCAGCAGAAATGTTTTGTCCAGCCCTGAGCCTGCAGCTGAGAAACACACTGCTAATTTAGAGAAGGCTCTGAGAAGAGCAATGAGAACAATTAGGAGACCAGAAAACTTGCCTTTGTAGTGGAAGAGTTGGGAGTTCAATCTATTTGACTTATCACCCAGGAGGCCAGGAGATGACGTGATCCACACCTTTAAGTACCTGCTGGGAACAGGGATGTGATGACTTTGGCCAAGCAGGCAAACGGATAACAAGACCCAGCTGCTGCAGGTTAAAACAAAACAAATTCAAAGCAGAAGTGAAGGGTAGTTTTTACCAGCTGGGTTAATTGGGGGCTGCTGTGGGGTCTCAGTCTTGCTCCAGATGTTGCCCTTGAACCTCAGCACTCCTGTCTTGCTCCTCCGTTAACTCACTGGGAGTTTACGGAGGAGCAATCCCTGCCTTGCAGTTTGCCTTGGGGAAGGCTGGCAGAACAGTATGGGCTCACTATAACCCCCAGGACCATACAGCTCTGTGGATGGGCCCAGAGGGGGTCAGTCTTCTTCGCCACAATCGCTTGCAAGGTTGTGTCCTCTAAAGTGGAGGAATTGCACAGGAGCGCAGCAGCAACATCTCTCCTCTCCTGGCTTAGCTCAGGGCTTGCTTTAGTGCTCTCTTGGGGCGTAGGGCACCCTAGGCCACCTGCACCCTCCATGGCACTGGCACCACAGAAAGCACTGCCCTGGCATGCGTTCCTCTGCCAGAGGTCTGAGGTGAAGGTGCTGCCTCTCTGCTGATAGGCCCCCAGGGTGTCCAGCCTCTTGGATACTAGGGAAGGGACTGCCTGCAGATCAGGGATCTAGCACCATGTCTCATCACTCCTTTATCTCAGCATAACCTTTCGCTTCTTCCCCTTGGGCACCAAACCTGGCTGATTGAAACACAAGGCAAGTCTGTCCTGCTTTGGCCTATGCTGGTGGGAGCAGCATGGTCTATTCTTGGAGTGATGCAGCAAGGGAAGGAGGGAGGAAGGGGCCACGACTGGATTCCAGGTCCCCCCTTTCTTCCTCACTGCCTCAAGCTGAGAAAGGCCGTGCAGGTAGTACTTCCTTAGACTAGGTA
>JAOXNH010000019.1:49796173-49808291 GCA_028566575.1 Bartramia longicauda | reverse complement strand
AAATGCAAAATTGTTCACATAAGACAAATATCTAATAAAAGATTAATAAATCTAATAGATCTAATAAAAGATCTAATAAAAGAGCATTGCCTTAGATAGTTTATCTATAATAATAGAAACTATTGTGCAGCCATCTTAATGTGATCTCTCAGGACCAGTCTGTCCTGGGGAACCAGGGACAGATGATAGATTGTGCAACCTATTGCATTTAGGAGTCATACTTCTAAAACAGTGAAGAAATCCACCCTGAAGGTGGCTTCTGGGTTTAGTCAAATGTGTAGCAAGAGTACTACGAAATCCAGTGCAGGAATCAGTTTTCAACTGTCTATAATCCTTTAATAACAGTGTTTGTAGGTATTCCTGTTGGTTCTATTCCAAAATAATGAAATCTTCCAAATCATTAACTGGGAAGGTGGAGTACTTCTGTGTGACTATGAGCTCCTGATAGTTGGGGATTTTGGGAAGTACAGTAAGTCTGTAGCCAGACAGGATGCTAGACACACAGATTCTTGTGGTCTTTTCACCCAAAATAAAATCCACAGAAAAGCAGCAAAATGCCACTGAGGACTGGTGCAGGCAGTGGGAGATTGCATGGCATCATTTAGGTACAAGCTTACTTTCCAGCCAGTAACGATTTGTGTGAAAGGGAGGTGCCCTCCAGATGTATGTGTCTTTCACTCTGTAGTAAATGATCCTAAGTTTTTCTCTCAAAATCCTGGAAGTCCTACTAGGAGCCATGTCTTACCATTTGTGGATTGGGGGAATAGTGGTTTTCTTTGGTTTTAGAATTTTCACTGTAGTAGCAGCATGGGAACAGTTCTACTAGAGTGTATTAGTCAGGAAGCTGGAAAATTTCTGAGACAAATGTCTGAGTGTGGCTGAGAAATACTGTAGGCCACAAGAGCACTCTTGCAGGAACAGCATTCAGATTGATCAGATGTTGTTCTACACGGAAGAGCAGATATAGTCTGTTCTAGTAAAGGTTTTCAGTCCTTTTGAACCAAGACTCCCCACGTAGGTAAAGATTCTCTGAAGTATTAGCATACTTTGAAAGAACATAGTTTGAAAGAGCAGAATTTCTACCTAGCATGTCTTTTGTTTGTGCCAATTTATGCCATGCTAATATATGATTCTATAAATACCATAAAATTTTTATTTGTGGACTAGCAAATAAAAAAATATTAATCTTTGGATATTGACACGGCTGCATGTATGACACTGTTTCGTACCACTATTGCTGACTAAGAACTGTCTTCAGGAACTTAATTACTACCTTTTCTTAAAACCCAGGACAACAAGATGACTTATTTAAATAATTTGGGTTGGATATGTTTGCGTACAAGTATTTCTCGTGCCCAAGGTGTCTGGCATTTAAAAATTAAAAGCCACAATCAATAAAATACAACCACCCAAACCCAATTTATTTTTTAAGATACAGGTATTTAAAATGTTTATATATGCACAGATGTATAAATAAGTGTGTATATTATAATTTATAAAATATACTTCAAATATTTTGTATATTACATTCTTGTATGTATTGTATATTAGTCATAAAAATATTTTTATATTGATACTTATATTTTATTTAACGTTTATGTAAACTAAAAAGAATTGTAGCTGGAGAAGAGCTGAGAGTACCCTTACAGTACGGCCTGAGAGAGTGGAAATTCAAAGTTTTGAGTTCGTTATTTTCATCGAGTGGATACTACCAGTGCAGTGAACTGAGGAGAAATAAGTGTATCAACTATCTACTGAGGATGTTACATTGTGAATTGAAATCTGGTTTCACTGTATGTTTGAAAATTAACATTTTTATTCTTGATAGTGGTCTGAATTTTGGTTCCTGTTTAAGAGGCAGGAGATATAAGTGCTATTCTGAATGTGAGGTTACTGTATGAAAGCCTGCTTCTGCTCTGTCTTTTTAGTCCAGGGTAGATGGTCATGTTTACCTTGAAAAGTGAGCAGGGCAGTGTACCTGAGATATTTGGTGAATGGAAGGAGTAAGGAGTATGGACTGTGCCATCTGCAGTGTGGATGGCCATTTTAGATTAATATTGGCACCATTTTAATCACCAATATCTCCAATCCTCCACTATAATAAAGGAACTTCTACCACAAAAGTTTTTTTGTAACTACTGCCTGGGCTAAGTACATGTGGAAATGGAAGACATAAGATGTGAAGATGCATTTGTTTGTCGTTTATGCTCCTATATCCATCAAAAAGCAAAATGCCATGTAATGGATATGAAGAATGAATGTGAGCTAGAATTAGTGAAATAGTGTTGAGATGATATTTTATTTTGTGTTAAGAAAAAAATCAGGATGTTGCCACATTTAATCTGTGGCTTGTCATCTATGCCGTTAGTTCGTGTGTTGCAAACATTTCAGAGGGAAGAATAGAAACTTTTTACAACTTAGTATGAACCCAGTACATTCCATGATTCTATTGGGGGGGGAGGGCGGGGGCAGAAGTACTAGTTAGGAATTATTATCTTTGTGTTCACAGATCTCAAATGCAATTGTACTATGCTAATATTGTAGTTACACTGCCCTTCTATAAATACTATTTTTTTCTGCTATGTTCCATGGCAAAAAGATCTTAATTGAATTTGTGTATCAACTGTTACACTGCTTGATGATATTTTGTACCCTTAGTTCAAAAAATTAGACTTAAATGAAAAAGTCGAGTACGTGCTTGCACAGCTTTAATTCTACACTCTTTGAAGAAAAGGTATGTTGTGTTGCCTGCTCTGCCTTTGAACTATGTTGTATAAAAGCTGTTCAAATGGTCCTTGTGTTTAGTTCTTAAACAGAAAAAACACTGTGGTTCCTAAGTCCTTCCCCTTTATGCGTTTGATGTCATCTAAGGGTTTTCTTATTTATCCTTCTGTAACTGACAGACTGCACCACTTCTCACCTGATTTGTTCTGCTTTCTAATTAAAACAAAAAACAGCAACCAAACAAAAAAAAAAACCCTGGACCCTATGCCCTTAAATGAATACAAAACTGTTGAAGCAAGCCACACTACATCAGGGCTTTGGGACCTTTTGACACTGCTTGTTGCAGCATCCTCTGATGATCTGATCTGATCATGAATGCTGCATGAGCATACATCCTGCTTTCTGGTTTTTCAGAAGTCTTTCTGAACTCTTGTGAAAAGGTGTGAGAGATTATCAGGGAACTGTAACTCAGGATATGGTTTCCCAGTAGCATCAGCCAATCTAGGTTGGGAACTACTTTGTTGAGGGATCTAGTTTAGCTATATGGCCATCCTGCTTTTGCTGAGTTAGTTTTTATCTGCTTCATTTTTCTGGACAAGGTTGTAGTCTGGTTTTGTAACTGCCTATGCCAACACAGGCTCGAGGCTGGGAGAAGACTGCTGTAGCAGCTGCTGACTTGCAGTGCTGTGGTTCGGCACACTTAAATTATCTATTTGATTATTATTTCTTTTTAAATAACAATACAGTATAAAGATACATACTAGTACCTGTCCTGTGTCAGCGATGGAATTGCCACTCTCTATTAGATCAGTGGGGTTTAGCATGGAGGGTTGTGGTGGTTAAAGAAACTAAGCGCTTTAACTTAAGTGTAGCCACTTTGAAATACTGGATACATTTAATTCTGTTGCACACATTAATGGTATTTTATTTCCTTTAAAACATATGCACCATAGGTTAAATTTCAGTAAGAAATTTAAAAGGAGAAAGTTAAATAAAAAGGCATTTGAAGTACATCTGCAATTGAATATACTCACACTAGTGAAACACAAGTGAATATACTCACATTAAAATGATCTTTTCCAAAATACAGGGCTATTGAAATTTCCATTTGTGTTTTGAAATAGACCTTTGTGGAGCTTCTGGAATGTTAATTAATACTCTGGAAATACCTAGAAACAAAGTTATTCATTAGCTTAGTAAAAGGAAAGTGATTAAAATGCAGGAGGCGAGTTGTATTGTTGCATGTGGTTTCCTTTTGATTTTTTCACATCTTAATTTGTTTTGGTACTTTGAAAGCTTTGAAAAGTTTATTTGGAAAAAAATAAAAATGGGAAAAGATACTACTGTGATGTTTTCAAAAATCAGTTGCAGAATTTATATTTTAATATTGAATTAAGTAGCCTAAAATATTCTACTGCTTTTTGAAATGGTAGAGAAATATAAACCCATTGTAGTCATACCATTCAAAGTTAGTGTGTTAACATGTTATCAGGTGTGTCTTGCTGTACTAGTAAATAATCCCTCAGGAAAGTTTTCATGGTGTGAAATATGATTTTGGTGATTTGGCTGAGTGGCTGCTCATTTAGGGGGAACTAGTCTAACTGTTATGCTGGTCCAGTGCATGTCCTTTGGAAAATTATCAAACTGAGGTTTTCCAAATAGTTTAAAGCACTTTAAAATGAGCGTACATTCAGTATTCCTCCGTGGTCTGACACATGGCTTAGTAGTTCTTACCGTTTCTTGAGCATTTGGCAGTTTTTCTCTGTTGTGTCCTGCTCATGTATGTGTTACTTTGCTAAGTATTTTAATGTCACAGTTGTTTAAACAGCAACACTGAAGACTTGAGAATGTAAAGTGATGCAATTTATATTCAATAATTATGTAATTTGTATTCAATTACTTAAACTGTAGAGGAGGATTTTCATAATTAATAGATTGAATGAAACAGTATTGATTAAAATTTGGCAGAGACACCAAGTTAGTATCTTTCCGCTTAATTATAATATCATGAGATCTTTAATGCACAGACACAATTGGTCTTTCTTTACATCTCTTTCCTTTTGAAGAATTCAGAGCCCCTCAGTTGAACATACTGAGATAATATGGGTTTGAAGTGTCTCAGAAAGGTGACACATTAACATACATAACTTCTCATACAACTATTACCAAGTGTTTATTAGCACATAATGTCTTTTCTAGTGAAAGTCCTTTTTGAGCAGTATTTCTTTTCTCCTGTTCAGGAAAAAGAAGAGTTGATTGAAGAATGGCAGCCAGAGCCTCTTGTACCTCCTGTACCAAAAGATCACCCAGCTCTCAACTACAACATTGTTTCAGGGTAAATGTAGCCAAAATACATTCTGTTTTTTATTTCAGTTAAAATATTTGATGTCCATTTTTTAAAGCATATTTCTTACTAAACATTTACATATTCTTAAAACTTTTCATAAATCGGTTGCATTGGTCTTGGGTTTGCAACCTTATCAAGGCTGTCTTATTAAGAAAACCTTTCTTGCTTTAAATGTAATTATTTTTTTAAAATATTGGGGGAGGGAAGGACACACTTTATCTTTGCCTTTGCTGTAAGTCTGTGTTAAAGTAGTAAGTTTCATTTTTTTCTGAATATGTAAACTTAGACCTCCAAAAATGGTTACCACCTGCGTGTAGAGACTAGGGGGAAACTGTGTCATCACAAGTCACTTCAGAAGAAACTGATTTTGTGGCTAGCCACTTGGAGCTTCATGAAAAGTTGTTCTTCTTTGGACAAACAGAACTGGAGATGCTTGATGGTGAAGTTGTTTTCTGAGGAAATTATGGCTCAGCATTACTTTCTTGTGTGTTACAAGGCTTTTAAAATATGTGCTGACTTAGGCAAGAGACACGGTACTTCAGAAATTGCTTTGAAGTTTCTTTCACAAACTGCAGATTTGTTTATGTCACTTATTTCTACAATATAAGCGTTCTTAATAGCCTTCTAGTGACACTAATAATTTAAACTAATTTAGTGATAGAGCACAATTATTTGCTGTCGTAGGGAGTTCCACTTTGATGGTTCTGTCACCACGGGGAAGTCTGCCTTGGAAAAGGGACATGAACAGTCCCTATGTTATTGTTCAGAATTTTGAAACAAGCAGTACTTTGGAGTTAAAGGAAGTGTTGGATGTTTAAAAAAAATCTAGACAAATACATTGTTTAGATTGATTCAGAAAATGTTTCAATTATTTAGAACTTACCAGTGTTTATAGCTAGGGAATGTATTGTGATAGAATGTTGGCTGTTAAACTTAAGAGTGGCTATGGAGAAAACTTGGCATTTGTCTTGTAAGATTTAAACTGTCAACTAACTACTTTCCCGTAAGTGGCTCAACAGCTATAAGATTGTAACTTGGGCTGTAAACTTAACACAAGTTTCAGAATTAATACAGAAATGAAAGTGTCTGCATGCTAATTCCAGCTCAAGAACATTTCTACCTATTTTAATTAGTATTTTAGGAGGTCCCTATTGATGCTAATAAGGTAGTATTCCTTCAGTGATTCTCATGTGTTAAAGTCTACTGTGAATGATGCTTTACATAAATCTTCATTATTGTACTATGCGGTGGTTTAATATTGCATTTTTGGAGTAATGTGTGGATAGGGTTTATATAGGCTTATAACCTCCTAGGAAGTATTAAATAGTTCAGTAATATTTTTGACCCATTGCATGGGGGAAGAAGAGTTCCTTCTCTCTCAAATATGCAAGACAGTTTCTACCTTATGTTAGTACACATCTTTCAGCGAAAGACTTGCATAACCCCATTAATGTTGCCAAATGATAAGCAAAGACAATAATGCAGAGACATGTTCAAACAAACAAAAGTGACCAATCTTGAATCAGTGGTGAAGAAGTTACCCATGATGGCTCAGTCACAGTCCAGAAATTAGTTACTTCTTGCGGTAGCCTTTCTGTGCACTAATCTATGCAATGTAGCTTAGTTGTACAAGATGTCATTTAGAAACTGTAAACCTATTTCCTAAAATAGTATGTCTGCGAAATTCTCATACTGATTGTCATTTTGCTTTAGAATAAAAAAGGCACTAATGATCTGTCTTTTAGTGACTGTGACTGATTTTTCAGTACATGCAACATTTAAGAAGTGAGAGGTCCAAGTACAGATGGAGCGCTTTCAGTCCTTAAAAGACATAGTTTCTAAAGGACTTGTGAGTTCTTTGAATATAGCTTGAAATTATTTATGATTTCAGCTGGACCACTAAGTATTCATGCTGTTGTCCCTGATGACGATACTTAATGGTCTGTGTTACACTAGTGGAAAGGAAATGCATGAAACTATTATAAAGAAATCAAGTGTCTTCTTTTTGCAAATTCATTGTTTTTGATGTTGCAAGGAATGTTTTATAATAGTGTTAGCACCCATGTTTTGGCTGTAATTATTGACTGGAATAAGCTTTTCCATGAGTGTTCTCTGCGTAACCAGGAGTGTTCCTTTAGAAGGTTAGGTAGAATTCTGATAGCAAGGTGTGGGCATGTTTTCATGAGGGCTGCAGGTTTGTTAGGGGCAAGTTGTTGGTGAACATTAGTGTGTTTTCTAGGTTTGAGAGGTGGAGCTGTGGGGACAAATTGTTTAAATTTACCAGTTTTAATATATGCTGGGAATGAACACTGAACTGAGTGTTAGTGGCAAAAGCATAGGTATAGGTCTGCTCTTCTGCGAACCTAAGTAGTTGTTTCGCCTAATAGGACTTCCAACATTTGGTGCAGCTTCTTAATGAATAAGACAGAGGAACAGATCCAGGTGTATTTTTAAAAGCAGTCAGTTCCCCAAAACAGTTTGCTGTGCATTTGTGTAATGTTGCTACTGTGCAGAAGATGCACTGCAGTAATGCAGGACTGCTCCTTTGTGGGTTCTGGTTCCACTTGTGTCACTCTAATGTCATGGAATTAGAGTGATGAAGATGCATGGCACGTGCATTGTGTTACTGTTTTGTAACCTTTGCAATTGCTTGGTTGAAGCAACATGTGCTTAATTTCTAAAGTGAACAGATACAAAACAAAATGGAGTTTTTGTAAGTCAAATTCAGGCAGATCAGTGTTTTTGTTAACTTGTAGTGAATAGCTTGGACTTAAACTTTATTTGCTTTGCACACCAAATGTACCCATTGAAATACTGTCAGCAAACAGATTTGCAGTATCTGTACACAAGCATTTGACATTTGAGCAGTCCTGTTCAATTTTAATCGTGAAAATTGCTCAGTTCTCATTTCCATATGGGAAAAGCTTGTTGAAACTATTGTGATTGAGGAGTAATGTAGGATCTCAACTGTAACATTTGACAACACATACAGAAATGGGCAGACATAAAGTTTTGTATTTGGCTTAGCTTTGAGACTTCTCAATACTTGGGAGTGTGTAATTGAAACTTTTGATTTTGTAATATTGAAGTGTACAATTGCCAAAACAGGGTTGCTTTCAGAAAACAGCACACAGATGTTATACTTGCACTTAAAGGGTAATAGCAATTTTTATGTCCAATTTTTTAATAACTTTATCTAAACAATAGGGGTTTTAGGGCAGAAAATTTCTCTGCCCTTTGCTTCATATATATATATTGTGCTCTTGATCATATGTCCATATCGGGTATTTTCACATTTTTTTTTGTTTCCTGATCACATGAGTTATTCAAATGGTTGCAGATTAAACAGATTGGAAACTTGAGATGACAGGTAATACAAGACACTTGTCTGCTTACAGCTAGTACCTGTATTTCAGGAGTCCTATTATTCAGTACAAGGTAGGTATTGTGGGTTTGCTTTATAACAAAAACATCAGTTTTAAAATCATTTTTATCATAGAAGTAAGTAAAAAGGAAATGTCATTGTTAATTTGTAGTATTCCTTCTTTCAAGTAGATCTCAATTTGCTCTTAAAGGAGAAGCTTTATTTATCTCTTCAGGAGTCATCTTTGTATGAATTAAGTTTTCAACAAGGAATTGTTAAACTAAATATTTCAGAAAAGTATTTATTATTAAACTACAGGAATACGGTTTTTGCTGAGTATGGTAGTATATTTGTGCTTTGTGGTTTGACACAGCTTAAGTACTGATTGTCAGCTGCAAAGGAAGAAGTGGAAAGAGGGAATCTTGAAAAAGCCTTGTGTGCCTTTTACTATTGAAAAAACAAACCTGTACTGTTTTGATTGTTTGTGAAAATGGCAATTGTTCGTTTATAATAATAGGTCTGTAATTTTTTTTTTTTATTCAGTCCTCCCACCCATATAATAACTGTTAATGGCAAGGAATGTATAAACTTTGCATCGTTTAACTTTCTTGGACTTTTGGATAATGAAAAGGTTAAGGTGAGTTCTTCCGGTTGCTGTATTTCTGTGATTATTCCTCTTTTACTTTGTTTTCTTGGAATTAGAAATTACTTCAGAAAGCACCAATTTTGTCAAGGAAGTATACTTCTAAAGCAGCAAGGAAGATTATAAACCTTGCAATTTTGTGCTATTTGTTTCTTTTTACTAAAGTTAGTTTCTGGTGTAAGTAATGGTGTATGTACTGCTTACTAGCTAATTATTAAGTAAGTTTAGTATCTAATGTATCCTAAGTCATTAGGATACAATAAGTGATGCTTAAAGACTTGTCTAAAATAGTTTTGGTGTGA
Source organism: Bartramia longicauda (assembly GCA_028566575.1). NCBI lineage: Eukaryota > Metazoa > Chordata > Aves > Charadriiformes > Scolopacidae > Bartramia > Bartramia longicauda. Next base: position 49,798,911 of record JAOXNH010000019.1, on the reverse strand, counting down.
AATTATTTCATAGAATTCAGTACATTATTATACTTTCTGCAAAGCAGGTCAAGTTAGGTGATGCAAGAGCTGGCATGTATGCATTGGTATGAAATAGTCAATGTGAAGTATATAGAAGAGTTCGAGATCTAGTGTAGAATAAATATTTTATGTAATTCTTTTCTGTTAAAGAGTGCAGCCCAGGCTTCTCTGAAGAAATACGGTGTTGGTACTTGTGGACCTAGAGGATTTTATGGTACTTTTGGTGAGTAACTTTTTTTTTCTGCGTTTAAAGGTGTTCAGACTGGTTTGGGAAGTAAGCCAAAATATTCCTGTATATAAGCAGCAAATTATTTCTATTGCTGTGAAGAACAGTAATCCTCTAACACACTTTTTACTGTAATTGTTAATGATTGGTAGAGTTTATTGTTCATAGCTTTGTAATTAATTTTATTTATTTTCTTACTCTTTTTAATGGTGGTGTTGGAGGAGAGTTGCGAAGTTAGATATAATTGGCTTTAGTCCTGGTCACCATAGTAGAAAGAGAAAATAAACGTATTCGAATTTAATCATGCATGGTGAATTTAATTAAATGTAAATTAGTAATAAGTTTCTAAGTAGACCACAAGAGGGCAGTCTCATTTCTGTGATAAAGATTATTAGTTAAGTTTATTTTACGTGTAGTTGGAATGAAATTTTCCTTTACTGATAATTCTAATGTTGTAATTATGAGATTTTGTAATGCAAACGGGTGTGGTTTTTTCATTCTTCTTAAGAAATGGTAAGTTGTTAAATATCAGCCTCTGGACATGGTTCTTTACAGGCATTGGCATTTTGAAATGCTGCATGGAAACCAAAGAGTAATACATGAATAGCTGCACAGTTGCAGGCTAAAACCATCAGCTCATTGTCTTGTGAGCTTTCTGGTCTCTTCCCAGAGATGAAGGAATTCACAGCATGTTTGTACTCAAATGACTGCACAGAGTTAGCTTCTTATAGCCTTGACTTAAATTCAAGACTGACTTGAACTTTCCTTAGTTAATCAAACTAGTCCTTTAAGTGTTCAGCCAGGTGCTGTTCCTATCTTGATAGGTTCAGAACGAAGTTGAGTCTTCGATATCAGTCTTGGATTGTTTATTAGTCTAGAATCTTTTAGAAAGATAAATGCCCTCACTTATCACAGTTCAGCAGTGAATTCAGTTTGAATTCATACAGGCTTGCTTTCAATCTGTTGGTTTTGTTTTGTTTTGTTTTTTTCCCCCAAAACACTGAAAAGCTCAAAGAAGCTTGTGGACTAATGCCTCCTGCCTTTTGGGTCCAGGCTGATTTTAAGTTTTGTGAAATCTTTCACTTTGCTTCTTTCTAGTAATTATTTGAAACAGACTAGTTAAAAGTGGGTTTTCTCTGGTTAAGTGTGAGATTCTTTGGGTTCTTTCGTGCACTCTTATGAGGTCTAAACCTAAGATGCAAACTTTATAGCTTTACCATTTAGTTTGGTTGATGTTCATTGGCTTCTGAATTTTTTTTGATAAATGCTCAATTTCACAAAGCAGGGACTATAATATGTGTTATTGCTTCATGACATCACTAGTGAAGAAATTAGTTATACTCACCTATTTGATACCTTATCTTTTACAGATAAAGTAATAGGAATTGCTTTAAAATTTGAGACAAATACCTGCTGTTCTTGTTGGATCCCAAACTGTCTTTCCGTCTTCTCTTGACTTTAAGCATTTCAATATCACAGGATTATAAATCTCTGATAAGAAACACTTCTTACATCAGTCATGTTGTATGCCTCAAACTTTTCACACTATTTTTCATGTGCTGTGACTTTGGTAAGTGACTCACGTAGTTTTCTCTTACTTAACTATGTAGGATTTAATTGGTGATTGTCAGTCCTGTCACCCAGCTGACTGGAGGTTAGCAAATGTGACGGCCATCTACAAAAAGGGCCAGAAGGAGGATTTGGGGAACTGCAGGCCTGTCAGTCTAACCTCAGTTCTAGGGAAGGTTATGGAGCAGATCATCTATGTGCCATCACATGGCACATACAGGACCACTAGGCAATCAGGCCCAGTAAACATGGGTTTATGAAAGGCAGGTCCTGCTTGACAAACCTGATCACCTTCTAGGTGACCCCCTTGGTGGATGAGGGAAAGGCTGTGGATGTTGTCTCACCTGGAGTTTAGTAAAGCCTTTGACACCGTTTCCCACAGCATTCTCCTGGAGAAACTGGCTGCTTATGGCTTGGCTGGGTGTACTCTTTACTGGCTGAAAAACGGGCTGGATGACCAGGCCCAAAGAGTTGTGGAGAAGGGAGTTACTCCCAGTTGGCAGCCCGTCACAAGTGGTGTTCCCTAGGGTTCGGTATTGAGACCATATAACGTCTTTATCAATGGTCTAGATGAGGGGATCAATTGCACTCTCAGTAAGTTTGCAGATGACACCAAGTTGGGCATTAGTATTCATCTCCCTGAGGGTATGATGGCTTTACAGAGGAATCTGGACAGGCTGGATCAATGGGCCGAGGCCGATGGGATGAGGTTCAACAAGGCCAAGTGCTGGGTCCAGCACTTGAGTCACAAAAACTCCATGCAGTGTTATAGGCTCTGGAAGAGTGGCTGGAGAGCTGCCTGGCAGAAAAGGACCTGAGGGCACTGGTCGACTGTTGGCTGAATTTGAGCCAGCAGTGTGCCCAGGTGGCCAAGAAGGCCAACAGCATCCTGGCCTGTATCAGAAATAGTGTGGCCAGCAGG
>JAOXNH010000019.1:49768764-49796073 GCA_028566575.1 Bartramia longicauda | reverse complement strand
AAGAGTTCAATGCAAATGTGAAATGGATGTGATACAGAGCTCTTAAAGATACCCTGGAGAACAGTAGAACATCATAACATAAAAAACCCTGGTACTATTGAATACTGCCTTGCAAATGTTTACACTTTGTCCAACTTTTATCTCGTAGTACTATGTTACACTTTTTACAGTCACACAGGCTTCATGTCTTTCCCTAGCTTAGAGTTCTTACGCAGTCCGTTGTTCTGCTTATCAAAGATATTTAAATACATTTAATCAATTACATGTTGTACCATTCTTTACATCAAGAAACAGAGTAAAACTAATTAAGCAGTTTTTGAACAGTTTGTTGGTTTAGATTGTAATTTTTATCAGATAGATTGAACTCAGTGTGGTTGTGCTGGGTCTGTGCTCTATGGGAAGGGAAGAACATGGAATTGATTATGCTAATAAACAACAAAAAACAGTATTTCATTCTTTCAGTCAGTACCAATCCACAGTCCATCTTTATTAGAATGAAATACTGTGGGATCTGAATACCTTTTCATTTTACTAGGGTAATTAATATAGATTAGTTTGCTCAGAAAGGTAGCTTCCTAATTCTGTGTCTAGGCACATAAATAAAGATGGATTAGTTCTGACACCTTGCAGGTGTTGAGAAGGTGGGGAAGAGGGAATCAGCATCATTCTCGTTGACGTATCTACAGTAGAAAATCAGGTTTACTCATGCAGATTTTAAAGGGTAGGTATGTGTGTATGTATTTGCAGTCTGCTGAAGTTTATCTTAGACTCCTTTAAGGGAAAAGTTCTTATATAGAAAGTGAGGCATAAATATCTTGAGTTTCCTTTACTTTCTGGAAAGCTTCAAAAATACTCATGAGGAATGAGTGGGAGGCATCAGAGATGATGGAAGTCTGATATTTTGTTGCTGTAATCTCCTCTAGGCCTTACTTCAAACTCATGATGTAGTGGCACATGAAGTTTACAGTGATGAAGCGCTGAGAGTCACACCTCCTCCCACGTCTCCATACCTAAACGGAGATTCTCCAGAAAGCGCCAACGGCGACATGGATATGGAGAATGTAACACGAGTTCGACTGGTGCAGTTCCAGAAGAACACAGATGAACCAATGGTATGGAGGGAACCTCAGTATTTTTCTTGACTCTGTACTGGTAAAGACCAGTATTACAATGATTTTAATGACACTTTCTGCATTTTGAAGTAGGATTGCCAGTATAACTAGAACAGTTCAGCAGCCATTGCAGATAAATATACTGCTGTGTATATACTTAACTTAAAATGCTATGTGTACTTTCATGCTACTGCTGTACCACTAGATCTGTTCTTGTTTAGAAACAACCTTGTAGTAGGTATAGCAGATAATGCTTTAAACCAAACTGAACACTTTGCTTTTCAATACAAAATTACATTTTTAACAAACCAGAATCTTATATGCTTATATCTTAAATTATTGCATCTTCACTTTATAAATAGCATCTGTTTTCATTGCTTATATTTAAGTGAGTGGCAAAGTTTTTATTTTAACTTTAAAATTTATACCTTGCCTTCAAGCTTTTAGGAAAAGTGACTGTTCTTAACCGCTCAAGAATCACTGCTTACTGTTTTATTTTAAGAGTATAAACATTTCTTTTTGTAGGGAATCACTTTAAAAATGAATGAGCTGAACCATTGCATTGTGGCAAGAATTATGCACGGAGGAATGATTCACCGGCAAGGTAATCATGTGTCATAAATAGTTTTGTCTTCAAACACAGTTATTTAGATCATTTTCTACAAACCATGTAATGGTACATGCTCCTCATTTTGATTGCTACTATTCTATAGTAGCGCACCTCTGTATCTGGATGGAGTCCTGTTGACTGCCTTTGGTACCTCTCATTTGCAGATGTCTTCACGTGAAGGCCCAATATGTTTCATTTAGGCCTTAATTAGGATTGTGGAAGTATAGCTCAGTAAGAGATTGATATGCCAACAATTCCTGTAGGTGTACTTACTTACTTGTAGGTGTCCTCTGTTTAAAAAAAAAATTAAAAAATTTAGACTAGTTACAGTACTTTTCTTTGCAAAAATGGAAGAGTTTTTTTCAGCAAAAAATTTAAATTTCTCCATATATTTTCACACAATTCTTGAGGATCTTTTTACTTTTGATGTTGAGGCTCATAAAACAATTTGTGAAATAAAAATATTCTCATTATTTTCAGTTTTCACTACTATAGCAAATCCTGCAGACAAATCTTCAGTCTACTCTTTTTCCATTTTGTATGTCCAAATCAGATGTCAAAAAATATCTGGGCTTTGTCCTACTTTAAACAGATAAGTTTCCCTGCTAGGTTTTTAGCTGTAAGTTTGGATTGCACCCTTAAAAGGGTTACTTTAGTTTTTCCAGTTTGCCGTCCTTTTCTTTGGATGAACACAGATATTTTAATCATTTGTCAGAGCGAAGTTCCTTCTAGCTTACTATTCTATGTCAAAGGAAGACAGGAACAGGTAATTAAGGAGACAAAATGTGAAACAGTGAAAGAATACAGTGATCCTTTCCCTGAAATATTCACTTTGTCTCCTTGACATGATCAAATCTGTCAAGATGCGGGAAAGATAAAACTTTTCATTATAAGCAAAGATAGAATTCATATAGACTTCTGTATTCCTTTAGATGACCCTCTGAATGGCACGTATAGGACAACTAGGCAATCAGACCCAGTCAATATGGGTTTATGAAAGGCAGGTCCTCTTGACTAACCTGATCTCCTTCTATGACAAGGTGACCCACTTAGTGGATAAGGGAAAGGCTGTGGATGTTGTCTACCTAGACTTTAGTAAAGCCTTTGATGCCTTTCCCACAGCATTCTCCTGGAGAAACAGGCTGCTCATGGCTTGAACGGGCATATGCTTTGCTGAGTAAAAAACTGGCTGGAAGGCCAAGCCCAGAGAGTAGTGGTGAATGGAGTTAAATCCAGTTGGCAGCTGGTCCCAAGTGATGTTCCCCAGGGCTCAGTATTGGGACCAGTTCTCTTTAACATCTTTATCAACGATCTGGATGAGGGCATCAAGTGCACCCTCAGTAAGTTTGCAGATGACACCAAGGTGGGTGGGAGTGTTGATCTGCTTGAGTAGGAAGGCTCTACAGAGGGATCGGGACAGGCTGGATCGATGGGCTGATGCCACTGGGATGAGGTTCAGTGTGGCCAAGTGCCGAGTCCAGCACTTGGGTCACAACAACCCCATGCAGCGCTACAGGCTTGGGGAAGAGTGGCTGGAGAGATGCCTGACAGAAAAGGACCTGGGGGTGTTGGTTGACTGTCAGTTGAATATGAGCTGACACCAGGAGTGTGCCCAGGTGGCCAAGAAGGCCAACAGCATCCTGGCCTGTATCAGAAATAGTGTGGCCAGCAGGACTAGGGAAATGATCGTACCTCTGTACTCAACACTGGTGAGACTGCTTCTCAAGTACTGTGTTCACTTCTGGGCCCCTCACTACAAAAAAGTTGTTGAGGTTCTGGACTGTGTCCAGAGAAGGGCAATGAAGCTGGTGAGGGGTCTAGAGCACAAGCCTTATGAGGAAGAGCTGAGGGTTGTTTAGCCTGGAAAAAAGGAGGCTGAGGGGAGACCTTATCACTCTTTACAACTGCATGAAAGGGGGTTGTAGTGAGGTCAGGGACAATCTCTTCTCCCAAGGAACAGGTGATAGGACAAGAGGAAATGACCTCAAGTTGTGCCAGGGAAGGTTTAAATTGGGTATTAGGAGAAATTTCTTCACCAAAAGGGTTGTCAAACATTGGAACATTGAGTCACCATCCCTGGAGGTATTTAAAAGACATGTAAATGTGGTACTTAAAGACACAATGTAGTGGTGGACTTGGCAGTGTTAGGTTAGCAGTTGGACTCAATGATCTTAAAGGTGTTTTCTAACCTAAATGATTCTGTGATTCTGTGATCTCTTTATAACATCCTATCTATGTTTCCAAATAACTTTTTTATATTTAAAACTTATTATTTGTATCTGTGCCTGTTTGAAGGGATTTCATAGCTTTAGTGAGTCTCCCTATTAAGACATCTTTGCTTTGTGCTGTATCCCTGATAACTGTATCCTTGCGTTTATGCCATGATAAACTTGAAATACTAGTATGTTCACACATAAGTGAGTCTTTATGGTTATTTTGTCCGTAATGAACTGAGAGGTGTATCACTTTTTTGGTGGTGGATTTTTTTAAAGGCTATTGTTGATTGCCTAGCAGCTGCAATTTTAGTGCTACTGTGAAGATCAGAACTGGCTACCTGAAGAAAATATATAAAAGATGATGTTGGATTTGGTCTCAGTTCTTCTGCTTTTGAGTTGCATGCAAGGTCATGCTAGGCAGGAAACTGGCTTTTCGTAGCAATTGTTGTCAAATAATAACTTTATTAAGGTCTCATAATTCTGTAGAAAGCTGCTCCAATCATATCTTCCTCTGTGCTAATGTACACTAGGTACATTGTAGCTTTAACTTTAGCTAGGCTAATCCAAGGGATGTAACCTGACTAAAGCAAATCATGGCAATAAAGAATAGGAGAGTCAGATAGTATTCTGTTTTTATCATGATGGAATGGTAGCAAAGCCTTACTTAATACTGTTTTAAGCTTTTCAACCTCACAATTATATGAAACATTCATTCCGTTATGTAATGATATATCAAAATTGTGTATGTTGTATGTTATTCTGAACTTAAATCTTCTTGCCCTTGGCAAAATTTACTGGGCTTGTAATTTTTTTTTTCCTCAACACAAATCTGATTATATTCACTAGGTCATTATTACTGATAGTATTTCTTTCACCTACTGTTTTACCTAGCCCTTGCTCAGTGAGGTGGTGGTTGTTGATGAGTAAAGCTCAGTGAGGAGCATGCAAGTTTTCATTTTTAACTGTGATGGTCTCGTCATCCAGTTTTTTAGTTAAAGGATGTGGGTGGTCTTTTACACTCAAACAAAATGTTTGTTTTGGTTTTGCCTCTTTTGGTGCTTACTGCCGGAAAAAGACCTTTCTTGGGCTTTCTGTTCAATAATTGAATCAAAGTTCATCCATTCTATTTGAAGCCTGACTGGTGATGTTTCATTGGTCCTGAAGTCTGTGTAACAATAAATAAAAAGATATGAAGGTTCTGAAAAAGGACTATTTAAAATCTCTATCAGAAAGTAAATTATGTAACTCCAGTTATGTATCCTTCCTTCCAAAGATTTTGGAGAAGAAAGGCTGTTCTAGGTTTCTCCAGATTTGTGCTTTATCTAATGTGGCTGGATCAAAATGATAGGTAGCAAAAGAAAACTTTTAAATAATAAGTGATTAAACTTTTTGTTTCAACTTAAAACTGGTGGAAAACCAAATGAAAGAATTCCTTTTCATTCCATTTTTTGTTGTGTGGGTAAACATTAGGAAAGGATTGTTAAAGATTTATAGTTTGCAGTCTATGTATAAAATTGCTCCTGACTGTGGTTGGGAGGCTGTTCTTTGAAGATATACCTTCTGCTTTTGTTTTATAAATACATGAGTCAGGTGCGTGTGCCCTTTTGGAGAAAAGTAATGCTAGGTATTTCTTTAGTATACTGAAGGTAATAATAACTGCTTTTTAGAAGCAGTTTCTTCCTACACCCTTGCTGTTGGTACCTGGCTAGAAATACCAACATTGACATAACCATGCCTATTGAAGAATCTGGTTTTTTAACTGATGTTGCCTCATTTGATTATGTTTTAATGAACTTTCAATAATTGCAAAAAGGTAACATTTGGCCAATGATGATCTTTAAAGTCACACACTAAGGGCCTCTGTTTGCCCTTTAATCTTCTTTGTCTCCAGGTGATAAAAAGCATCTGACTAACATTTGCTAGCAGAAGCAGGTACACAAGTGTTTGAAAAATAAGTTTGTCTCATAAAGGTTATTTGGCTCAGGCAGAATACTTAACACTGTAGTCACCTTTCCACAGCAACAATCGACTCACCATGTGGTATTACTTTCTTAATCTTTTGATTTAGTGGTGTTTTCTTTCTAATGTGGATCACTTTGACTGAATTGGTTTGAGAAATGCTCATGTGTCATTGTGTCAGTTTATCTTAAGGGTGAGTAATCGCTGGCGTGGAGATGGTGACCTTTTCCATTGGTTGAGGTGTGTTTAGGAGACGGTATGTGATTGCAGCCTGACAAGAGCAGTTTTCTGTTACAGTGATAGCTGTCATATTTGCTGTGGAAGCATATGCTTGGAAGAACTGACAGTCTGCCAGCAGGACCTCATTAATTGCTATAAATGACATAGCTATTTGTTGTCTGACTTAGTAACTGTGCTCCCTAGTCACAGTCTAGGAACACTACATGATTTACTTGAGGTCTAATCACAAGTAGATTTTAATTACCATTGCATAAGAACATGAGAGAACCACATTGCCACATAAATATTTTCAGCTCTACCAAGGCTTCTCATTAATATTGAGTCACTTCTCAGTTTAAGTAAGGAACACTCTTCCTGCAAATAAACATTCTGTTTGCTTCAATTAGATGAATGCTAAAGGCAATGATAGTCTTTCTGATATGAAAACAAACTAAGATATTTTCCTTTTTTCTCTTAAATAGATGTGCACTTAGAATTAGAAGAACGACTAGCAAAATTCATGAGGACGGAAGAAGCTATTATATACTCATACGGATTTGCAACAATTGCCAGTGCTATTCCTGCATATTCGAAAAGAGGGGACATTGTGTTTGTGTAAGTAATGTTTTCTGCTTCAGAAATTCCAGATTGAATTTTTCTTTTTCATTATCTTCTTAAGTTAACCATTTAGAAAATAATGCTGGTTTTGAACACGTATTTTGTGTTTCTTTGCCAAGTACTCCAAATTAGTTACTGGTTTTATCATGGAACAGCAGACTTGAGTGCTCAGCTGGAAAAAACACAACGACAAAAAACCACAACCAAACTTACGCATGAAAGAACTAACAGAAGTTTAATAACTAATTTTCTAATTAAAAAACTGTAGTCATATTTGCTTTTCTTCTGTTTAGTGCTGGCTTTTCACCTTTCTTGTGGAACAGTCATTCTCCTCGTGCATATTTGCAATGGTTTAGTTGGGTAAATATTGGTACATATTAAAATAACACAGAACAGCTATGCAGGGTCAAACTAAGGGTTCAGCAGGCCCAGGATCTGATCCCTGAGAGTCGCCAGTTATAATTTGTTGAAGGAAGAGTAAAAAAAAAGGACAAACAATGTAACAATACAAAATCTTCTGAGCCAGAGGAGGGTTTGATTTTAGCAGCAGTTGATGGATTTTTCCTAAACCTTCCTATTATTTTATTACCTTTTAAGTCTTTAATATCCACAGTGCTTCTATGACATGTAATTTCACAGTTTAACTTGAACATTTTATGAAAAAATAGGAGGAAATAACTGGTTTGAATATAACACCTTATAATTTCAATTGATGTATTTGATTTTTAGTTCATGAACTGATGCATCTTCTCCATGGGGGATGTGAGTGAGTGACTATGAGGGGTTTAGCTGCCTGCTGTGATTAAGCCACAGCACACTGATACTTTTGTAGTTACCTGCCAAAATCTTTCTTCAGTTCTCTTTTTGCCAAATGTAGGCTTGCAGCTTATTTGACTCCTTTTACCAAAGTTCTGTCACAACTTTGATAACGTTTTTTGGTCATCTTTGAACATGTTCTGCGTTGGCTTTTTTAAGATGAATGACCAGGATTGTGCACACATATGCCAGCATATTCTGGATTCACCTATCCTCAGCTCTCTTCAGCTTCTCACTGACAGAAGATCTCACCATAGTTTAAAGCAACTTGATTGAAATTACTGCTTTTAGCATGTGCAGAAGGTTTGATTTAGTTGCTGCTTTTAAAAGATTACTTGATTTAAGCAGCTGTGAAACTGCATACCCCATCATGCTCAGAGGGTTTTCCAACACTTGTTCTCTGAATACTGAGATAGTAATTCCCAAAGGATATTAAAAAGCAGGTTTTGAATACTTGGAGGACAGCTATAAGTGTTACAGGCACAACTTTGCACCTTTTTCTAAGACTCAGAGCAAACGGAGTGAGAAGTTTCTGGGATGGTTACCATAGCATTGTATCCAGTTCATGGAATGTTGTGCTCAAATAAACTGCTGTCAAATACACACAAAAGGACCCGTGTACAGTTCAAGAAAGAAACTGTTAGCTTGCTTTTAGTGGCTGTAGCACATAGGAGAGTTGAGAAGCTTTGGAAATGAGTTTTCAAAATGTAAATAAAATATATGATGCTTCAATAAATCTGGTTTTAACTACACCTAAATACAGATGTCTGCCCAAAAGCAGGACTGTCCTAATAGCCAGCTTTCTTTGAGTAATTGTTAAACCAAGAGCAAACTTGGAATGGCTTGCTGTATTTGCAGAGATGAAGCTGCTTGCTTTGCTATTCAGAAGGGATTACAAGCATCTCGTAGTAACATCAAGTTATTTAAGCATAATGATATGGCTGACCTTGAACGACTGTTGAAAGAACAAGAGACTGAAGATCAAAAGGTACCATTCCTTTGAAGAAATATTTGTGCACTTTTGTGCCATCTCCCTCCGCTATTTTTTACTGGGTTGTTTAATTGAATGGATGCAATGCTTATAGGCAGTTACTTGGTTTTCATAAATCTTTATTGAGTAGTCAATATTGCTTATGTAATTAAGATTGATTTTAGGGTTTTTTAGTATTTATTTGCATTTGTTTGTGTAACCACTGTAAGTGAACTCACAGGCACTGGTAGTGGGGAAATAACTTTATGAGCAGATGACTGAAGTGTGTGATTATTTTATTTTTTTAAAATACTGTTACAGAGCTTGCTTTTCAGTCTTTTAGAAACTTGTATAACTTCATTTACCTAATAAATCATACAAGGTAATTGTCAGTTTGAATGCCACGTTGTAAAATCAACACAAAAGCAGCTAGTCCTTACCCTTTCATTTATAGAATCAGCATGATTTATTTTTGCCTTAGACTCTTCCCCTATCTTGCACTCAGCTCATAAGGTCGTCTCTCTCTTGGGTCAGTTTGATGGCCTGCTTCTCATTCTGACAGTACTACAAAAAACAGCTACTAAAATCAGGTTCAGCAAGTATAAATAACTTCATTAAATTAATTTTAAAAGAATTAGCTGAAGAGCTTCGGCTTCGGGCACAAAATGTTCCTTGCTCACAGAGTGCTGGAAAGTTACAGACAATTAGAAGACTCATTTTGTGCTAACGCTTTGAAAAAGTAAAGTAGATAAAATGCATAATTCTAAGGCAATCAGCCTGACATTAGTCTAAATCAGTACTGGATCTGATGATTAGCAAATTTATAGACAACTTACTAGTTAACATATCTTCATGGAAAATACATTTTGTCAGGTAGTCTTTATGTGAATTTTTAGATGTGGTTGACACACTAGTGATGCAATTTGTGTAACACGTTTTGTTAGATTAGTTTAGCTACATGGTTAAAGTTTCTTAATGAAATTAGCTGAATGTGAACATAAAATTGGGGGCCAAGAATTTAATAACAGACCATGTTTGTATAACTAAGACATACTGACTAGGAAGGCATAGATCTTACCACTACAGTTGGTCCAACTTGTAGAATAGACTGTGCCTAGTTTTGGTGTCTAGTACTCAGAGATCCTCTGAATATTTTCACAAGACTGAAAATGGTAAGAAGCATGATTTAATGTCCTTGATCAGAAATATCAGTAAGGTTTAAAGTAAATACCAGGCAAATGATATCTTAAAACATCAAAACTAAAATCATACCATTGAATTTTAAACAGAAACCTGTGCAGGATATTAATATGGCCTATATTGTCAAGAGATCAGACAGATTGTAACTTGAATGTTATGAATTCTTTTGGATAGTGTTTTATGAAGATACTACTTGTGAGAGATTTGTGCTGAACTGAGAATGTTGGTGAACAAACCACTTGTTGAAAAGGCTTCTAAATACACAGACTAATGATGAATATAGTAGAGACCAAGATTTGTAATATTTGTTCTGTAGTTGTATTGCTTGCATTTTATTCATGAAGTTCAAATGGATTTATTATGATTTGTTGTGAGACAAGGCAACTTAAATCTTGTGTAAGAGTTAAAAGCATTACAAAAAGAAAAGCTAGTTCAATAAGGCATTTCAACTTTTGTTACAAATGATAAATGCTGAGTTTAAACTAAAGCTTACTTGAAAAAGAGACATTGTCTTTTTTCCCTTGCCGTTACTGTCCTTCCCTATAAAATATTCAGAACTTTGCTTCTTAGTAACAATTGATATGAACTGAAATCATATCTTTCTCTGAAGAATCCTCGCAAGGCCCGTGTAACTCGAAGGTTTATTGTAGTGGAAGGATTGTATATGAACACAGGAGACATTTGTCCTCTTCCAGAATTGGTAAGTGGTTTCAGTTTGTCTTTTAAACTCTGCATATGAAAGCATGTGGCTAATGAAAAGCTTTGCATGCAGTTTTTTTGTTTAACTTCTTCTTTTCTCAAATGTTCGTGAAATGATGATCCTGAATCTTAAATTGTTTTTAAACTTCTGACCATGATTAGGATACTGAAACTATATGTAATGAGACTTGCAAATAAATGTCTGGTTATCATCTAAGTTTTTAGCCTGTAAAATATACTGTATTTTCAGCTATGCTGTATGATACTAAATCATTAAATTAAGTTGTATCTTTTTAAAAAAATTAAAATAAATAATAAAGTTTCAAAGAAACCCTCATGTCCCTGTCACAAGCAGTGACTCCAAGGAAAACATTTGCTATTCAACATAAATTGGCTTTATACGCAGGTTATATTCTAGTAGTCAACGGAAGAAATGTTGTGAAAATGCATCATCTTAAAACTACTTGATAGCCTACTTAGAAAAAAAATAAATTCTTTTTGGTGCTTGACCATTTATGAAATTTACCCTAGTCTTACGTGGTGGAAGAATTTAGAAGGCTTTTAAAATGTCTTAATGGCAAAACGTAACTCTAAAGCTAACATTTTTGTAGTACTCAGGATACTGTACTTGTCTGTCTTTACCTTATCTCCCTCATCCATTTTGTTTCCAAATTTTGATAGGCTTGACTTTTTATTTTATTTCATTTGTTCTGTTTTAGATAAAATTGAAATATAAGTACAAAGTTAGAATATTTTTGGAGGAGAGCCTTTCCTTTGGAGTCCTTGGAGAACATGGAAGAGGAATTACTGAACACTTTGGAATAAATGTAAGTGCCTTTTTGTGAGTGTTACTGTGAACAAGACACTTGTACAGAAAGAAATTTTGCAATTGGTTTCTTATACCCATGGCATTAATAATGTTTAGTAGTGTACAACAGCAATAATATTATTTCTTTATAGTAAGATAACAAAAGAACATTCACAATGTGTACTTTTATCTTTTTTTTGGACACTCATTGAGATGGTGATTGCAGTATTTTCTGGCCACATATATTTAAAAGTGTTACGGTTACACAAAAATATTTGGGAGCTAGGGGTAAGTCAGAAAAGTCTTCTCAGTGTATAGCTAGCCTACTCTATTGCCTTTGACTCCAGTGGGGAAAAATAGGATAAAGCTTTTGATGGTCCTTTCAAAGATGTTGTCTTACTACTTTACTGGCAGATTATTTTAGCAAAAAAAAATATATAAATAGCCAAACTATTTTTCCGAGAGTCTACTTTTTGTGGTGGTTATTCACCTGAGGAGTATTTTGGAAATCAAAAACAGTGTCCTTGCAGTTGTTTGCTACTACAGCCACTTGAGCTGGGGAAGGAAGAAGCGCTCTTTTTTTTGTCAGTGTTTTAGTGCAGAGTACCTCTCATGACATTCAGATGGTGTCTTGAGTTCATCTTGGAAGTGAAACATCAGATTCTGAGAATTCATTTGGTCTTCCCCTATCTCCTATTGTTTTCACTATCAGTATCTTAATACCAAATGTAGATGAGAGAAAATTAATATTAAGCAGCTTTAGATAAGGAAGTAAACAGTGCTGCCTTGTGATGTTGCCAAGTACTGTTTGATTAACTGGTTTCTGTGTCAAATTCACTTAGAAACATAATCTTTCAGTTTTGTCTCCTCAGAATGGGAGTGTGTAGCAGTGGTTGTCAGTGTGCATTACAAAGCCTGGCAAAAAATATGTTTGCAACTATTAAGTGAAATAAGACAGTTGTGTCTCTAAGGTTCAAACTCTGATTTAACTAGACTTATGCTCAATTTTTATCATGTTCTAACTCCTGCTGACTGCAGTTGGACTACTTACATTCTTAAAGGACACTGTCAGACTGAGTGCTTTGAGGAATTGTTACCAGTATCTATATAATTGTTGTTTAATGTTTGTTCTTCACATTGCAATGCCTGGAAAACAGTGATCCTATGTAAACTATCTACAGATCCGTAAATCTTAGTTTATAAAGTCCTTTTTTGTATTGCTTAAAATTGCTGTTTCAATTGTAGCCTCATTTTTTATATGTGACAGTTTTCATCTTCCCTAGTATTCATGATAATATGAAACAAGATACACCTTTAATAGATTTGTTTTATAAATCGTTGTGACATAATCAAATGCATCTCTTAATAACTTGTATATTTAACTGGCAGATTGATGATATAGATCTTATTAGTGCAAACATGGAAAATTCACTGGCTTCTATTGGAGGATTTTGCTGTGGAAGATCTTTTATTATTGACCATCAGGTAAGCCAGGTCTCATTTTTATATGGTGTGGCAACTTATTTACTTGAAAATAATGAGTTTGTTACTAATATCAATTTGCAAAGACTGTTATGTTATAAATTATTATGCAACATTTGATTCCATATAGAAACTGTCTGGTTCGATGAAATGTTGTAGGTCAATTGGAGACCTACTTTTAAATCCTTTTATGAACCTATAAGTGTGGAGGAGAGATTGTTCAAATGTATGTGGATTACCTTTTAAACATTGTCCATACTGCTACAAACAGAAATTCTTTTTCTTTTTCTCGTACAGCGATTGTCTGGTCAAGGCTACTGCTTTTCTGCATCCCTACCTCCTTTGTTAGCTGCTGCTGCTATTGAGGCTCTGAATATTATGGAAGATAATCCAGGTACTTAATTCAGGAAAATCTTATTCTTCAGTCTTTTTTCATCCAAAGCTAGTAACTCATATTTCTCCCTACCTTGATTCCTCACCCTTTTACTTTAAATCCTCTCTGTTTTTCAGCTAATTAATTTTGCATGCAGGATTTTTTCTTCATAAAATTTCCCATCCTGCTGTTTTTCTACTTGAGCGTTTCCTCCCCTTTTCTTACTCCAGCTGTAAATAAGTGAGTTAGTTGAGGCTAGAAGGGATAGAGATGTTTATCACTAAGCAAATACGAAATTATTTTCTGCTTTACAGACTAGTGATGTGTTTCTTCCTTGAAAACAAACTCCTTCAAGTCAAATGGAGGAAGGGAAGGTTAAAGAGAAACAAATAGGAGTATATGTCCTCAGCCCTATCCTTTCCACTTACTGTACATAATTTTTTTTTTTTCTTCTCCAAGTAAGAATCCAGGCAAGAATCTCAGGAAAGATCATGGTGCGCACACCTGCAATTTTGGCAGGCAGGAGTTTCTGCTGTGGGAGTTGGAGAATTACCCTTGTTGCTAGAACCTAAGAGACTTTTTTGCTGGGGTAGAAGGACTGAGAAGCATATGAGAAGGAAAAAATTGCCCAAATCTCTATATAATTTTTTTTTAACCTTCATTAGTACCAACAGATTGGAGGACATCTTCAGAGGGATGCAGTATTTAGTTTGTCACAACTGAAATAAAAACTACTGGGTAGCCCATGCTTGGTCCTCCAAAGTTAAACAAAAGCAAGAAAAAAATGAAGAATAAGTTGTGAGACTGTTAGCTGTAATGGAAAGTCAGCCTTTACCAAGGAAAAGAGCCAAGGTTTGCAGATCCGGAAGTCAAGTTTCCTCTTTAAGAATCTGCAGTGAGGTGGTGAAAGGATCAAGGAGCAGAATCTGCATGGCTGTAGATATTTTATAGATATAAATAAGTTGGACCTGCCATTTCAGTCCCATTACTAAGTCTTTATGTCATCTTTTCCATATGATCATGAACCAATGCAGCTGGAGTAATGAGATAAAGGGAAGTAACGCATTTGTCAGATCTTAAAAGCCTGTCATCTCCTGGCAGGAATGGGAATCAGGAACATTACTGAGGGGTAGTGAAGAGACTTAGTACTTTAATAGATATGTATGTCTTAGTTTTTCTTCCAAATCCTTTTTTTTGAAATTTCAGCCTTCTAGAAATGTAAAGTAGAAATGGGATATCTAAGTATTTTCCTTTTTCTTTTTTGTCTTTTTTTTTTTTATGTGTGGATGTATAGACATTTTTCAGATTCTGCGGGCTAAATGCAAACGAATTCACAAAGCTTTACAGGGGTAAGTGTGTGTTTGGGGTTTTTTTGGCTGTTGTTGATTCGACCATACCCTTATAATGCCAACTTTAAAGACCTCCTTGCCCAAATCTATTTCTGGTTTTACAGATGCTTAGAGGTGATATGTACACTAAATTAGTGTACAGATGCTTATACATCTGTATACATACATACAGATTATACATACAGATATACATATATATGTATTATACACACATACATATATACGTATTATACATACATTATACATACATGCTTATACATACAGATGCTTATACATTATAATACAGATGCTTACAGGTGATATGTACACTAAATTATGTATGTATTAAAGGAAGAAAGTAATCCTTCTCTAACTGTCTCTATTATGCTACAAAAAAGAGTCTCAAATTCTTAAAATCCCTTTACAGGTATTGAAATGAGATTATACCTTAATGCTACTGACGACATTTGCAAGCCTGTACACATTTAAGTCTTTAGGAGAGTGTGATAGACTGCAGTGGTAAGAAATGTTGAATAAGTATTTTGTGGACAAACTCCAAGTAAAAGCGTTTGGGTTGTAGCTTAGCAGATAGTCTTTCAGACCATTCAATGCACCTTGCAGTCACCTTTAATACTATAGTGTTCTTACATGTAAGACTTGAATGTTAAATAGTAATAGAATTATTCATTATTCTGGGGACACATAGAAAATTACTAGAATTTATCTGGAAAAAAAAAGCATTCTCTTTAAAATTTCCTAACACTATCCTGTTTCAAAAGGTGGATATACTGAGTAGTTGCTTTTTTTCCTGACAGGTTTTGATACTAAAAACTATAGAAATTACTGTGAGTATTCAACCACTGTTAAATATACAGCATAGATATGTTAGCTGGTATTTTATAATTTATTTTCTTCAACAATTTTCTGTTACATATTACAGAAGTTAATAACATCTAAACACACACAAAATCTATAATGCGTGATTGATTATACCAGCTGATTTTTGTGTAGTATTAGTGACTTAGTGATTCAGTGTGAGTTACTTGTTATTTCAAATAAGCAGTTTCCTGCTTAACTAATTTTTTTGTTAGAGCTTTAGATTTTTCAGAATAATCCTACCATCAAATAATCCTTGTCTCATTTGACTGTGTTCTGTTTCAACATGGGTTTAAAATGCATAGGCTTTCAGGTCAAAAATACCTAGATGCTTCTACAATTGAAATTAAAATTTTAGAGTGATCTGATTACTGTTAGCATCTCTTCTTTGCTAGTAATAGAATGTTATGGTTGAGCTAAAAGAAGAATAATTGTAATATTCTTCTCAACCTGTGATTTTTAGGTGATAATTATAAATGTTAAAAATACAAGGGAAAAAAAAAAGGAAGGAAAAATTGTCAATCTCTTACTTGTCAGTATTTGCTGCAAAACAGAAGCGAATAAGCCATAGCTGGTACTTTTCTATCCTGTGACTGATTCTACTTTTTCACTTAAATTCAGTGATTAGTAGTCACAAATCAACAAGTACTGGGAAATCAACAAGTCATACTGGGAAAGAACTTGAAAAATTTAGCATCAGGGAATTGGGCATCCCTGTAACAGGAAAACTATGCTAACAGTTGCATAAAGCAATATCAGAGAGAAGATTTGAACCAATATTTGCAATGGTCCAGTGTGTTTTTCTTTTTTTTTAATTAGTAACCACTCTAGAAAAAGTATGTGATGGTTTGAAGAGGAGGCAAAGTTTGCAGAAGAAGCTTTTTAAAGGTGTGATGTTAAATGCACTCGTATTCCCTGCTGAATCATGGCTGCTGCTTGACTCCAGTTCTTTGTGGTGGTCTCACTATGATAGAGTGGAACTAACTGTTGGTTTAAAAGAGTATAAATGGTGGTGGAACTGTACACAAAGAAAACGGGAAAGAATACACAGCTTTTATCCTTTCTCATAATATAACAAATACAGTAAGAGGAACAAAGTAAAGGTAAAGGAAGTCTTTCTTTTAGCCAAAGTGTAACTAGTCCATGAAGTTTAGAACTTGATATATAAGGACCTGTGCATGATCACTGTTCCAAAAAATGTTGGTCTTTACATGGACTATGGTGGGGGAAGAAACAGCAGTGTTGTAAGGAAAACTGACTGAAATGTTTGTGAAGTTCAGGGCATCCTGTCTACACAGGGTTCCCTACAGCTAAGACCCTGGTCCTGGCACTCAGTTCTGCAGCCCAGCCTTGTAGCTGGGGTGCAGAGAGCTCTGACGAGAGAGCTCCCCGAGGCTACATCCATACTGCTCCATTAATGTCAGGAAGCATTCCTGGGCACTGGATCTTGATTGTCT
Organism: Bartramia longicauda; assembly: GCA_028566575.1. Lineage (NCBI taxonomy): Eukaryota > Metazoa > Chordata > Aves > Charadriiformes > Scolopacidae > Bartramia > Bartramia longicauda. The sequence continues at coordinate 49,779,330 of JAOXNH010000019.1, read as the reverse complement.
ATTCTGTCAAATTGTTGGAGTGATCTGTGGCATACTTTTGGCCCAGGCCAAGTAGCACTCTTTGAAAGGACTCCTGGATACAGTTCAAGAGTTGGCATGAGCCAGGAGCTGTTCTGAGTAGTCAGTTTCGATGTGGTCACCCTGACATGGAGATTTTAAATATATGGATGTGAGTCATTCCATACCCATTCACCACAAGCCAGAAAACAGTGCAAAGCATATTTAATTTACTAATGTAGAACTAGCCTTAAAAGGAGTGTTGGAGGTCAGGAAGCTACTTTTATTCCTTTGTACTTCAAAACTGGATCTTCAGACATCTCTTTTTTTCTGTGGAAATTGTACATTTTTGTTTGAAAATGAAACTTGCCCAGCATTTCTTAGGAAACTGAATTCCAATTTCAGGAAAGTTACAGTGTGCAGGCAATGGATTCTCAAATACTTGTTGAATCTTAATTTGGCAGAGGCTCAGAAAGACATAGTTAATACTTTACATGAAAGTTAAAGTATTAACATCGGAAGACCTCACATTAAACTCCTGGGTTTCTTCAAATAGTTGGCTAAGATGAATTATGTATGTAGTAGTTCAGTTTACTACAGCTGTGACTGACAGAAAATGTTTTAAGATGAAAATTGTCATCTCATCTTTTTTCATTTACTCTTTGAAGGGGGGCAGTTTATGATTACTTCAAATAAAGAATTATGTCTATTTTATAACTATAAGCTAATATTGTTTCTCTCTAAGCAAAACCAAAGTGTTTTAGTAGCTTGTCTTAAACTCTGTTTTCCAGAAAATGGATTTAAATTACAGTGAAACTCCATCTGACTTAAACTCCTATCTCCCTACTTGTAAGCACTACTTAGAAATTAAATCACTCCTAGGGAACGTAACTAAGAATGGCTATGTTATTTGGCTATGTGTTTTGGCTATACTGGTTTTCTGCATTGTAACTGGACCTTGGACTGCTTTTCCTTGTCCTTTATGTTAGGCAGTGTTGGCAGTGTTGTAGCCCTGATCCCTCGATATGTGAGGCAAATGCTGTGTGTGTGATTCTGTATTAAAGAAATTGCCTGTGTTTGGTAATTTGCAAGTGAAGGTCAATGACACCAGAATGTTTGCCGTTTTGTGGCTGAAGAAAAATATCCGTTTGATTTGTGTTTCTGGAATGGACTGTGAATTGAAATAACATTGTTGAAATAAAGCAAGATGCTTTCTGTGCTAGAGCATAATTTATTTTTTTTTTTGAGGTTACAATTGATTCAGTATGTTTGTAGTGCCAATTCAGTCTCATATAGGCTCCAGTTGTGGTGTTCATGGATTTAACATCTCTCTGCTCTGACTGGGTCTTGGACTTCTTGTAAAAATAGAAAACTTATTTGAAAAAGAGGGTATAACCTTAGAACGTGTGAGGCAAGCTCATCAAAGTCGGGAAATCAAAATTACTGCTGATGGTAGACATGCATTTATGGGACCTGTTAGTTTTGGAGACCAGAGGTCTTGCTTGTGTATTGGATACAGTTTTTTGGTGGGGAGTAACTCAGTCCTGAATATGATGATATGATGTGTCAGGACAGTGACAATCAAATGTCAATTCGATCAAATTCTAGGAACCTGATTAACAGCTGTCTCTACATACAGATGTGGGAGGAGTTCTAGTAATACAACTAGCTTTAGAGGAGCTGCTGACTAAGTGGCGTATGATGATGTAAAGATTTTCTACAGGAAATAATTTAAAATCAAAAGCCTTGCCAGAAAAATAAACCTCATTTATTCTTATCACATAAGTGGGTAAAAAGATTTATTATTACTTTTTTTCTTAATATAGACTCCAGAGACTTGACCTGGCTAGCTGTGTTTTTATCAGTAACGTACAGGCCTAACACATTTCTTCTATATCTTCATAAGGATCCTGTCACAATTTCTGAATTGTTACTCCTTTTTGCAAAAGGAATAGTCACTATTGTTACACAAACTTGATGAAACTACATTTAATAAGCTCCTTACGAAAGACATTCACTTGATAAGTTTTGTTATCTTTACCTATTGCAAGCTAAAATGCACGGTTGTTTTGTCTGCATTAGTATTAGTAAAGTGAAGTGTTCCTCTCTTCTCGCTAGTCACCTAGAAAGGGGAAACAATATCGAGAACTATTAACAGGTGTGTTCAAGTAGGATGTGCATTAAAAGTATTTTATTTGTTTTAGGATTTCTGGCTTAAAAGTAGTGGGAGAGTCTTTTTCTCCAGCATTGCACCTACAGTTGGAAGAGAGCTGTGGATCTCGAGAAAACGATGTGAAGTTACTCAAAAGAGTTGTGGATTATGTGAGTGACCCCATAGCAATTAAAATATGTCATTGCCTTTGAATGTGAATAAGGAATGAGGAGTATATGGGTAGGGAGGCTTGTTGGGTACCTTGTTGAAATGTCTTGCAGGAGTGCTGCGAGAAACTCAGTTTCTTTGCTGACTACAGGGTTGTATTAAAGACCATATTCTAACCATTTCTTGATGCAGATATTTAGGTCTGTAGCACTGGATAGAAATATATATATGACTTTTTACTTCAGAAAATAATTATTTCCTGTTACATACTTCAAAACTCGAGTTAAATTTACATATAAAACTGCTGCTTAGAAAACATTAATTATGTCTGTAAAAATAAAGGCTTTCATTTGAACAGAGTTCTGGTTGTGTATTTTAACTATTTGAGGTCTAGTTGTCTGTAATTTTGCTTGTTTGAGTCCATGAACTTGCTTTTTTGTGTGAAGAATCTCATCTTTTGTATCTAGTATTTTTTCCGTCTTCAATACACATTGTTTCTCCCACATGAAGGAGGTGAAGGTTGATGAGGAAGTTTTATATTTCAGATGGCAGGTAAACAAGACTGCACAACAAAAAGAAACTCTGAAGTTGATTTCCTTGAAAATATGCTTAATATAATTTAATAGCCTATTGAATGCAGCATTTTTGTCTGATTACTTGGAGATGAAAGCTAAAGAAGCTGCACCCTAACCTCTTTCATGTGTTTATGCTGTATTAAAATTAGAGATAATTTTGCCCAACCTTTAAAACCTCCATTTAGGAGAGAACTTAGAGTTATCCTGACACGAAATTTGAAAACTAGTTACATTTATTTGGTGATAAAAAGGATATGCTATCAGAAGTTCCCAGACTGGTGACTGCTGTATTTTCTTTATTTGTAGTGCATGAATAATGGTATTGCATTAACTCAGGCCCGCTATCTGGAGAAAGAAGAAAAGTGTCTTCCTTCCCCAAGGTTAGTAGAAAGTCAACACATTATTTCATTTTGTTGCGTATGACTCTATCTTTTCATACAATGGGGTTTGCTCAGTAGACTGGATTGAATAGTTGGCCCTATTAAAAATGGGAAAGGCTCCATTTTTGAGGTGTATTTTCAGTGACTGTGAATCTCAGTGATTAGCATGTTGCCTGTTATTAGGCACATTTCCATGACCTGCACATCTGCAAGTAAAAAAGATAACAATCAAATTTCTGTGGTATGTATGGGGGAAAAAAAGTAGTCTGACCATCTCTGTTTAGTATATGTCTTGTTTCTGGTTGAATTTTAGTTCATAATAATTTCATTAGAGATAGTGATCTTAATGTGCTAAAATTAGTACAAGAAAAGTACTGCCAGTTTTAACTGGCAAGGAGTAAAGTTTATTGTGTATGTTCTGGTTTTCTTTTTCTAGTATTCGAGTAGTGGTAACAGTGGAACAAACAGAACAAGACCTGGACAAAGCTGCATTACTTCTTAAGGAAGCTGCACAGTCTGTGTTGAATTAGACTGCTGGATTACTGTTTCCCCAAATTATCAGGATAGGTGCTTAACGCTGTATAGTGACTTCAGATATTCAAGTTCTTGCACTGGTGGCATTGAAACCTGACTGAGTAACAAGATGTTCCAGAGCAGTACAAATGCAATGAGGGGAAGAATGCTGAATTTTGGGACTGGTGAATGACATGGTGTATTTGCAATTCAAACTCTAGCATTTACTACCATTACTTAAAATGGGATATCACTCTTGCATGCAGGACTCTTTCGTAAGTTGCATCTTAAAAAGTTTTATTTCCTCAACCCATAAACATTTTCAAAAAGATGTATGAATATTCAGTTTTCCCCCAAAACATCTAAAAGGTATGGCTTTCTCTGCATGTTCCCAGAATGTAGGAACTTCAAATCAATTTCCAGGAATTGTTCCCCACTCCCTCTAAATGAAGATAGGCTGTTCCTAATGCTGCCAAAAGGGAGAAGATAACACATTAAGAGATAATTTTGTGCTACATTATGAAATTTATTATTGAATTATAGGAGGCACTCCAGTTCTTTTTTGTTTATATTTTTCTCAAACCATTTTTGGAAGCCAGCTTTTAAGAATGCCTGGCCAGAGAATACCATCATCTAAACAGTAAATTCCTATTAAATATTTGCTTCCTGCATTTCATATGTGATTATGTGCATGTTTGATATTATGGATGAGGGTTTTCATATTATAACTTTAAAACATCTAAACTAAAACCTCTGAATTGTGAAACTGGTGTAATTCCATGATAGTATGGTTAGTCAGGAGGGCATTGCACCAGTCTTGGAGAGGAGTCCTAAGCAAAATGAAGAATGAATCAAGGTTTTGAAACAGCAACTAAATACTAGTTTTGAAGCACTAAAATGGTATGTGCCAAGGTTTATCTCTAAACAGCTACACTTTAGAGGGGAAGACTCACAGATAGCTAATAAAAGTTTAGATGGTACAAATACTACTGAAACACAACTTAATACGTGCACATAAAACCCCCACATAATTGGCTAGTAATGATTGGGTGTTATGCTGTCAGGATTTTCAGTAAGCAAAGATGGGCATTACAGAGATGGACACACTACACCAATCGTAGGAAACCGCTAAGGAAGGATGACAGTAAGCTATACCTTTTTATAAAATAAAAGTAGCTAGGTATTTCAGAATTTTGCTTTAAGAATGCCCATTTAAAAATTTTATATTCTGCCTGATCTGTGTTCTGGGTTATTTTCTGCTTATGTGCCTTTTTGGTTGCTGCTACAAGGACTACAGGACTATTTTTGAGAAACATCATTGTTTAAATAAAAGGTTAATCATGCTTGTTTAAGATTTTTATTTCTCATATAATTAGATTTTGTAGTGTGATCAACCATATTGTTCAATATTCTGCATCAGATGAGCATATTCTATATTGCTTCTTTCAGTTCATAGTGACTGTCTCTGCACTGGCTTTCAGAATTTCTCACCTGTGTACATCCAGATAAACCAGCCAAAGTTACGTTGTGTTGGGACACTTCTTTGATTGTTTCTTGACTATTTGAAATAGTTGAATCATTATCTGTGCAATGTAGAGAAGCCTTCATCCCAATGTGAAAGAGTATTCCTATTTCACTAGTATTTATGTTTTTCTCTATGAACTGTGAGTAAAAGCCTGTGAAAAGTGAACAATTTGAAAGAATAAAAATGTGGGGAAGGAAGCTAATGTCTGTTTTACAGGCTGGAACCAAAGTGCAGAACAATCAACCTTCTCAAGACCCTCAGAGATTGCGATAAATGGAAATTAAAACTTACCTCTGTACTTTTATGGCTTGTGAGACATTTTTGGTTTGATAATTGCAACCTGAATATTCAAGTAAACTCAAGCCTTTGGTGTAAAAGCTGAGAACAAAAGAGGTACTTGTATTCCAATGCAGCATAATAAATGGGTTTGGAGTTCAAGGTAAACGTGTAAAGGTAAGCAAATCACCAATTAGCATTGAAATACTAGGTTGCAGAATATATATTCACTTTTTGCCTTTTGTTTTGGGTTGTCTGCAAATGTGGGTCTGCAAATTGTTTCAGTTTTGAGAACTAGTAACAATTTTTAGATCTGTGGGTTTGTTTTGTTGGGTTTGGTTTTTGCTTTAAAATGAAGTGATAAACCTAAATTGGCAGGAAGCAGCATGGAATTTCTGGCAATTTGAAAGCTGTGGTTCTGATGAAACAAAAGTTCAAGTGTGTTGCAAAGAGATACTATGATCTGATTCATTTGGCAAACATAGAGTTAAAACATTGTTAAAACTTCCTTTGTCCGTTGTTGTTGCTTACAAGAGTATAGAAAAAGCATTTAAATCAGAGTAAAGAGAGCACCTTATGATTGATAGCAGTTGAAGTACTGTTATAATGTGTGTTTTACTGACAGGTTATATACATGGTCTCTGTGAGAAATTAAACATGAGATGTAGGTGATGGAGAGAAACATGGCTGGTCAGTTTAAGCATGCCTGGCCCTCTTCATTTTGGCTTTTTTGATAAATATCTCTGACGTTGCAAGCAGATGAAGGGAAGGACAGCTCTGGGGAAAAAAGTTGCTTGGGGTCGGGGAGACAGCAGGTGATTCTGGTTAAACTTTTGACACTGAAAAATCAGAAGCCTGTTAAGGTCCCTAAGTTCTGAGTGCTCTAGGCTGATAAATATATGAACAAGCCTGTTTTAGTTGTTTTGTGGTTATGTTTAGATGAGGCAGGACTTTTTCATCCATTTCTTCAGATATGGGAGCTGGGCTGGGGGTCTTAAATGGGAAGCTATTCAGCAGGATACCGTGAGGTGAATCAAACACATAAGGGCATTATTCCAAACTTCAAAGTTTCTATTGAAAATAAAAATCTGAATTTTTAATTCTAATTCAATTAATTTATGTATTTTGCCCTGCCAAGTATTTGGAATAGTGTTTCAGCCAAGTGGAAGCATCAAGATAAGAAATAGTGGTCAAAAATAAATGTTATTTTTTTTTCTGAAGATTACTATCTGGTACCTGAAGGAATGCATTTTAACTATAGTAAGGTGGACATTTATTGAAATTGGATGAAAGCAATTGTTTCTGGGATGGGAAAGAAAGAATTTGTACTTTGAAGGTATTTTGGCTTGTAGAAACATGTCTACATGATATATATTCTTTTTTTAAACAAAAATAAGTATTTTTTTTCCTGAATATTTAAAAACGATTGCTGTTCAGTTGTGTGGGTTCATTGTTTTTGTAGGAAAACCTACAGATGCCTTTTTTGTTTACTACAGTAATCATTTTTTGATGGGAGGTGAAATGCATAAGGAGAGTATTAAGAAAGAAAGAGAGGTATGACTGAATAACTTTGATTTTTTTTTTTTTTCACTTTTGAAATACAATCCCAGTCACTGTACAGAATGGTGTACTGTCTCCTTTCTGTCACTCCATATGGACTTTAATATTTTAAACAGGGTGATGGGAGTGTTGGCATTCACTGGTCTATGAAGTTGCTACCACAAAAGCGTCTTGCGTCTTAGGATGACTCAAGAAGTCTACATGAGCTGTAGATGCTGCTTAAACAGGGGAAATACTTACAAATGCTTTGTGTTAGTTTTATGTTAAACTGTTTCAGTGTCCTAGTAAAAGCAAGTGTCTGGATAACACTTCTTGTTTTGTTCTTATCTTTTTTGGCAGTTTTCATGCTAATAAGATAATGTACTTACTCTGTCTTGCTGTTGATGGATTTTTCAGATTTTAGTTTCATGTCTAGTGTGTGCTAAGAAAATATGCATGATAATAGTAAAAGTCACAAAAAACTAATAAATCAGCTGAACTGCAGATCTGGAAGTATTTATGAAGGAAGGACAGTTGTCTATATGACCAGTTTCTAATACTTAGGTAGCAAATACGCAAAACTGCTGTTGCAAACTAGACACTGGGCCAGATACAGTTTTGCTGTGATTCAGTATAGAATTTCTGATGTATCGACAAACTTTTGAGTCCAAATGAAATGCATCTCAGCTTTGAAAAACCTTGACATAAGGAAATATTGCAATTTTGCCTACCATGCTATATGGATAAGATTTCTCTTGTTCCCCCTGTTAATAGAGATCTCACCACCTGACTTGCAAATTCTTTAGAAAACTGAACTGCATTTTCTAACAGGAGATCCAGTGTTGTCAAAAACCGTTAAATATGGGAGTCAGAGGAAAAAACATAAATAGAATTGGAAATGCATAATCCACTACTTAACTTACATTTGATGCAGGCCAAAAATGAGAACTTTTTGGATCGTTACTAACAGAGATAGACATGATCGTCCAACTCTTCTCAGCACTTACCAGACTGCACTTGGAGTACTGTGTCCGGTTCTGGTGCCCACAATTCATGAAAGACAAGGACAGACTGGAGAAGGTCCGAAGGAGGGCCACAAAGATGACCAACGGGCTGGAGAACCTGTCGTGTGAGGAAAGATTGAAGCATTCAGGTCTCTTCTCCCCGTAGAGGAGAAGGGTTGGAAGTTTTCCACTACTTAAAAGGGCATCTACAAAGAGTGCAAAGGGTCTCTCTTCACAAGTAGCCACATGGAGTAGAGAAGGGGCAATAGATACAAGTTGTAGTGGGAAACATTTCATCTTGACGTAAAGAAGTTTTTTACCGTGAAAAGAACAGTCAGTCACTGGAAAACAACCTTCCCAGGGGCTTGGTGGAGTCTCCATCACAGGACATTTTCAGGGCAGAACTGGACAGGGTGCTGGGTAATCTCATCTAGGTTCTTCTCCTATGAAAGGTTGGACCAGGTGATCTTTCGAGATCCCTTCCAGTCTGGGCTGTTCTGTGATTCTGTAGCTCTACAATTATAATTCAAGACAGGAAGTGGCAATAATTTTTGATGCTTGCAGTATTCAAAATTGGGTTTCTTTTGGAGCAAGCCATTTGTTGGTAAGCTGGTTACCAAACAATGTCACAGTAGGTGTTGGAGGGAATGCAAGAGAAATACTTACTGTAATGTCCTGAGTTTAAATTCTATGTTAGACGGATGCTAAAGAGAGATGATAAAAAAGGTGACATAACACTAGCACTTAATGATGTTGTTTTGACTTCCTATCACAATTTTTCAGTGGTTTGGACTTTTTCTGTTCTTTCGCATAACCAGATAATGAAATGGTTGTTCTGTACAGTTAATAGTTGAAAGATCAAATATTAACTTTTTTAACTTTGTCCAGGGTAATATCTTTTTGTAAGCTAGCTTCAGTTGTGTCTATCATGTTGTACTGAGTAAAGTTTTGCCTTGGTGTTGATGGTGAATATGAACTTTAGTTACAGAATCTAAAGATACCTATACCCCTTAAGTTTGTATGCAGCCTTTGAGTTTAAAATCTGGGAGTATTTAGGTGGCTTTAAGTGGCTTCTAAAGTAGCTGATATTACGGAATACTCAATGGTAACAGAATTCCTATTTGCGACTGTTGAGATACTCTTTCACCAATAAAATGTTGTATAGATCTAATTCTGCTCAAGGCTTAGACTTCCATGATCAAACCACACAAAAAAATTACTAACAATCAGCAATTGCAATGATAATTTTCCTGACTTTTTCGTAGATAAAAACTACATGAGAAAAAAGACATAGGCATGATCATATGCACATTGCTTTACTGAAATGTGCTGATTTTTGAACTTTTAATGAATTATAAATACTTCCATTGCTTATACTTAAATTGCTCTCTTAAGAATAAGAATATTAAAATGTTTAAGGAATTTAAAAGATCAAAACTTTTACAGGAGTTGCTCTCTTTTTTTTTCTGGAGGCTTTTGCTATTTCCTGCACCTTTTGTTTTCCAGTCATCTTCCTGCCTCCCCCCCCCTTCATTTTCGCAGGTAGCCACCAAAAATAAACGCATTGTTAGTTGCACAATAATGACTTAAGCCGTGAAAGTGTTTGGTATGCAGTAGGCCTCATTTTAGTGATTATGTCCACATTTCCTAGATGCAGATGGACATTGCTGTTATCTGACTGGTGGGAGGCAAGGGATATGCAGAAAATTGCATTAAATTGAGAGTTTAATATGATGGTACAAATGAATTGGATTTATCAGGTTATGATTCCAGTGAAAATGTAATGAGTTAGTTTCAGTCTAGTTCCAGTACTCATCTGTTCCTTGGTGCATAGTGCTGGTGAATGATGTGCAGTTTACAATACATGCATATTTGAGTGTACTGGCTTTGGATGGGATAGAGTTAATTTTCTTACAGCAGGTAGTGTGGGGCTATGTCTTGGGTTTCTGCTGGAAACAGCATTGATAATACAAGGATGTTTTAGTTATTGCTGAGTAGCACTTACACTGAGTTAGGGCCTCTTCTTCTCACACTGGACCCTCGAGTGAGTAGGCTGGAGGTGCATAAAAAGTTGGGAGGGGACACAGCTAGGACAGCTGAACCCAACTGACCAAATTCCATGACATGATGTCATGCTCAGTATATAAAGCTAGGGGAAGAAGAAGGAAGAGGGGATGTTAGGAACTATGCTGTTTGTCTTCCCAAGTAACCGTTACGTGTGCTGCTTTCCTGGAGATGGCTAAACACCTGCCTGACAATGGGAAGTGGAGAATGAATTCCTTGTTTTGCTTTGCTTGCATACGTGGTTTTTGCTTTACCTATTAAAATTGTCTTAACCTACAAGTTTTCTCACTTTTCCCCTTTAAATTCTCTCCCTTACCCCACTGTTGCAGGAGGTAAGAGGTGATGTGGGGCTTAGTTGCCAGCTGAGGTTTGA
>JAOXNH010000019.1:49750627-49768664 GCA_028566575.1 Bartramia longicauda | reverse complement strand
GGGGCTTAGTTGCCAGCTGAGGTTTGAAGCATAAGTTGAAATACGTAGAAACACATAATGACTCAAGTGCCAACGATCACCTCTACATACAGAAGGGTAGTTTTGCCACTTCAGTAACTTTTTACTATTTGAAACCATAGAACTAAGTGTGAGTAAGATACCACAGCTGTAGTACTGGACATGCTGGAGTTGCAGCTCAAAAGTGGGAAAGTTTTTTGAATGCTATGAGATGAAGACAGCAACATAGTGATGTTTTTTACAAAGATGGAATTTGGTAGTATTTGAAGGGCCCTCAGTTTGAAAATAAGATGTAAATTGTTCATTAAGTGCCAGTTAAGAGTAACAACATGTAAGAATGCAAAGTGCTGCAGTGGAGCTGCATGGAGATAATGGACAGCAGGATCCTAGCTATCATTACTAATGAGGCTAAGTTACAGAAGTTAATTGTCACCAGAATTGTTGCTCACCTGTTGTTAGTTCATCCAAGTCTAGGGAGTAACAATGCACATTGGCGGTGAGCTTGATTCAGAGTACTGGAAATTCTTGCATATCAGAAACTGTTTGCAAGGAAAAAATAGTGATAGTGACTCAACTCACAGCAAAATTATGTGCAACTGCAAAATCATATAGAAACTAGCAAATGAATGAAGTTGCAACCTGGGGGAAGAGTTTGGTGTGTGATAGCAAAGGGAATTTATTACGTATCCACGTATCTTTCTATAAATATATTTGCTATGTTGGGCTAAGAAAGAGTTGAAAATAGCTAGGTGAAAAAAACCAAATCTCTTAACAGTTCTGAGCAGAACTAAGAGATGATATCAAATGGCAAGGTTTGAACAAGTTTTGGCTACTTCAACCCTTAAAATTAAAAAGAAATAAAGGTCCAGTGTATGCCACAGAGATTCTTTGTGCAGCCAGCAGGGCAGAAGAAAGATGTAGTAAGCTAACTCATGGGTGAATAAGTTCTTGTCACAGATGGAAAAATGGCAGCAACATTTGCCTTTGGGGTAGTTTCTGAGCAGTAATCGAGGGACATAATATATCCATGAAGACAGGCTATATGAATTCACATAGAAGTACTTAAATTAACAACTTTGTTTCCTTGGCTGATGAATGATTATGTTGATAATGTTTGCCACTTAGAGGCATTCAAATATCTAGGCAATATGCTCAGCAGTTAGTATAAATATTTTGGTGTGGTCAGCTAAAATTACTTATTTTCATAAATCTTGTATCTACTTGAAATGTCTCAACTACTCAGAGATGACTAAAATGGAAATATATGTTATTACATTGATGTAGTTATCCTTCCCATAGTGTAAGTGATTAGGATAAGTGCTTTGCGGCAGAGAGAATGTTTCCTATGTTAAAGGAAGTATTTCACTGCTTCTGGTAAGTAATAATAAATAGAAATGCGTCATTTTTTTTGTGTATGAGAGAAAATATGTGTATGAGAGAAAATATGCCTTTCTTTTCCCTTCACTCATATCTCTAGTTTTTCTTGTACCAGTAAACACGTGACATGAATGACGCCCTATGCAAAAACATGGTTAGCATTGAAGAGAGTGCAGCTAAAACTTCACCTGCCATTAATAAGCAACTGCTTTCTGAAGATATATGGATATGTATATTTTGTTTAGGAATCTGCAAAAAGAAGCACATAATCTTGCATATTATCAAAAGCTGGAATTTCTTATTTTGAAGCTTGGATTCTGGTAAGTAGCTTTAACCAGATAAATCTTCAGCAAGTGATTGGAGAGATCTAGCAGGCTGTCAGTTCAGCCATACAGGGAAAGCGAAAGTTTTAAAGCTAGTAATGAGATCACAGTTTTCATACTTATGTTCACTTAAAGTTATAGGGTTTGTGTTTTGAAAATAAACCAATCTAACACTAGCTTTTCATTTATATTAAAACTTATTTTAAAGTACTCATAAATACCAAGTTTTGCATTAGCATGGGAGAATCCTTAAAACACAAAACAAAGGGAGCGTTTTGACATTTGGAGAGTTTGACTTTACTGTTCTTTTGTGTACAAGTCCATGAAATGTGATAATGGAAAGTGTTTGACTCATACCAGTGTTATCTTTAAATTCAGATCCTGGACCCCTGTTTCTGTCTAGTATGAGAGTACTGCTATCCAAAGTTTGCAAAGAGTAATAGGATGCTTTGTGGCATAACTGCATGAAACTATGATAATTTGCATGGAGGTTTTCTTTGACAGAAACATTTTACTTGTTTCCAGTGTTAGCCAGGTAAACTCTCTGACATCAGTGCTGTTGAGAGTAATTAAAATATGAGGTATCCCCGTCAAGTTTGGTGCACCACATAATGGTAATACTAAGAGTATCTAGAATCCCTACCTCATGGAAGTGAGAGTATTAGTTTCCACTGAAGTCATGATTTCACTGACTTTGTGCATTTATTACTGCTAATACTTGCCCCTTAACAGAAGTAAACTGGTGACCTTGCTATGTGTGTAAATTACTGGTTTTGATCTGTCTCCCACCCTTTTAGCCAGGTAAACCATATATAACCCTAATGCTGTAGGATTAGAGCATTTTTGTTGATCTTCTGATCCTAATCCAATGTAGCTAAAACCAATTGTGTTGAGTAATAATGTTGCTTTTTACATACAAATGTGTCTAATTCTGATTCGGAGATGTGAGCCATAGTGGCCAAATGACCAGTGCTGAGTCTCTGAAAGTCTACACATCATACTTGTTTCCTTTTTCCTTGGGTTTTAGTCTGTTGCAGTTATTATCAGCCTAAGTTAGAACAACTTTTCAGTTAAGTCACTAGACTTATGAGATTGATCAAAATTTACTTAAAATCTTGAAGGATATAAGCAAATTGGTGCTGAATATTTGGTTGAATCTTGTTGATATTAACTGCTGCATTGGTGCATTGGTTAGCTTAAGAACTGTAATATGGGAGGCAACGGTAGTATAACAGCTAGATCAAGAGAGCAGTACTCTTACCCTGAGGCAGGTGGTTGTGTTTTTGACACAATATAGCTTCTTTAATCATTTAGCTACACAGCAGATCTTAGAAGGCCCCAGATGGAGGCTGAACCTACGACCCCCTGACATAAAACCATCTATGATACCAATTACACCATCTGTTGGTCATAAAACCACATTCTCTATCTTTTCTTGGCTCTTGTGTTATACAAAAGCTGAAGGGTGATATTTGGAGCTGTTCTAGTTTATCCATGCAATTTAATGCAGAACACATTTTCCCAGAGAAGGAGAACAAAGCACAATAGCACTAAAGTTCAGTTTACATTCTCAGTCAGTGAAAACAAAAATGAAAATAAAAACCAGTTGTCTGAGTCATTATTTATACCCAAACTATTACTTCAATTCTAGCTTTTTCACAGTGGTTGTGATTTTTAAAAAAACCCTAAAGAACAACTTCTAACATCACCACCCCAGTATCTGAGGGCCCTGAATTGAAAGAAGATCTGTAACAGTAAAAATGAAATTATGGCAGTGTTGAGGTGTATACACAGATCACATTAGTAGACGATGTGTGCCTAATACTAACTTTTACACTTTAGTGATTTGATTTGGTGGTAGTGTTTGGGAATGTACCGCACCTATCTGAGTGTGGAGTACTGTTAAGCTGGAGATTCAACCAGTCTGTTTCACATACCCTTATAATCCTTCTGGACATAGGTTTCTCCCCCTGCTCAGGCTCATCAAGCTGGTATTCGGAACTACTTAATAGACTTTGAAATTGGATCTCAATTTTTGTCCTCCTATGAGTACAATAGTTGTCCCTAGGTGATTTATTGTGGTCATGAGAAATGACAATGGAATACTGAGGGCTGGGATATAAGGAATAATGTACTGAAATACAAGGTGTAATGTATTAGGGATAAAGTTGATGACATAAATCCATCAAAGCAAGGAAATAAGTGAAAGTGCATTACTGGTGCAGAATGGATAACTGAAATGAGGTAAGTTTTACATCTTTTAGGAATATTCTGTTCATGTAATAAAAATTTTTTTTGTAGTGTTTGACTGGATTGTAATTCTAGATAGTAATGGCTGCTTATGGAGGCTACATCATGAAATTCAGTGACTGCTTTTGCACATATTGTCTTACAGCAAGAACAGTTTGGACACCTTTCTTACCATATGGTGGTGTGTTGATCAGTAGTCAAAAAGACTAGAAAGCTACTGCCGGAAACATGTGTGGCCTATGCATTCTGTTACTATGTTTGATGGTTGATTCTGTGCTTCATCATCAATTAAGTCCCTACAATGTTGCTTTTTAAGAAACCTTGTGCTCTAGTACTGCCGTTTGTCTGTCTAACACAAAAAATAAATGTCTGCTATATTATGTAAGTGGTATAGATAGACAGTAGGTAGGGGAAATATTTTTTTAAGAGAAAGTCCAGAATTTCTGCATCTTGCTGTTCCTTTTGTGCTTTGGAAGCTGACTTCCTAAGATGACAACGAAGCATTGAATAAAGTACAGTTGAGCTTACTGTTAATACTTTGTTGTTTTCTTATTGTTGCTCCATCATTACTTTTTAATAAACCATCTTTTTTATCTTTAATAAATGATCCATACAAATGGAAGGAGTTGAAAACTGAAACTGAAAAGTTTCTGTAGAATCTTTGCCATTGCTTAAACTGAGGAAAGTGTTTGAGTTTTCTATTTTGATGTATTCTTTTTGTGTACATCTCCATAGGGTTATACCACAGACTTGACAAGTACAACTGTTTACGCTGAAGCCAAAAAGAAGAAATGAGTTTGTGCATGCCAATCAATAGGATAGATAAAATGACAAAGTCACAAAAATGACAGTTCAGATACATGTTTCTTCTGCAAGCAGAACAATTGAGCATACCTCTCCAGAACCTATACCCTTGGCTAGTAAAAATGTTTCTCTTAAAAATTGTTTTCATTATTTGTGATAGAATCTATACTCTGAAAAATAATTATTTTGGTAACTTATAACAGCAAAAAATTATGTTTGTATTTTCTGAGTTCTCAATCCAGTCTCAACTTTGTTGCATTCATCTTCATAAAAAAATTTGGATATTGCAGTATTTGTTCACGTCAGTAAAAAACACTTGTCTGTCGTGGTAGAATTTCAAGTTTTATTGTGGTTGCTTTTTTTTTTAATACTTTATGTACTAACAATAATACTAATCTTGTTTCTTTTTTTTTTTTTAAAGGTATTTTGGAAAGGGTCTCAAAAGGCACTGTAATCTGTTCTGAAGCAGAATCAAATATGTATCAATAGTTGATGGTAAAGTGTAGTCTTGCTGATACTAAAAAACTTCCGCTGAACACAGTTAATAAAAGACCAACTATACTGTGTCAAGGTCTGTCTGCCCAGGAACTTGTATTAGATTGCTGTCTACAGCAGACTAGACCTGTGAAAAAGATGTCTTTACCTCAGTTAAGAGTATCCTTTTTGTTCCTTAAGATCCTGATGATGTTAAATGTGCAAAGGGATTCAACACCAAACAAATTTAATATTCAAATCCTGCAGTACTGGTCTCATTTCCTTTATTTAATGTCACTATAAATAATGCAAAATATATTTTACTATCTGAAATATCCTTTTTGTAGTGCTTTCCATGTTTGGAAACTTTTTTTTTATGTTAAGGTGAGCTTATGCTTCCACCTCACTTATTAGCTCTCAAGATGTTAGAAGTAGTGTAAGTAATGTTTGGCAGAGAGGACATCACTGCTTGAGTAGAGAAGGAAGGATGTTTTCATACAGATGAAGGCCAGTCTTCTGAAGCACATACTAAAAGCCAAAGCGTTATGAGTTTTCATATCCTGATCCATGATGCACGTTTTATTTCTCCTAGGGTCACGATTTCTATAAAGTTTTGGTCGATGTCCCCAAGCTTTTAGTTTCTTAACCTCTAAAAAGTTGTTAACACATCTTCTTTAACTTTGGGTTTCATATATTCATGTTTCCATAACACTTTGAAAACCTCTGAACCAGAAAGTTGTGTCGTGCAAAGTATCTATTATGAGGCAAATCTCTGTTTTCAAGTCTTGTGTCTTCTGCCACTGTGCTGTGTAACGTAAAGCTTTAGATCTCTTTGAGAAACAACTGTTTCATCTGAATTCCTTCATAACTTCTGACAGACCTATCTAAATACCAACCTATAGCAACACTGATAGTAAAACTGTAAATAAGTTTAAATATTAAATATTTATATTCACCTTATTGTGAAGGTTATGGTTATCAGTGTATGTGTTTTGGACAGAAAAGTCTCCCCTAAGGTGTAACAAAACCAAATAAAGGTAGATGGAATAAAACTGATAGAATTACGTTGTATAAATGTTAATATAAATACAGTCTTCACATAGTGGAAAACAGTGAAAGATGATCTCTGACAAACAGATATGTATTGGAAATTATTTTGCTAATCTGCTATGTTTTTCTCTAAGTTCAGTGCCATCAGATTGCACCAAGTATTCCTATATATGGTGATTCTAAAAAATGTTAACTGTAATATTTAATTCCTTTGTTGGAAGGTATGCATGTTTTTGTTTATATAGAAGTTAGTTATATTACTTTTGTTAGGTGTGTCTGATTAAAATTTGCTAAGGAGGTTTAGAATAGTTCCCATGTGAATACTAAGTTTCTTTTTATAACATTTCAGATTTTATTGTTTCCATAAGTTTTCAACTTCATTCAGTCCTTTGTTTCAAGTCCTCCCAACAAATTTAAGTTATGATTGTTCAAATCTTCTTTGTAATATATTGCATTAGATTTTTAAAGCAAATGCTGTGACAGCAGCAGTATTATACCCTGCATACCAAGTGGATACCACATGGTTTGAATAACAGGCACCCCTGCTGAGTGTGGATCAAATCAAAATCCTTGCATAGTTATGTAAAATGCACTGATAAAAATCGGTCTTTAAATCTCCTTTTTGATTTAAAAATGAATTCTTTTAGAGTTTATCCTGCCACTGATGCGTGTATGTGATTCCCACTAATGCTAATGGAAGTTGAAAAGGCTATGGCTTCAAGTAGTTCTAGAAATCACCTCAACCTTATATTCTACTAAATAAACAAAACGAACCCCATGGAGTTTATTGTAGGTAATAGGAAGGCTAACTTTAAGGTCTTAAACATCACAGTCTTTCAGTGTTATTACCAATGTTAAAGACAAGATTTTCTTTTTTTTTTTTTTTTTTTTGTCCTGGAATTCTTAGCAACTGCTGCTCCTTTTCTGCTATTTAAAATATCGAAGTTGTAAACTAAAAATGAAGAGCAAAAGTTACATTTCCATGAGTCACACTGGCATTAACTCAGTCATTTTGTATATAAGGAATATATTTGTGTGTTGGCTAAATTTTTGTTGAATTTTATTGCCTGAGAATACAATAACAGATAATTTTATGAAATTGCAAACTGGAAGTAGAATGAATATATGCAGAACTATGCTTTAGTTATCTTCTCCTTATTGTGTTATTAATTCTTGTTAATTTTGTCTTCTTCATTTTCCTTTAATGACATTGTTTCTAAAGAATTTAAACAAAAAGGAAAAAATATGTGGGTTTGGGACACTGGTAGTTGGTTGCATTAGAAGATCTTGCAAGATTCTTTATTTCAATAATATGCACACATCAGTATAAACCCATGTCTGTGGTACATCATTAATAAAATACACATATACCCAGTATACAATCTCCATGTTTTAGGAACTCAAGCTCTTGTTCACCAAGAAACTTGCTCAATGAGGTTAGCATCCATGGAAGGCTATAGGTTTTGCATTCCATTTGCTGCCACTGGCAACCGTTCTGCTAAAAAATATTCCAGTTCCCCCCTCCTCACCATTTTACAGTGGAAAAAAAGGATTTCTTGTGGTTCCTTCCACCCAGGTGTATTCATTTAGTTCTTTTTATTTCTTGTGCCATGCTGTGTGGCTCAGAAGCAGTCTGGTGCATTCAGGTTAATTTCGGTGCAAGCAGCCCTGTACACTGTAAGTTACTATATGACAAAAGTCTCCTGATTCGTTTCATATCCTTTCAAAAGTACAGTTATCTATGCTGTCTTTCCCCACTTCCTGTTGAATTAAAAGCTATGGAAGTGTAGAAATGCAAAGTTTAAATAGACCACCTTTGTATGTTTTGTGTTAAAACTAAACAGCAGCTTTTCTGCCAGACCAGTCTATGCCTTCTTGTCTGACTTTAATTATTAAATATTGAGTACTTCAGAACCAAGCACACAGAGAAATAGTATTATCTTCCATTGTCTTTGCTTTCCCTATTATCCACAACTTAAAGGCCAGAGAAAAAGTGCTGTTCAGACTTTCCCCATTTATCCTTGACATTCCCAGAGGGCTTCAACTCAGAGTTGGAAATGAGCTGTCCTGTTTCTCTACGTCCTATTTTTCTTAGCTGGGTTGATTCCCACGCTGCTCAGTAGTTGCTGGGAACCTGACAGAGGACAATTGGGCTCAGGGTCTGAGTTTCGCTGGGCCAGCATTGCTTAACATTAGCTGTTGCATAAGGCAGCAACTGGCACATGCTGGGGCCTTTTAGATGAACTCTTCTCCACAAAAATGACACTGCTGTCTCAGAGATATCATCAAGTCTATGCAATAGCTTAGAGCATCTGAGTCTAATTTAACTGTGCTATTTAATTTAATTATAGACTTGTAAGAAGTTGACTGCTGCTGCTGCTATGGTTGGTTGGGTAAGAAAGATATCAAGAAGTGTTCATTTAAGAGGCTTTCACATAAGGCAAGTAGATACTTGTGTAGCGCAGCAGCTGATATTATGTAAGTGAGATAAACCTCCATCAAAACCTGTGGCTCAGCAATTTCTGAACAGCATAGGCTCCAAAGTAAGTTATCTCTCCCATTTGATCTTGCTCAAATTACAGCTGTTAGGGACCACAGTAGTGACTGATCTGATAATCTAACCTTGCCTGTTTGCCCCAAGTGGGGAATGCTGACTGATGCCAGACAAGGGGTACTGACATCTTTAAGCAGAGCCTCAGATTAGGCAGAAATTCAATTGCATAAATAGGAATACTTCAAACCAGGACGTATATTCTCCCAGTTCCTGAAGTGAAACAGGGCATGGTGCCACCAAAGTAGCTGACCAGGTACAAAAACTTTAATTCCCTAAAAAAAGGTGAAACAATTTACTTACTTTCAATCCCTTTTGTTCTCCGTGTGTTGTGTATGGAGATAAGACCTTTTCATTTGTGAGAGCTATCTAATCTGCTCCTGGGTTGAGGCAATTATCTATCTCCCTTGGCAGATCAGACTGAGCTTGCAATTTAAACCTAAAACACAAATCCTTTTTTGGATCTTGTTATGTCTCTTCTGTGAATGAAAGACATAGAAGGTAAAAAGGATGATAATAAGATCTTGAGGGGAAAAATTTATTTAGATAAGATTTTCCTACTTGTATAAGTTAAAGAATGTAACTGCATGGGAGAGATGGAATAATTAGATATTTAAAATTATTTAATTATTCTATATTTCATTTTATTTATATTTTAATATTTTTATTAAAGTTGATTTTTAAAAAGTTGTTCTAGAAGAGAGACAAAACGCAGACTCCTTTTTATAGCTGTGTGGTGAATAACTGTTCAGAATGTTCCAATTCCAGTACAGGGAAAGAAAAGAGGTAGAGAACATTTTTAAGTGAATGGAAGTATCTCAATTTTTTCTATTTTTAGTAAAGTATGCATTTATAGGACTGGTGCACAGACAAAGAGAAGGTGAAACAAAGAATATAATAAGTAGTAGCACTGCAAGATCAAAACCATTTGATAGTCAATTCAGACACAGTGCAGCCTTGTAATTGTATATAACAAAAAAAGTCTATTTTAAAGAAATCTTACTTGTTAGCACTATACTGCTTTTAGTAGAAGCAAAACTCAAGGATCCATGTGGGAGCTGGGATCCCAGTTTTCTTTCCAGCTGATTGGCTTTGCAAATCTCCCTGGGGAGAAAAGGTTTTATTCAGTCTTTAAAATGTTTCAAAAATAGAATCCAATGTAATCACATCTTTAGTGTACTTCTGTGTAAAGTCTCTGTTATATCTACTATTGGCTAGGGTGCTGTGTATGTGTTAAGCAGTTGTATTCATGCTTGTATATCTTTTTGAGTCCATGTCACACTCTCAGATTCAGATTCTTCAAACTCAATGGCCTGTGAATACTGTATAATACATTATTAGCTTATGGTATCCTGTTTATTTTCATACTCATCAATATGCTGAATTTTCGTTCCGTAAGTCTTAAAATTCAGACTGTGAGTGAGAGAAGGGAAAAATGTGGCAGGACTACCTTCCTCAGTATTGTATACCAAAGGGAAAACACAGGGGAATGTATACTGAGAGCCAATAGCACTCATCTGCTCCATGACACAGAACACAGCAGGACCAAATAGATTTTAGTTGTATTTATGTTCTCATTAATATTTATGTGTTGTCTTTGAAGTTCTTCCCATGGTCGCTCTTGCTCCCTTATGTGTGTATGCTGTATGTACCCCAAAGTATGGAGGGAGAAGAGGAAAGGAGAGGAATTTTGTTTTACCACATGGCTGATCTCTAGTGCAGGACTGCAATTTGTTTAGCCTGCCTCTACTAGAATGTTGTCCTTTTGGGGGCTACTTTGTGACTGCAAAGGCAGTGGAGTTGCAAGAAAATTCATGTCTGTGGCAAATCCAAGACATTCCTTGATGCACTTTTTACAAGCTTGTAATGAGATGACTCCCATGTGGTGCACTGTTAAGTGCTCTTGGGAACAGAGCATACAATTTCAGATTCCTGTTTGTGGCTCTGAACCCCCATGTGCTGATGTTGAAGACTGCCTGTTCTCTAGCTAAGGCTAGCTTTAAAAACAAAACAAAATAACAAACAAAAGAAAACCAAACCAAAAGCCATTTAAAAAAAAAAAACAAAAACAAAAAACCCCCACCACTAAACAAAAAAAACCCTGAACAAACAAAAAAATTGCTTACCTTTTCTTTCTTCTCTCCCAACTTACCCCACCACTGTTCTTTAAACACAGACATGCTCATCAAGGGTCTCAAAAGAGCACACTCCATAATCAATACCCCTCACATGCTGACTTTTAAACTCATTTCAGTTCAATGTTTACCTGACGCCTTCATGCCCAGATGACCTTCCAAAATAAAACAATATATAGTTTTGTGGTGACTTGAGAAATTCTGATGCATTTTGAAATTGAACTTTAGGGGATTTTTATCCTGCATAGTGTACCATTCCCTGGTGTCTAGATCCACTTACATTGTAGTGTCTGCCTCACTGAGAGAATGTTAACATTTTTGGTGTTGCCTTGCAAAGTGCAGTATTTAGCGCAGTATCCTAGTACTGAAAGCTGGGTAAAGGATTTATAGTCCTTTATGAACTCAGCAAGTAACTTAAGGTGTTAAGGGCACATAGACACCATTTTTTTTTTTAAATTTGAAATCCATCAAATGTCTGAATGTTGGTGCTCCAGCTTGACAGCTAGAACTTGTTTTGGAGTTTATATAAGTTAAATAGTTACAATTGTAATTATTCATATGTTATTTCAAAAAATGTAGCATTCTAGTGCCCTGGTGATGGCTGACCTAGACAACTAAAAGAAATACACCTAAGTATTTCAGTAAAACTAACAATAAATGATAATGAAAATAATATGAAAAAAAGAATATGTTTTATTTTTTGGAGTATGAGAGACTAAGTGCCAAGATCAACCTTTAGTGTAATCATAACAATTTCAATAATGAGTTGAGCTCAAAATTAAGTTATTCTGGCATTCATGCTCTTGTTTAATTTGTATAATGGAAACTTAAATCCCATTTTCTATGCAGATTCTGATCTTCAGTAAGTCATACAGCCTTCTCCCCATTTCAGTTTTTATTACTGAGAAGGCATCGGTCCAAAGATATTACGTGTTGTTCAGACCATCAGGTGAGCATGATTTTACAAGTTAGGGGATCCAGCTCTATTTTTCAGTGTTGTCTGCATTCTAACTTAAGAAATAAATAAAAAGCTGTGTTTATTATTTCAATGCAAGAGAAATACCCTTGATGATCTTCTTAAAAAAGAGTGTTGATGATGTGAATACTTGTTAGATCTGTTTAATCTGTGGTGGGCTGGCTTCTATGGCAATACTGCTTGATACATTTGCATGTGTAGAGCTGGAAACAAAAGCGAGGAGGGAGACACCTTCTGAGCCCATTTAGAAATGGGTTTGTCTTTCTGGAGGTAAAATGTTTCCTTCAAAATATTTATTGTGGCTATTTTAATATACATATATGTATCTCAATATCATGCACATTTAAAGCATAATAAATAATAGTCTCAAAGTGTGGATTAAAACCTGAAATTATTTTACTTCCAGTGGAGGAAAAGTTTTTCTGATCAGTGTTTTTACCTTGTCTTCTATTTTGATAGTTACAAGTTTCATTAAAACAAAACAAAACAAAAAACCCAAACCAAAACCCAAAACAAACAAAAAAACCCCCACAAAACAAAACCAAACAGAAATATGCAGGTAGATTGTGAACACACAGTTCTTTATCTGAGTGGCTGCTCCAAAATTATTTTTGGTTTTATTCAGTGATTTGCTAACTGTAATATTTATCTGGGTGACCAGTCTCATAGACTTCCCACACCTCACTTAGTGCCTGAGAAATATAGCTGGGCTTTCCCTTTGGCCTTCTCACTTCCATCCCAAGACTCTCATGTTTGTTTACATACAATGGCACAGTATAGAAGAGGGATATAGTTTCTTTTGGTCAAGTTACTCCCTGAGGGCCTAGACGTTTAGAGAGGTTGAGAGCCCAGCTCTTCATGCATGAGGCTGGTATTTGCTGGACCAATGCATAACAGTGAGTACCATCACCACAGTTTCCTTCCAAGCTGTGCTTTTCAGAAGACGGCAACTACTGTTGTTTACATGGTCAGAATGAGGCATGGGTTGTCAAGACCCTCAAGCATTATGCAAAGTTCCTGGACCCCAGGTAACTGCTACAGGTTTTAACAAATTAATTTTGTTGTAAAAGTCACAGCGCTGTCTCTGCTTTACTTTCTTGGGCACACTTCTTGGCACTGAGTTTATGTATTGCCCTGCATTAGAAAACTAACACCATCACCTAAAAAAATAAGTGTGGTTATCATCACAACCAAACAGCAGATGTTGCTAGAATTGTGGAATAAAATAAAAATGGAGGAAAGGAGAAGGAATACATCCAACTGCAAGCCTAGTTACATTTTCTTTTTTTCCTTTCCTTTCCATCCCATACCCTTCCTGTGTGATCTACTGAAGGAAGTGCAGTGTTGTGTAACTGGGAAATAACAAACACACTGGCTAGTGTAGCAAGTAATACTTTTATCTTGGAGAGGAACAGCAGAGTATGTAGTTATCCTCAGTTCACATGCTTCATATGCTTTCTGTATCATGTCATGTGGCTATGTGATCTTGCCCATTATTTCCCCAGAGACCAAGGCTTTGTTCAGCTCTGTAGATGATACTTATGAAGAGTAAGAAAAAATCACCCAGACACCTACAGATCTATAAGTTTGGTTTCAGGAATTTACAATGCACCAGAATAAAGTTTGGAAACAAAAATAACATCGTGGAATTTAATAGAATAAAACTTATTTATGAAATTACTGTCATGCCAGGTGACCTTAACAGCTTCCTTTCAGTGATTTTCTAAAACAAAGGAGATATGAGATCTCATTCCTCTGGACTTGAGTTGAACATTTGATATACCTCTATATGGGAAGTTATAGATTAAGATGGAGTTTATGGAGATGCCTTGATAGACTGTAGGGCAGATGATGAGCTGGCAGAAGAGAGGAAAATGAGAAATTTTTAAATTGCAAACTTATTAGGTGAAGGAATGCTCTTCTCTGTTATCTCTGATTTTTAATATAGATTTAATTTATTCACAAAAGCCTTAGGACACATTATCAAAGTGCAGCCAAGATTTTTTTGCTGATGCAGAGCCAAGAGGTATTCTTGATAAAAAATGGAGCAGGATGCCTGATGGAAAGAACTGGTCTTGGTGACTTGAGATACAAAAAAAAAAAAGGTGGGGGGGATTTGCAAGGCCAGACATAAAATTTTGATGCAGTTCTCTGCTGTTAGATATACACTAGAAATGATAAAGAAAGACAGAATGTAGATTTTCTAACATTTCATAGAATATCTGTAACTGGAAAGGTGCTGTAATCATCAGGATGTATCAGTCTCTTCAGCACAGAAAGGGAATTAGAAGTGCTCTGGTAGAGAAAGCATCTCCAATACTATGCAGAGCTTGAGGCACATATCCTCGGAAAGCATAAATCAGGCTGCCAAAAATACGGGTGGGTGGGGGAGTAGGCAGAGTGACAGGAAAAAAGACTAGGGTGATTAGGGAATGCAGAACTGATAATTTCAGAGGAAATTAAAAAAATTAGGCTTCTTCAGTGGAACAAAATGAAGGTTGAGTTGTGATTCTGGTCATTTTATACCATAGTGAGGGAAAATGGGAAGCTACTTATGTGAAAGGATAATAGTGGCATAAGAGATAAGGAGTTTAAGCTGGTTATGAGTACATATAGGCTGGAAATTAGGAGTAGGTTTCTAACCATCAAAGAGTCAAGGTCTGGAATAGCCTGTAATCTAAAGAGTGGAGCTTATAAAGAAGATCCTCACTACTTTTACATTAGATTTCATATGTTTATGAAAGGGATTATAAAATGTGTTGTTTTGATGGCAAAGAACTGAATTCAGTCAGTCCTACATTCCTGTCAAAGAGGGATCAGGACCTTCCTTTGCCATCCTTAGGTGCCAGGATAATTTTCGAGACGGAACTGGAGACCTGAGAGGAAAGAAATGCAGTATAAAAGAGGGAAGAAAGAATATGTTGTAGAGTTTGCCTTTGTGTGCAAAAAGAAGTAAATTCAATGGAAAATTAAATTCACTGAAACAACAGTGAATTTAGAGCTTGATTTATGGAAAAACTTTAAAGGATTTGTATGTATTCAGCACTATTTAGCATCAAATCTTTAGAAATGAACCCTAAAACAATAGGAACAATGTATTTACAGGGAAGACATCTGATTAAATTTGCTGTTAAAATATAACTTTAAGAATACAGCAAATTCAGATGTTGCCGTGTTCTTGGAGTTTGTATGACATAGTTAACTAATGCCTGCTCACAGTTCTGCATTATCTTAGAATACTGATTTCTTTGAACTGCAAAAATATGAACTAAAAGGGATTTTGAAAAGCATGTTTAATTTGTGCTCAGAATGCTTGTGTTTCTGGTAGTAAATGACTGACATATTTTTGAGCTTTACTGGGAGGAGAATATTTTCCAGCCTGTTAAAGATAGAAAGTAGAATTTACTTTTAACAACCTAACAAGAGAGAATGGGCAGAGCACATAGAGAAAGGTCCCAGTCAGGATGGCCCTTCCCTCTAGAGTGTGTGCTGTGGGGCTGACGCCCCTGGACATTTGAGGGGCAGGAGTAACTGTTTTCAATCACTTAATGCTTTGTGGGCACAAAAAGGCATCAACTGTGCAGCGAGGAGGAAAGAGGTAAAGGAGAGAAGCAGTAGTGGTTTTGGTCAATGTGCCGCCCACCTGCTTTTTTTTTGTTTTACTGGGGCTTTTTCTGAGGAAGCTTGAAGACTCATGAGGCTTCTTGGGGCAGGACTCACCCTTCAGAGGAGGCCCAAGCCTTGCTGGCTCCTGGGGGTCGTCAGGTCCTCCTGCCCCCTGTACGGAGGGAGAGGCGGGTGCGGCGGCTGCCCCCGGCAGAGGGTGCCGGAGTGCAGGGACAGTCCTTATCCCCCCACTGCGCGCCTCTCTCCCCTCCCCTGTGTCGGGTTTGCCCCGGGTGACGTTGGGATGCTGGGGGAGGAGGAGCAGGAGGAGAAGGAGAAAGGAGCTCGGCTTCCTCCGCCCCCAATCGGGCACAGTCCGTTAGAGGGAGCACAGGGCTGGGCGGTGCTGCCGAGGAGAAGTTTGCGGCAGCCCCGAGCCCCCGTGGAAGCGGCGGCAGCAGCAGCAGCAGCCCGCTCCGCCCGCAGGCACTGCTACCCAAGGGGCTCTCCGCCGCGGCGGCCGGGCGGGCAGCATGCTCCCCGCAGCGGCGGCGGGGCGGCGTGGGGTGGCGGGCCGCCTCCTGGCCCTGCTGGCAGTCACCTCGCTCCTCCGCCTCCGCGCGGCAGGTAAGGAGTGGGACCCCGGCCGGAGGGGAGGATGCTACTGCTCTGGGGGAAGGGTGTGAGGGGAGAGGGGAGACAGGGAAAGCTACGCGTGGCTCTGAGAGAGTTGCGCGCATACATGTGGGACCAGCGTAGCCGCCAGCATCCCCAGTTGGTGGTTGATACTCGTTATTTTTTCTTTCTTTTTGACGTTTGGTATTTTTTCTTTATTTATTCTCTCCTTTTTTTCTTTCGTTTCGTCTTGGCAAAATGGAAAATAGATGTTGCGATTTTTTACGAGGGGGCGGGGGTTGGCAGGAGACGAGGCCAGCGGTGGCTGGGCTGAGGAGGGCTCTCTCGCTAAAACTTTTTCTTCCCGAGCGTACCTCGGCTTCGCGCCTCTCCTCCGCCGGTTCAGCGCACCCAGGCAGGCTGGGGGAGGGGAGGGGGGGGGAAGGGGAAAGAAGGAGAAAACAAAGGAAAAGTTCGGGGGGTTGCTGTTGTCGAGGGTTGGATAGCAACGAGTGCAGCCTCCTCCTTCACTCCACCCGCCCTCCAGCCCTCCCCTCGGAGTGGTTATAATAATGTGTTATTATTTGGGCCGTTGAGTGTTGCCAGAATCTCAGCGGGAACCAGGAGGAAGGGGGGAGATTAAAGTGGAGTGGGCGAGAGGGCAGCCACTGCGCTTGCAGCTGATGGAGGCTCGGCTGGGTGTCTTTCTCTGTGTGTCTGAGCGTTAGAGGGTCCCACTTTCTCTGTGTACCTGGCCGACCCGCGGGGACCGAGGACAGCCTTTGGACTCAGGAAACACTAGGACTCGGTTCAGTGAGCTCCGCGATTGTTTTTAGAGCTGAATAAACTGCCTTTATTAACATCTGACCTTGCGCCGTGGCAGCGGCAGTGCGCCTGCTGAACAGTTGCCAGTTTGTCCGACGTCTCCTCGGCGAGCGCCGTGATTTATAGGGACCTTAGGGACCGTGTGGGGTTGGAGAGCCGCGATGGGGTAAGAGTTGCAGTTCCTGTAAAAGAAGCCGCATAAACTTTTTTTTTTTCTTCTCTCTCTGCGTATACGCGCGCCTAAGATGTGTGGTGCTTTCAGAGCAGAAAAGAGGAGGTTTAACGTTTTCGTTTTCCCTGGGATGTGAAATGCACTGGGGAGGTAGGAGCTGCCGGACTCAGCACTTTGATCTTTCGTGAAACCATTCTCTGGAAAATTGCCCTCTCCCCCTCTGCAGCAGATAAACCTTGCTCGCGAACTCCTTCCTGGGGCGCTTTGCCCAGGGTCTGAGGGAGGGGTGACAGGCGGCACCATTTCAATGCCAGGTTTGTAACCGTTCCCCAGCTGTCCCAGCGCCTACCCCTCCTCCTTCTGCTTTCCTGGCTTTAACTTAATTGCACCGAAGTTCAGGAGACCGATGATGTCTTTAAAGGAAAACAGTGATGCTGCAGATTAGAGGGGCCTTGTTAATCAATTGCACGTTTGAAAGGGCTTTTCTTCCCTTTGTTGATTTCGCTAATCCATTTACCTCTCCCCGGGAGGTGACAGACGCCTATATTTCCTGTTATTTAGCTCCGGGGTCCCGGGTCTTGCCATTTAGACTATCTATAGATAGCTATAGATAAGCAAGAGTTTCCCCCCTAGTTAGTTCATTGGTATAAAAAATACCAACTCCTCCAAGAAATAGATAAAGATATGAGCATTCTATTTAGCAGCTCTAATTGAGTATAGCATTAACTTTTACTACACGTGATGATGCCTTTATTCCCCTCAGGCCTTTAGGGCTCTGATACACAGTGCATCTACATTCATTGCCTTTGGAGAGTCATTCAGTGTCCTCTGAATGCTGGATTTGGAAGGTTGCCAGATTTT
>JAOXNH010000019.1:49156094-49167871 GCA_028566575.1 Bartramia longicauda | reverse complement strand
CATAATTCATTCGGAGTCTTATCCCTTTCTCCCCTTCGTTTTGGGCAATCCTTTCTCATGTGTCCGTCCTGCCCACATGAAAAACATTTAATAGCAGCACGAGCCACAGTTAGTTGTTGGACCAATGCCGTTGCTTACATCTCAGTTCTGTGCTCTTCCGTTCCTATATGCTGACAGGCTTTAATAAGTTCATTCAAAGTGGTGGCCTTGCCACGTATAGTGTCTAAAGCCCTGTGGCATTCAGTGTTAGCATTTTCCACTGCTAATTGCATTATTAAAAGTTCAGCAGCTGCTGGAAGTTCAATCTGTCGAGAAATAGCAGTTTGCAAGCAGTCTATGAGTTCTATGTAAGGCTCTTGCGCTCCCTGGCTGATACTCGCAAATGACAGTTATGTATGTTTACCATTGGGAACTCGCTTTAAAGCCCGTAAGGCGAGCATAGATGCTTGTTGGAAAGCTAATCTGTTCATTTGAACTTGCGCTGCTGAAGTCGCGTATTGCCCTTCTCCCATCAAGTGATCAGTCCCAATAGGATGCCCAGCTGTCAAATTTTCTAATGCTTGGGCAGCAACCAACTCACAATATTCTGTTAACCAGATGGAATATTGCCCTGCCGTTAACATCAACTTGAACACCATTTTCCAATCTGCAGGAACCATAACATATGACTCCGATATCGCTTCCAGCAAATTAATAGTAAAGGAGGATTGTAAACCATTTTCCTTAACGGATTTTCATAACTCTTTGATAACCTCATATGTCAGTGTCTCATAGTGAGGAAGCTGCTGGGGTCTATGGATAACCAGCATAGCTTGAAGCATTTCAATATCACCCTCTTGCAAAGCCCTTTTTCTACACTCTTCCACAAACTCCCTTCTTGCCTTATCGTGAGAATCATTAGGAGGCACATCTAGAGAAGGAGCATAAGGCGGCGGACGCGTAACGGAGGCACGACTAACAGTCATTTGTTTAGCATTTTGTAAAATCTGTTCTGCGGTTGGTGCAGAAGCCACCATAGCTTTAACCGGAGTTAGAGACGGGTATAAATCAGGCTCTTGATCAGAGTCAATAGGACCTGGATCGAAGGGATCCCCAGGTATCTGTGAGTCTAAGTCGTCGGCTGCTTCTACTGTAGCAGCTACCGGCAACTGCGGCTGCTGAGCTGAATCACAGACAGGCTCAGCATCAGGGTCGGAACCAGCTGGAGCTGTATCCTCTAAAGTTAATAAATCAGCCGGCGGAGGTGGAAAGTCTGAGTTAGCAAACACTTTATCGGTAGGGAGGAATGTTCTTAACACTGTATATATGACACGACACGTTACGATATTATTTGGATTAACATCATGATCAGTAATTAGTCGCGCTTGCAAGCATTCTCCCACTTTCTGCCAGTCAGAAGGATCATAAGACCCGTTGGAGGGGTACCACGGACAATGATCCCGAATCCACACTAAAAGCTGTACAAGCTTAACAGGCTGTAACTTTAATCCTTGTTCCTTAACGATTTTCATTAAAAGTGCTTTATGTATCTGCTGCGCTGTTGTCGCAGACTGCCCCATTATAATAATGGGCCCTTGCTGTGCTAACCTTATATCGTGTAACGATGAGTATATAGGAGCTCCTTGGTGATCGACATCTTCCGTCCGGCTCACGGGGGTACGCCACCGATCCTTGATCACCATTGTGCTGAATCTTTAACCCTGTTCGGGTGCCATTTGTGGCGTATGAAAAAATCACGGACTCGTAGGTCATGCAGTAAGCGAATCCAAATTCGACCATCTTTATTGCTACACCAAGAAACTTATATACACTGAGACACAGACCCACTCCCCTTGTAATGCCCAATCACAGACTTACATTCTATGTTGTCTCAAGGGAAACAAAAAAGAGGGTGCCAATGACTAGCTTGAAGAATAGCTATTTGTTTAAACAACATGGAAATACTACTCACTAAACTTCAGTGATAACTCATCAAAATGATTAGATGAGTTCTCAAGATACAAAGCCCTCTTTGTGGTCCTGGAACTCAATAGGAAAGCTATATGTAACCAAGCATTAAACCTCTTCAGCTGTCTGTGATAGGGTTGGGTAACAATAATTTCCCCAACCTCTGCCAGGTTCTGCCACAAATCTGTGTGATCAACAGTAGACTAAGGTGACCTGTGGCCAATCCCGTGCCTTTCCTCTAACGCATTTTAACTTTCATGGAGGAAATGCTGTCAAATTCTAGGAAATTCATAGGCTTTGAAGAAGATGATTGTCATCAAGAGAGAACCTTGATCCTACAGAAACATTACGAGGTATAAAAGGACCCAAATTATTTTATGTATGATTATTTTATGATCTACACATTCACCCAGAAATAACTAAGGAAACGATGGTAAAGGTTTGTTATTTTACCTGGCCTGAATATAATTTGCAAAAAGCTTGTACGTGGCCTCCCCTTGGGTCAGATGATGTGAGTCTTAGTCAGTGTTTATGCTTATACTTGAATGACATTGAGAAAGGACTTACTGAAAAAGAACGTGGTGAAATACAGAGCATCACTGACAGGAATTTGTGTAGTCAGAGGGAGAAGAAATAAGGGAGAGTCAGAAAATGGGGAGAGAAAGGGAACAGAGAAGGAGGCATGGGATGTTAGGATTAGCAGAACGGGCCTTTGGACGAGTTGGTTAGCAGGTGTATGTAAGAAGGGATGAAGAAAGGGCAAAGATGAAAGCAAGACTGATGGCACAGCTTTTACAAGCCTCCAAAGGGGAAAATGCGGGGACCCCCAGGATTGAAGGAGAGGGGGCAATCATCAGGATTTAACAGAAATGTGTCTTCCTCAGCGAGGAGGGGCCAAGCCAGGCCTTGACTGGGAAGAAATCAGTGTGCTATTTGTAAGAAAGAAGGATATTGGAAAAGAGAGTGTCTGCAGGGGCAGGTGGATCCTAATGAGAAGAAAGTTCACTAGTTGATGGAAAGGGCTTGTTAGGGGTATCAGGAGCTCCCACTATTCCAATGACCCACGACCTTGGAGTCCTTGATAATCTGTTGGGTGGGTCCAAATAAGGAGGAGGTACACTTTCTAATGGATACTGGAGCCTCTTGATCTACTTTAAACTTTGTGCCAAAGGGGGCACAGCTGTCAAGGTAATCTATAATTATCCAAGCAGTAAGTGGAAAGGATGAACTGGTACATTTCATCCAGGTGCTATTAATAGATATGGGAGATAAGTTTGAGATACATGAATTTTTGTTCGTCCCTAATTGCGATTGTAATCTATTGGGGAGGGACCTGATGTTTTTTTGGGGATGCCCACTTACAGAGGATAGTAAACAATATTTTGCCTTTGAGTGGGAACAAGAAGAAGCAGGGAAAATAGTGAATCAACAATTAAGGTGGATTAGGTTGTTGCCTATTTTTCTAAAATGTTGGATCAGGTGGCAAGAGGGTGGTCTCATTATTTACAAAATTGTGCAGCCACGGCTTTAATGGTAACCGAGGCTTGAAAACTGACAGCAGGGGGGAGTTTTCATTGTTAAAGTATCACACCAAATTAAAGCCTTGTTAACTGAAAGAGCTGCTAATTGGATGACCAGTGCTAAGTTATTACAGTATGAAACTTGTTTAATGGAACAAGAGGACTTAGAATTAAGAAGCGGGGAAGGGTTTCATCCGGCCTCCTGTTTAGCTGGTCCTGAGGGAGGATCTGGAGGAAACTCATGACTGTGCTCAAGTAATAGATCTTCAAACCCGTGCCAGGGAAGAACTAAGGGAAACCCCTTGGCCAAATGGGGAAAATGTGTTTATTGATGGGTTCTCAAGGGTAATAGAAGGAAAACGAGTTACAGGATATGCTGTAGTAAAAGGAAGAGAACTGCAAGAAGGGGGAAGCTACCCTCCACATGGTCAGCACAGACCACGGAATTGTGTGCCTTAAAATAAGCCTGCGAATTATACCAAGGGAAAACAGTAAGCATATTTACAGATTCAAAATATGCATACGGGGTGGCTCATGCCTTTGGAAGATTGTGGAAAGAAAGAGGGTTATTAACCTGTAGAGGAAAAACATTAACTCATGAAGGTTTAATTACTTGCCTATTGGAGGTGGTGAATTTACTGAAGAAAGTGGCTATAATACATGTCAGAGGACATCAGACGGCATACTAGAAGGAGGCAATAAGCAATCGATTGGCAGATGAGAAAGCTCGAAAAGCAGCACTTCTGCCAGAAGTATCTAGAATCCTCCTTTTGCTCCCAGTGACTCCAGCACTGCCAGAAAAAAAAAAAAAATGTGTTTTCCACCTGAGGAGTTGGAGAGAATTAAAAACAGTGGAGCAGAAAAGAAGAGAGAATAATTGATTTACAAAGAATGGTAACCAATGCATACCACAGGCCTTGGCCCTGCAAATATTAAAAGAATTCCATGAGGGAAGTCATTGGGATTCTCAAGGGTTAGCGGAAGCCTTCCTCAAAACATACGCTGCCTTAGGTCTTTCTGTTTTAGCAAAAAGAGGAATTGAGGGTTGTTTAATTTGTCCTGAAGTCAATAATTGAGTTACAAGGGAATCTGCTAGATGAGGGTGACCTTGGGCTGTACCCCATTCCAACAATGTCAGGCGGATTTTACTGAAATGCCCTGAGCAGGAAACCTTAAGTATCTTTTGGTAATAGTATGCCAGCGGACTGGGTGGCCAACAGCATTTCCAGTTGCTTCAGCAACTACAGGATCAGTTATTAAAGTGCTTTTAGAATAAATAATTACTAGATACGGAATAGTAGAGGCAATAGATTCAAATAGAGGAACTCAATTTACTGGAAAAATTCTTCAGGGGATTATGATGGCCTTAGGAATACAATGGGACTTACGTACTCTGTGGCATCCTCAGAGTTCAGGGAAAGTAGAGAAGATGAATGGGGAAATTGAGAAGCATGTTTTAAAATTAGTTTTAGAGACCAAAATACCATCCATACGTCTTCTACCGTTAGCTTTAGCTAGAATATGGGCCAAACCCAGAGGAGATATTCAATTATCCCCCTTTGAATTAATGTTTGGAATCCCTTATCCTGCTAACTCTTGACCTAGTGGGGAGGTAGCAATAAGTGATGTATACTTGAAACAATATGTGGCCAGGATACCGTCTCTTGTGAAATCTCTTTGACAGGAAGCTCAACTGGCACAGACCCTGCCTTTGGACTCTGCTGTCCATAGCACCCAACTGGGAGATTGGGTCCTAATTAAAGAGTGGAAAGAAGGATCACTGGTGGCAAAGTGGCGGGAACTGTACCAAGTGTCATTAAACGTGGAAACAGCAGTTAAGATGGACAAACATAAGTGGACTCATCATGCTGGAGTCAAGACATTCAAGACCCCGGAAAACGACTTTGGAGCTAGAGGAAGAAGAGGGGTAACTGCAGCTAATCTTCCATAGAAAAAAGACCCGATTAGTAGTACTTGATAAGTTAAAATCAAGGGCAAGACTGGATTGACCTCTGTGTTTGCCACAACAAGATATTGTATACTCTGCTACAGGCTGCAACCCAGTAGGCATTGAGAAGTGGAAGCACATGCCATACCAGACCTTGATTTGAAAAAGTGAAAACCTGAAGTTTCCGGTGGGAGACTAAAACTAACTCTTACAAGGAGTGGATCAGACTAGTAGCCATTGGGTAGACCTCAGGAGGAGTTCCTTGTGTTTACCCAAAGGATCTACATATAGATCCATAAGGAAAGGAGTTCCCTTGTTTGAACTTCCAGTAACTCGTGAGGAAACAATAACTGAATTGTTTCTTTATATTCAATTGCCACATCAAATGTAGAAAGTTAATAAGCTCAAGATGAAATTTTTAGTAATGATCATGTGTCTATATTATTGGCAAAATTGAAGTCTGGGATGGGAAAATTTATTTTTGACTCCAGGGGAAGAGGTAGCCAAAGCTTTTAATCTCAGTAATTGCTGGGTCTGTGGAAGTCCAGGAGGAGCTGGAGATTGACTGTGGGTAGTCCAGAAAAGTTCAATTTTCTGTGGTCTTTTTTTACTGCACAAAGAATATGTTGAGAATTAGTAACAAGCCTGTGTGCTTGGAAATGGGCAAGAATTCACACCCTCAGGACTCATCTATTCAGTTTCCTTTCCATGAACAGAATAAGGTCTGGAGTCACTGGACGTGACAGCAATGGAGTTATTAAATAATAACACAACAGCAAGCAAATCACTCATGATACACGGAAATAAATATAGTTGCTCATTTGCCTTTGTGGGTTAAGAAACTGTTACTTCAGCTGTTTCCTTTTGCCTGGCTTTCCTCTTTGGTATTGACTCAGCAACAGGTGAGCCAAGGGTGGATTTGTTCCACGATATATTGATGACTGCTCTTTAATATTTTCCTTAGAAAAAAAGACTGTTTTCTTTTTTTTACATCTTGAGTTATAGTTGACCTTTTTGCATAAAAGAAAAAACTGTTTTCAAAAATGTCACTAATTCATAGCACTCCTAATTCATAGAACTCCTTAAGTTTGTAGCACTTAAGCAGCTTAATGTCTTTCTTAAAGAGAACTCTTGCAGAAGCGATAATTTTTCTATTTTTGAGCTGGATTTTTTACCTTGTTTTTGGTTTGGTTTGGTTTGGTTTGGTTTGGTTTTTTGTTGTTTTTTTGATTTGGGAAGAGGATGTCACTTTGCTCATCCGAGGGGAGACCTTATTACTCTCTACAACTACTCGAAGGGAGATTGTAGAGAGTTAGCTGTCGGTCTCTTCTCCCAAGTAACAAGTGATAGGACAAGAGGAAATGGCTTCAAGTTGCAGCAGGGGAGGTTTAGGAAAAATTTCAGCATTGAAAGGGTTATCAAGCATTGGAATCGACTGCCCAGGGAAGTGACGGAATCGTCATCCCTGGAGGTATTTAACAGACGGGTAGATGTAGTGCTGAGGGACATGGTTTAGTGGTGGGTTTTGTCAGTGTTAGGTTGATGGTTGGACTTGATGATCCGAAACGTCCCTTCCAACCTAGGCAATGCCATGATTCTGTGATTCTATGACTCTATCTTACACCTCCTTAAGCTCTTTTACATAGAGGACTTACAGATTCCGTCACTGGTCAATGTGACCTATGATTCATTAGGAGATGATAAGACTGTTTGCAAATAAATGGTAAATCAATCCATAAAAATAATTGTCTCATTTTATTTTGTCAGAGTTCACCATTTTCCATTTTCGATGCACATAATCCTTTTCTTGTGCTCTAACATACCAGTAGTAGGACCAATGTCCAACTTAATTGTACTCAGCATGACAGAACTGAGTTGATATGGGGTGAGAAACGTATCCTAACCCTCATGCCACTTAAATGAAATTATGTTTGTAATGTATACATTATAGAATCCAGAATCCTTGGCTCTTTTTATAAGCATTTGTAATGCTTACTCTGAATCAGTCACACAACACGAACGGCCACAAACAGAGACATGCAAAACAGCTGACTGAATCTGTCAGTCAACACTGTTGAACGTGTTTGGTTATGTTTCCCCACTGAAGCTGGATATGTACATTTTTCTCTGTCTCAGAAATATTCTGATTGAATCAGCATATTTCAAATACAGGCTGCAACTGAAGGGGGGTAGGTACCATTAGGTGCCATATAGGAACCTGAGAATATACTCAGTAACTGCAGTTGAAGGTGAGTGAAAGGCACAGTTTCTTAGAATTTTCACAATTAATTGGAGAGAAATGAATTTTACAATGGGATTGAAGCACTTTAAGAGTACTTTTAAGTTCAGAAACCAGAGTATTCACCTGCAGTAACCTCAGGTGGTAAGGCGAGAGTTGAAAAGCACAATTTGAGCTCCTGACACCCATCTGACTTTTCAATACTGACTGAAAGAGAATAAACATGAATGTTTTGTGCCAAAATATGTAAATATCATTGAAAGGCACAATGATATGTTTATGGACTTACTTGTTCATATAGCTTTACTTTAGAGTGCCATGTGTTGGGGAGTTTTGACACTCAAGTAGTAGCTGTTTCATATGAAACTATCCCATGCAAAGCAACTAGTTGAACGTTTTGTCATCATCACCAGCATTAATTCTCAAATCCCATTCATCTCCAAAGGTTTCTGATGTTTGGTACTCATAGGTAGGTTTGATATAAGAAGAATATGGTAGTGGTCCCCGATACCATTTAATCCTAAAAATACTCACATTTGTTTTTTGATGTATCCTAAACATCTCTAGAATAATTGGGGGAGGGTGGGAAGGGCGGTGTAGAGGTGTGGGGGGTGTTAGGTTTTCTGTTTTGGTTGCAAAATTTCCAGACCTTCAGGAAATGTTAGCTTATATGTGTTTCAGTTCCTAAAAGTGGTCACATGTGATCAGTTTTCAGAAGCACGTGTTTGGCAGCAGCCCACTCTTTTCAGATTCTATTACATCAGTAGTGTTGCAATGCTTGAGGCAGAAAAAGCAGAAAACGAGTGCATTTTCTTAACTTGTCACCATCCTCTCAGAGGATAAATAAACTGGAAGATCTGTGCTAATTACATCTTCTGGATAAATTTTAAAAATTGCATGAAACATCCTTTCAAAATGTTGTATTTTTCATTGGTTGGTCCTGTGAGAATTGAATACATAAATGCACCGTACACAAATAAGAGCAAACACTGTGATGTGGTCAGTAATCAGCACAGATTCAGCAATCATTGTAGCTGAGATTCTCAAAGAAATCAGGCAGCAGCATGCGTTTAATGAATGAGCAAGGCATTGGGAATTTTGGCCAGATTCTTTAACTTAAATGTCTCTGCCCTGAATTTTGAAGTGAAGGTAGGGAACTGACAAAGTAGCTATGAAGACAAAAAAGTGGGTTTTTTTGGTACAGCATTTTGAGCATAATATTTACTACCTGAACGTACTGTGATGCCATACATTGGAAATAATGGATAATTATCTGATAGGTACATTAGTTTCTGTTATAGGTACTGTTACCTAAATGAAATCTCTCCTTTTTCAAGCTCTAAGTGTGTGTGTATATAAATATAATATATATAAAATATATTTATTTATGTGTTTATATATAAGGAAATACAGATAAATGTATACACAGAGCAAGAAATGCATAATTTTCAATGCAGTCTAATTAAACCACAAAAATGCCCCACAGGTATGGAGAAATTATTGTTACGGGATTTGAGCTGTCTAACCATTACAATACCTGAATGCAAAAAATAATTCTGTTCTGAAAAATAATGAAACTAGCGGAACATACGGTAAAATTCCCCTTAGTGACATGCTGTGGTCATCTAAACCTCTGTAATTCAGACAACTGCAGAAGAAACTCTAGCTATAGAAAAGCAGATGCCCACTATTTTAGCCTGCATGGTTCCCTGCAGAGTAACCAGACAGTTCAGTTTTTATAATGTTTTTCATGCTTTTTCTATATCATTTTTTAAAACTGTGGTCATCTCTGGTTTTATGCAATTCTTGTACAGTCTACTGAGGCAGAATGCCCTTGACCACAGCATCAGAGTTAAAGATGTTACTTTAACTTTCTTTCTCTACTCTTTGTCCTCCAAAGGGCTACAGACACAATAATTTTTATTTACGATTTCTATTCCATCTTCTGATTGACTTTTGTCACATGTGCTCCAGTTTAGTACATTAAGTTGATCCTTCTGGGAGCTGGACCCTGAAACTCTGAAATATTTGACGCAACTAAGTCTGTCCAGCAGCCCCCTTTCCTTCTCCTTTATGCAGAAATCTGTTTGCATTTAGTAGGCTCCTGGCTACAAATTTCTGTTCATATATACCTGAAATCTTTACACATGGAAGCAAAGTGGTTGAAGCATTTTCTTATAAAATGATAATTTTTATGTCTAACATGGATATATTTTATGATTAAGTTTTATCCATCAAACCCAGTAACATATGTGATGAACATTTACAGAAAACTCATTTGTACTATTTTGTCAATGTAAAGAGATCTGAAACGGTTGCAGGTACAACTTGCTCCACTCTAAGGCACGTTGTTATGTGAAAAGGCAATTTAAAGATACCTGTAATTAAAATAGCACTCTAATAAAGTACAAAGCTAATTCATTTTCTTGGCTTTGCTTTGTCCTGGTTTGCAAGGCCAGAATTGTGACAGTAGGACAAAAGGTTTCTGGGAGACCAGATGAGTTCAGCATTTGGTCAACTATTCAACTATTTTTTGGAGAGGCTGCAAAAGACAAAGAAGAAAAAAGAAACCCAAACAACCTCCAAACCAAAACTACTGAGTTAATGTCAGCAATACCCCTTAATGACAAGAAATTGGTGAAATGTCTTTCATGTTATAAAAGATGCACCTGGTTTCAGAAGCTGAGTTTTAAGGCAACTGTTTTGACATTAGCAAGTAGCATGTGCTGTGGCATCTGTGCTCTCTTGTATCACTATTCTTTTCCCTGTTTCTGCTGTGCATTACCGAAGAAAATGCAGAACAGAGCACAGAAGAGAGGATATTTTATTTTAAATTTCCAATGCTGCTTAAAGTGTTTAGTATCTAGTATTGGCTTGAGTCACATCTAGTAGACTTCACACAGGCCATACTTAAAAAGACAAGAAAAAAAATTCATGTATTCTGGATAATTATTTTTAACACAAAGAATATATACTGAACCAATAATAGACATCAACTACCTCTTATTCCATGACAGGCAAGTTTTCTGGGAGCTGACATAATGGCATGGATTTCACCAGGTAGATACCAATCCTGAGTGCAAATGAATGAGAAATAAATCTAAATTGTGAGCCTGGCAAAGAGATAAAAAAGTCTCTTTCATATACCTGGTTTTCACTGGATGGAAACAATTACCCTCAGTACTAGACAAAATGGAAGATCCAAACTGGATAATAACTAGATAAGGAATATTCTGAAAAAATCACACAAAATATCACTGGAGTCTTAGAGCCATCTGTTTGGCCTTGGTCCATCTCTTCTGTGACCACGTGGTGAGAAGAGAAGGCCATAGTGCCAACTTATAGTCTCCCATCTTCCTAGAGATAAAAATATTCCAGTGATGGTTAAAAGTCAGGCAGTAAACTCCCCAGTGTCCCATCTGAAGCCCCGGAGATCCAACACAGGCACCATAAAGGGCCTAAAGCAGGAAAACTCTGTGGCTTGATATGGAAGTGGTGAACAGTGGCAACTGATGTTCCTCGGCGGTCAGCACTACGACTGGTATTATTTAACATCTTTGTTAGTGACACAGATGTTGGGATTGAGTGCACCCTCAGCAAGTTTGCTGATAACACCAAGCTGCGTGGCATGGTCGACACGCTGGAGGGAAGGGATGCCATCCAGAGGGACCATGACAGGCTTGAGAGGTGGGCCTGTGCAAACCTCATGAAGTTCAATAACGCCCAGTGCAGGGTACTGACTGCGGGCGGAAGTAATCCCAAGCACAAATACAGGTTGGGCAGAGAATGGATTGAGAGCAGCCCTGAGGAGAAGGACTTCAGGGTGTTGGTGCATTAGAACCTCAACATAAGCTAGCAATGTGCACTCGCAGCCCAGAAAGCCGACCACATCCCAGGCTGCATCAAAGAGATCTGAAACGGTTGCAGGTATAACTGGCTCCACTCTAAGGCACATTGTTATGTGAAAAGGCAATTTAAAGACACCTGTAATTAAAATAGCACTCTAATAAAGTACAGTGTCTCTCCAGGACTCTTCTGCCTCCTTTGTAAACATCGACGTCTGGCAATAGGTTTTTCTGCACACTAGCAATGTTGTATCTGTATCTGAATTGCCATCTGGTGC